>JAMJFZ010003119.1:0-83118 GCA_026225945.1 Cricetomys ansorgei
CCACCATTTTGACAACTCATACTAAACCATGCTGATGTGTGTTGCAGGGTCCCCGTGGCCTGCCTGGTGAGAGAGGACGGACTGCCCTGCTGGTGCAGCTGTGAGTAACCCCAAAGCCAGCCGCCACCTTGTGTCCAACCCTTTACCATTTACAAGTAACCCCAAAGCCAGCCGCCACTGTGTGTCCAACCCTTGACAGTTGAATTTCATTACAAGAGAATTTCATTTGACTGACCCTCAAAAGCGGCTCAGTGATAAGCAGGGCAAGGAGGTGCATACCTATAATCCCAGTACCTGAGAGGCTGAGACAGGAGAACCACAAGTTCAAGGCCAGCCTGGGCCATGCAATGAGACCTTTCTCAACGCCCCAACTCCTAACAAACCAACAAAACCCAACTTGGTGAGGTATAGGGCAGTATCATCATACCAGAAGCCTCCATCCTGAGTTTTCCCATGCTCAACCTTCAAGTGGGACGGAGCCCTCAGAATGGAAGGAGGGGGTGCTACAGGAGAGAGGGGTGGCAAGAGCAGGCCTCTCTGCACAAGTCTGGATTCCTCAGATCACCCGTCAGTAGCCTCTCCCTCTCCATAATTCGTGCAGTTAGAGTCCAGGAACCGGCTTAGATAGCTGTAGCTCTGCCTACTCTGCCTTTCCTCTTGGTTTGATTGACAATACCCTAGGGAAAGAGGAAGAGGGTAGCCTTGGCTCACCAGCCTCCACCCTTGATCCCATGGTGAGCGGGGTCACCAGGCACCAGTGGCCTCCACCTCGCCGCCCTTCCTTGGGTTAGGAGCTGGCCTCCTTTGCTTTGTCTACCCTTCCCCTTATCCTCCCACTTTAGAGAAGAGGGAATCGAGGCCCAGCAAGAATAGATAGTTTAAGATAGACCGTGCACCGAGGCTCCAGCCTCTGCTGGCCTCTGGTTAATGTGTGGAACCGTGAGCTACTGGCAGGCAGCGGAGGGAGGGCATAGGTGCCAGACGGAGGCGGTTAGCTTGGGTCCCCGGGAATAGAGAGGCCTTGTAGGTGCTTGGTCAGGCGAGTGATGTGCTGAAGTTGTGTTTAAGAACGGGTATGGCTTTCTGTTGGTCTGCACCCCAGCCAGCCAAGCCCAGAGACCCCCTCCTCCTCCTCGTGAAATGAATCAGCTTCTCTGTATGCGTCTGATTCCAGACCCTGCATCTGGGTGGCAGAAACTTCCCTCGGTAGCAGGACAGTGAAACAAGCAGCCTTGATCCCCCACCGTGAACAAGCGCTGTCCAAAGCTCTCACCCCAGGATCATTTTGTGTGAGGGAGAAGGAGGCTCTGGGTCTGCTGCTTCTGCAGAGTTGGGGAAACTCTGGCCTGGGGCTTTTAAAGAGGCTCAAAGCCAGTGGCTCCCTCTTGCAGGGGTGAAGACGACCTGCTGCCTCTCACCTCACCCTACCTCCTTCCTGTGCACATCAGACACCTCTTCTTGGTTCTTTTTGGTGGTTCTAGTCCACGTAGCGGTTAAGCTGGCGGTGCGATTACGAGATTCGGCTTTGAACATTGTCTTCTTTGTTTTGAGCTCCTTCTGGCCCTCCTGTCTCTGTCTTGGTCTCTGCTCTGAGTTCTCCCTGAGGCCTTCTGAGTCTAGCAGTGTGCGGCTCCAGGAGGAGCCTGCAGGCAGATATGGCCCTTCCCTTCTCTTGCCCTGCTCTCTGCTGACTGACTTCCGGAGAGAAGGTACTCTAGGCTTTCCCCAGAAACAGAGTTTCCAGTGGGGTCAGCAGGAGAGCAGACTCTGCCGTTTCTCCCATCCAGTCTTGCTTTCTTGCCCCCTTCCCTGGGCTGCCAGGCTGGATGTCTGTGAGGGGAGATGCCACACAAGGAAGAAGACTGAGTCCCACAGAGCATTTCCCCTCCCACTTCTGAGAAAGTCTCCCCTTAGCCGTCTGGGTCTCCTGCCAGGTCCTCAGCCTGGCTGTACCCAATGTAATGGCTCCTGGAGTTAGAGCAGAACACCTCATGGCATGGGCACTTGAGAAAGAACCTTTGAGGAAACCCCAAACTAGTGAAATCCTCAAAGCACAGGTCCTGTAGAGGAGGAACAGCCAAGTCTCAGAGGTCAGAGCTCAGGTGTCTCTGAGCTGAATCAGGGCCTGTCTCCACCATGAAGCAGCTTCCTAAGCCAGCGGGAAGCATCCTGGGGGGCATTTCTGTGGTCCCGAAGAGCAGCTGTCCCAGGGGAACCAGAGTACAGAGGTCACCCGGAATTCACAGAGAGTTCATGTCTTAGCCTTAACCCAGAGTAACCAGCGAGAGGCAGCTGCCCATTTCCCTTCATCCGGTTCACTGAGTTTCTGAATGGTCATTCAGCTTAAAGTCAGGAATACTTGGGACCTGACTGAAGTCTTGAGACGTGACGGGGCTGCTGGGAAGTTGCATTACCCATGAGAACAAGCCCCTGCTGCCCTCTGTCCACCCGCCCATGAAGATATCCCATAGGGCTTCCCTTGCTGCAGACACACACCTCGCTCATGCTCAGCCCGGAGCACCCCAACATCATGTTCCCACATTTTACGTGGCTGTGGGGCACACCCGGATGTGTGGGCACTTCTCACATTGCCTGTTTTTTTTTCCTTGCTCACAGGGTGCTCGGGGCAACGATGGCCAGCCAGGCCCTGCTGGACCTCCAGTAAGTTCCTCTTATCCATAGCAGGCGTTGTGCGCCCCAAGGAGCAGCCCTGCAGTCTGTGGGGCTGCCACTGTCCTTGGCGTCAGGAGGGAGGTGGCCCGTCCCTTGAGAGCGTTGGTAACACGGCAGCCTGACTTCCCCAGCTGCCCTCAGCAGTCTCTTCTGAGAAGGGAGGTCAAAGCCGTGCGGCTTCTTACGACATGTAGACTAAGAGACTTGCCAGGCGAGGCGTCTCTCTGGAGTTCCCCAGAGACAGCAGCCGGGGCAGTCTCTTTTAAGCCACGCAAGGCTAGAGCAAAATCAACTTACAGTGAGGAAGGGGTAAGAGGTAGAGCGTCTCTCTTAGGACTCAGTCTGCCCAGATCCAGCGTTCACTCTGCGCCCCCTTCTTCTTCTCTCCAGGGTCCTGTCGGTCCTGCAGGCGGCCCTGGCTTCCCTGGTGCTCCTGGTGCCAAGGTGCGTAATCTGCCGGTCAAGTTGAGAATCTCGGGACACTCTTCCTAGAGCCCTTGCTAGGGGTTCCCTGTCGCATCTCCTTCCTTTTAAAGAGTCTCTGAGCTGGGCTTTTCCAAGGACTGAAAAGGGAGAGTAAGGTTTGATGACAGGTTGGAGGCCCACTTTGTGGGTGAGGAGAGGCGGGCGGAAGAGAAAGATCGGGGAAACCTAGAGACCTCTGCGGGAGAAGACCAGAGAGGGGGAGGGGAGGGGAGGGACAAAGGAGTGGTGTGCAGAAGCTGGCGTGCAGAGGGGAAGGGGAGGGCACAAAGGGGCGCAGCACGCAGCAGCTCTGGACTTTTCTCTGCCCCTTCCTATTTCTCCTTCACTCGGGGCGCTGGGTTAAGGTGGTTCTCCCAAGGATTAATAGAGGCCAGTGGAAGGCCAGCCAGTTCAGGGAAAGGCCCTGTGGCCCAGGAGGGATTCCAGTGTGGAAAAATGTCCCTGGGAATGAATAAGGAGCCTCCTTGTGTCACTGGCATCAGGTTGCTTTTCCACTCCTGGGGGTTCCCATGGCAACCAGACAGTGTCTGAGGCCTCTGGGAGCTGGGTGAAGGAGACCCATTGTGAGGAGGGACGGCGGAAGGTGAGGGGGCCTGACCTTTAGAAAATAATAATTACCAAAGTGAAGCTGTGTGAGAAACCTGAGGAGGCCCTGACCTCCCTCCAGGTCGGCGGCCTTCCCTAGGAGAGCAAGGGCGCAGCGAGCTGTGACTTTTAGGAAAAAATGAAAATAGAAAGAGTTTTTACATAGGAGGGGCCTGCCGGGTAACATAGAGAAAGTTGGGGAGCCTGTCCCAGCTTGCTTCTGCCCTGGCTTCCTGGCGCTTCAAACAGGCGGAGGCCGAAGCCCAGAACAGCTCTGACCGCCCCGCAGCCAGACAGAAACGAGCCACCTCTGAGCTGAGGTGTGAGAGGCAAGAGAAGGACAAGAGCCTGGGGAATCAATCGCCCTTGGCTTCTGTTCCTCCATGGGGTGGGGGGTGGGGTGGCGCAGGAAAGGGCTGCCTGTCTGTCCATCATCCGACAGCACTAAGATGGCACATCTTGAACCCAGGCCTCTCTGACAGGGCCTGGCAGGACCAGCAGGCTGCCTGTTGCTGGAAGCCAGTAGGCGTCTGTGCAGTTGCGTGGGGTTTTCAGGGCAGAGGTGGGACGCAGCACAGAGCAGACAGGAGTTGGGACGTCATCTCATCCCTGCTTGGTCAGGAGGGAACAGAAATGAGAGATCCCTGTGTGCGCACGTCTGCTCGCTCACAAGTGCGTGAGCACGTGCAAGAGTTGTGCACACAGCCAGCCTTGAACCGCCGCCGCCTCTCTCTTCCCAGGGGGAAGCTGGCCCTACCGGTGCACGTGGTCCTGAAGGTGCTCAAGGCCCTCGTGGCGAGTCTGGCAATCCCGGGTCCCCAGGGCCCGCAGGTGCTTCTGTAAGTCTGTCTCCTTGGCCTGGAAGGCCTGACATCTGTGGCCTCGACCCTCCTGATTACATTTGTCCCTGACCCCTGGATTGGGGCCTGGTGGGTGGGATGGTTGGGTTGGTTCTCTGCCGTTTAGTTTACAGCAATGCTGTCTTCTTCTTAGGGTAACCCCGGAGCTGATGGCATTCCCGGAGCCAAAGGATCCGCTGTAAGTACTGTCCCTAGGCTGTGTCCTCAGGATGGCTCGGTGACTGTCACCCTCTCTCCTCACGCTCCTCTCTCCTGCTCATGCTGACAGGGTGCTCCTGGAATTGCTGGTGCTCCTGGCTTCCCTGGGCCCCGTGGCCCTCCCGGTCCTCAAGGTGCAACTGGTCCGCTGGGTCCCAAAGGTCAGACGGTAAGAGCCTGAAATAACCCCCATGTCTTACTGTATGTCCCTTGTTTCTGTACCCTCCTGCTCACCGTGGCAGGTTTGGGTGGGGGTGTAGGCAGGATCTTTAAAAAGAACCCAGTGTGAGCAACTTTTCTTTCTCTCATTTAGGGTGAGCCTGGCATTGCTGGCTTCAAAGGTGAACAAGGCCCCAAGGGAGAAACTGTGAGTGTCTGCCTTAAAGTCTTTGCCTTCTTTACTGTAGCTCCAACCCCACAGATCACCCTTGGGCCCCACTGGGCCCCCTCAGGCCATTCCCCACTCCACCCCTTCTCCTGCTGTTCCTGTTCCTGGAGAAGGGAGCAAAACAGGATAGAGGAGAGTCTGGTACAGCTCTCTCCCGGTTTGAACAGCCTGAGTTCTGAGCCATCTCTTTCTCTTGGGCTGCTCCTGCTCCTCCCCTCCTGATCCTATCTGGCCGCTCTTACCCAAGGCCTGAAACCTTCCTAAGGCCACTTCCTCTGCACACCAGGCCAGGTGAGGTGAAAACTTACCCTGTCTCTCTTGTGCTTGTCACCAGGGCCCTGCTGGACCCCAGGGAGCCCCTGGTCCTGCTGGTGAAGAAGGCAAACGAGGTGCTCGGGGAGAGCCTGGCGGTGCTGGGCCCATCGGTCCTCCTGGAGAAAGAGTAAGTAGGCATGGAGTAGCCAAGTAGCCAAGTAGCCAAGTAGCCAATTCAGGTCCTGTGGCTCTTTGTTCTGACGATGCCCAATGACTTTTCTGGGTAGTGTAATCTTCTCTTCCCCATCCGGCACTTGAGGCATGGGCATCCTTAGCCCGTCTGTGCCCTCTGCCCTAAGGATGGCATAAGCAGTGAGTGTCTTCCTAGAGAGGTGTGGACAGGCCCTGGATGTTAGGCTCTCAGCCTGTGGCTCCTGCCTCACAGATACTATGGCGGGAAGCAGATGGGGAAGACCCCTGGAGCATGGCGGGACTCCATCTAGGCATGCCGGTGAAAAGCTGTCTTCACCATCTGCCTCTTCCTTACCTCTCCCCAGGGTGCTCCTGGCAACCGTGGTTTCCCAGGTCAAGATGGTCTGGCAGGTCCCAAGGTGAGTAGAGAAAGGGGCTTGTCTCTTCCTGTCTCCATGGTTACAAAGCATCCACTCACTTTCTGTCTCCTCTGGTGTAGGGAGCCCCTGGAGAGCGAGGGCCTAGTGGCCTGGCTGGTCCCAAGGGAGCCAATGGTGACCCTGGTCGACCTGGAGAACCCGGCCTTCCTGGAGCTCGGGTAAGGAAGGGGCCACTGCTGTCGTCCTTGGCTTTGGATGCTACACAGACCCTCACACTCTTCCCACCTACATCCTCCAAGCTGTGTTGCCAGAATCGGGAGATTTGGGGCCTGCCCCTGACTGACATCAACCTCTTCTCTCTCCCGAACAAAGGGTCTTACTGGTCGCCCTGGTGATGCTGGTCCTCAAGGCAAAGTTGGTCCCTCTGTAAGTCTGTCACCCTGAGTGAGGTTCCTGGGTGAAATCCTTGAGGAGGTGGGGGAAACGGAGATGGGGGTTTGGGTGAAGGCGGCCTAGGATTCTGTACATTTTGAGAATTAGGGTAAGAGATAGATGGTAGCTTTCATGGCCAGATGTGGCCTCTAGAGTTACTGCGAACTCTGAAAATCACACATGCACAAACACATACACACACACACACACACACACACACACACACACACACGAACACACACACACATACACACACACACCCCACAATGCATTTGGGCATTTTCTAGGAGCAGGGGTGGTGACAAAGATTAGAGGTTCTGGGAGAACTTCTGAGCAGAAGCACCTTGCTGTAGATGGGTCCATGTATGTGGGGTTGCTCAGCCCTTCGTACATGTACACGGCTGGTACTTTGTTCCGTGCCTGCCATACAGTAGGCGCGTAGTGGATACTGATGGGGAAATATGGTCAGAGGGCCTATGTCCTGAGAGTGTCATCCTACCTTTCAGGGAGTCCCTGGTGAAGATGGTCGCCCCGGACCTCCTGGTCCTCAGGGAGCTCGCGGGCAGCCTGGTGTCATGGGTTTCCCTGGCCCCAAAGGTGCCAACGTAAGTCGCAGTTTGCTGTCTCATCTCCTTTGTTTTCTATATACTTTGAAGAAAGGGTTGGGTCCTGAACAGAGTTAACCCAGGGCAGGCTCTCAATGTCATGGACAGCTCTGACCTCCATGTTCTGCAAGGAATGTGTGTGATCTGGGGGAGACTTGGGTGCCTTGGAACCTTAGGACATCACCGCTGTGACATTGCACCTTAGAGCCCGGTGGTCTGGACGCCCGGGTACAAGAGAAGGGGCTGATAGGCGATCCTGCCTTCTATGGCGTGCCAGGGTGGGGCTTCGGATCCCAGGCTCCTAACCTACTCTATGCCTCTCTAATCTTATGGTCTTCTCTCCCCTCCCTTCAGGGCGAGCCTGGCAAAGCTGGTGAGAAGGGACTGGCTGGTGCTCCTGGTCTGAGAGTAAGTGTCCTGTCTACCGCCTGTGGCTTGGTATAGGTGGGATGCCTAACAAGAACAGGTGTGACGGTCTAGACCTGGTCTTCAGATCCTTGGTTGTCAAGCGTTGATTCCCATGGCTGAGCACATGTTAGCCTGTGCCTTCTGGGATCCACCCAGAGAGTCCGCTGCCCACTGAGAGGTTTCAGAGGCAAGGCTCAGGTTCAGAGGAAGATGTCTATGTAGAGAAAGGCCCCGGGAAATGGTGGCTTCAGCAAGGATGTGCAGGGAGGGGTGAAAATGGAATTCCACTGAGGGCCTTGTTGATCTGAAAACTCCAGACCCAAAAATACATGTGCTGGTCTTGGGTGGCCTGAGGGACAGAAGTCATTATAACTCCCTTCCTCTGTCCTGTAGGGTCTGCCTGGCAAAGATGGTGAGACGGGGGCCGCAGGACCCCCCGGCCCCGCTGTAAGTACCTAGCTTCTCCGGGTGGCTTTGTGGGAGCTAACACAGAGACCCTCAGATCCACTGAGTGATAAAGGTGTGAAGTATGGATCTAGGTTGAGCTATCTTCAGATGAGAGGGTGTCCCAGGAGGCTGCAGGGCTTGGAGGGAAATATGGGGAGATAGATGACGGAGGCGAGGTGCCCAGCCGCGGTGGCTGGTCAATGCCAGAAGTCTTCTAATCCACCCCCAGGGCCATCGGTTCTCCGGATCCTGGTTTGGCTCACCTTTTCTCTCTTCTGCAGGGCCCTGCTGGTGAACGAGGCGAACAGGGTGCTCCTGGGCCCTCAGGGTTCCAGGTAAGTGGTGGGACCAGACTCTACACAGTCCCTTCCCGTGCCTAGAGCTCCCTGGCGGGCACTATGGGTAGCAGGTCCAGTTCCCTCATGGCACCAGGGGCTGAGACTTCCCTGAACCTGCTCCCCATCGCTGACTCATTTGGGCCTGCCCTGTGCTGTGCCTTCCTGGAGACTGAGGCACAAACTCACCTCTTTGCCAATCCATGTCACTTTGGCTTCCAGGGACTTCCTGGCCCTCCCGGCCCCCCAGGCGAAGGTGGAAAACCAGGTGACCAGGTGAGTGTGGAGCTCCATGGAGATGAGGAGAGTGTGTGATGAACCCCACGAAGCCTGGGAATGTCCTAGACCTGGTTCCCAGCTCTCCACAGAGAACCCGAGCTCAGCCCTCCTGTGGGCATGTTCGGGTCCGGAGCAGGGGCCTTCCCTCTTACATCCGTCTTGGTTCTCTAGGGTGTTCCTGGTGAAGCTGGAGCCCCCGGCCTTGTGGGTCCCAGGGTGAGTATCTTGTCCTCAGCTCTGGGGTCTCCTTGGGCCTGCCTTTTCTCCATTTGGTTTTGACCATGGCTCCCAGGACCGCAGCCTGCCTTGGGTTCTTGGGGACCCCCACCTCTCCCCATCTCATCCTCCCCACCATTTTTGACTGATGGCCGTCCGGTGTCTCTGCCACAGGGTGAACGAGGTTTCCCTGGTGAACGCGGCTCTCCAGGCGCACAGGGCCTGCAGGGTGCCCGTGGCCTGCCTGGTACTCCTGGTACTGATGGTCCCAAAGTAAGTGAGTCTGTCCTGCGGGGGTCTTCCATCCAGCCCCAGGGAGGCTCACTGAGGGGAGGGAGGGAGGAGGACTAGGAGGGACTCGTGGGAGGCAGAGCTCAGACGCGGTTTCCCAGACTGTGCACAGTGGGGCCACAGAGAGGCCAGGCTGCGCACAGTGGGGCCACAGAGCAGTCCTGCTCACTACAGACTCCTCTCTTCTTCCTCCTCAGGGTATGTCTGGCCCAGCCGGCCCTCCTGGGGCTCAGGGCCCTCCAGGTCTTCAGGGAATGCCCGGCGAGAGAGGAGCAGCTGGTATTGCTGGGCCCAAGGGAGACAGGGTAAGTGGTGGGCTTATGGTGCCTCTTCCCTCACCATAGTGGCCATGCTTCTGCTCCTTACACTCATTCCTTGTACTTCTGAAGATGAAGGTCCTGGTAACTCTTTGAGAAACTAGGAGGACACCCCCCCCTTAAAAAAAAAAACAACAACCTTCTCTGCTACAGTGACATCTTTTTCCGTGTCCTCTGAGCTCTTGTTACTCCTTGTCAGCAGCCCTAAGACCACAAAAAATACCTCTTAGGCGGGGACTGGCTTCCAGAGCCCTAGCCAGGCAGGGATGAACCGTCAGCCGGTCCTGACGTGCCCCCTGAGGTACCTGGCTTTGTCTCCTGCAGGGTGATATTGGTGAGAAAGGCCCAGAAGGAGCCCCTGGAAAGGACGGTGGCCGAGTAAGTGAACGCTGGCTACAGCACTTAGGAGCTGGGCTGGGGACAGGTGGACTGGGGCCACAGGGGCCTCCCTTTTAAGTCTGGAGACCAGACAGTGGGTGAGGTTCTGAGACCATAGGAGGGTACACCAAAGTCTGTTGGGTATGGGGTCCCCAGAATCCCCAAGGAACCTCACGATACTGGCCTGCCTCCTTTACCTCCATCTCTCTCCCTCCAGGGTCTGACTGGTCCCATTGGGCCCCCAGGCCCAGCAGGTGCCAACGGTGAGAAGGTGAGTCAGGGCTGGCCTTCTTCCCTCTAACCCGCCCCCCCATACCCAGAATATCTTCCTCTTATCTCCTGCCAGAGACAGCCACATCTTACTCATCAGCCATAGCCTTCCACAAGGGCAGCAGGGAGTGATGGGTGGGGGGTCTTGTTAGCGTGTGACTTGTGTGGCCTGTGAGGGTCCCAGCTGGCTCCTTCAGTCAAGGCCTTGAAGAGGCAGGTCGGGCAGCTGCAACCAGAAGGAAGTGGATGCGGGGCAGGGTCTAGGGACCCAGGGTCTCCTTCCCAACACCAGGGCTGCCTAGGTGCATTTGGCTTCCCAGGGTGCACTCTGATATCTACCTTCTCAACTCTTAGGGAGAAATGGGACCTCCTGGCCCTTCAGGAAGTGCTGGTGCTCGTGGTGTTCCGGTGAGTGTCTGTCCTCTGCATCGGGCTCTCCCTAGCCCAGGAGCAAGGAGGCCAGTTGGACCCTTTAACCTGGCCCTGTGCTTCGAGGCCAGGGGTGGGAGGAGTGAAGAAATGAGAGGGAATGGTCAGAGGCCCAGGTATGGCCAGTGCTCAGGTCCTTGGAGCCAAGAGGGTCTTCTGGGTCCCTGGGACTCAGCTCCCTCAGATGCTTTCTCTCTGGGGGTGGCTGGACACAAAGCCGGGCTGGGAGCTCTGACTTGGAGAGCACAGAAGCAAGCAACGGGACCTGACACCTCTTGCTCCTCTCACAGGGTGAACGTGGAGAGACTGGGCCACCTGGACCTGCTGGATTCGCTGGACCTCCTGTGAGTATCTCTGTCTACCCTACTCTGACCTGACCACGTGCAGCCTGGCCCCACACTCAGAGCCCAAGGGCACCTTCTGGTGGGGGAGAGAGGAAGGGAGGGCAAGAAGGTAATAAAAGGAGAAATGGACTCTTTCTTCTCCTCCTTTCACGTTTCCACGGCAACATAACAACAACCCTGTCTTAAACCCAGTTTTCAGGCCCAGGGTAGACACATGCACATGTGCTCTCGGAACCTTCTGGCAGAACCTGGAGCAGTCAGCCTGCCTCTCTTTCATCTGTCCCCTCTTCCTATTGCAGGGTGCTGACGGCCAGCCTGGTGCCAAGGGCGAACAAGGAGAGGCTGGACAGAAAGGGAACGTTGGTTCCCCCGGTCCCCAGGGCCCCTCTGGAGCTCCTGGGCCACAAGTAAGTATTGCTGAGTTCGTGAGGTGGAGGCTTCTGAGGCAGGAGGAGGGTCTTGGTAGGTCAGGCAGGCAGAGTCTAACTGGGAGCCTGGTGGATATCTCACCTCTGCAAGGATGGGTTTCATTAGGTTATGGTTGGGGCATTAGATCACCAAGTATAGACTGTGACTGCTGACCACAGCTGGCCAAGACAAAGCAGCCGGTCTCCTGGGGGAGCAGAGAGGACAGGCTCCCAGGAGGTGAGACCCTGGGATTGCCTCTATAGGAAGGAGCCTTGCAGAGTCAGGCCCTAGAGTCTCCCAGTGGTGAGGCACAGAACTGCCTATGACAGCTTTGGTAGACTGGGATCCTGGTGTCAGGAAGCTGTACTCGGACAGTCTGGCTCTCAGGAGTCCTGTGTTAAGGTTCAGACAGGCTCTTACTGCCCTCCCCAGGCCCACCAGACCTCATTGATGCCTCTTGCCTTCCCAGGGTCCTACTGGAGTGACTGGTCCTAAGGGAGCCCGAGGTGCCCAAGGCCCCCCGGTGAGTGAATCTCCTGCGAACTAGTTCTTTCTGGCCCATGGTTTCTGCAGTGGGTGGGTTAGGTTCTGGATCCTTCATCTCTTCCTCTCCAGCCCTAACCATGCCTAGCCTCAGCCCACCCTATAGCCTAGCAGGAGAGAGGGTACCTCATTCTGTGCACAGCCTCCCCCCCACAGAGTCCCTAACCCTAGCTCTGCCACTTAGTGCCCTGAAGGCTGGAATGCCTGCTCATGCCTGATTCTGTGGCCAGGTGCAATGGGGCCCCTTCCCCCTCAAGCTACCCATCTGCTGCTTTGTAGCCGCTGACCCTTTCCTGATTCCCCACCTCTGAGGTACTCTCTAGACCTACTGATGTGATTTTCCTCTCTGCTGAGAGCCTGAAGCATTCAGGGACTTTCTCCACCCCCTTTCTGCACCCACAGGGAGCCACCGGATTCCCTGGAGCTGCTGGCCGTGTCGGACCCCCAGGCTCTAATGTAAGTGTCGTTCCTGCTAACTTCTTACTTACCTTACTTCTGGCCTGGGAGACTCAGATAGGGTCAGAACCACCTGGAGCAGCCCACCGAACAGGCATCAAAAGAGCTCTCATGTGGCCCTGGCTCCTGTTCTCCATTTCTACCTATGGGAGGAGCAGCTGACTGGCCATTGGCAGCTGAGAACAAAGGGGGGATCACCCAGCCTTCCTGGCTGGCTTGGACTCACCCTCAGACCTGTTATGCTGGGTAGCCTTCATCTGGGACATGCTTCTTAAGTGTGCTGAATGCACCTGGGTCCACACTCTTTAAAGAAGCCCTGGAGCCCCAGACCAGATGCATGGGGGGCTTCGGTGAGGGAGGAGATAAGGAAAAACTCTGTTCACTAACACTGAGTTGGGGGAAGAGGTTCTGGGCCAGCAGAAGGCTCAGGTCAGAGGGCCACGGTTGGAGCTGTTTCTGGAGGAACCCATTATGAAGGATGAAACTGCCCCAGCAGGAGAAATTCCACAGGGGTGGGTTCAGGCAAAGAGGGGTGATGGATCTACAGCTGCTGCCCAGAGCTCTCACGTTGGAGAGGAGAGCATAGCGGGCAGTGCAGAATGCCCTGTCCCCGAGGCTACAGTGGCTCCCGTAGCTTGGATGAGGAGGGTGACATGTTATCACTTGCCATATTTGCTCCTCCCAGGGCAACCCTGGTCCCCCTGGCCCCCCTGGTCCTTCTGGAAAAGATGGTCCCAAAGGTGCTCGAGGAGACAGCGGTGCCCCTGGCCGAGCTGGTGACCCTGGACTTCAAGGCCCTGCAGGGGTTCCTGGCGAGAAGGGAGAACCCGGAGACGACGGTCCCTCTGTGAGTCCCTTCCCAGGCCCACGAGACAGGGGAAGGCAAGGGGCTGTGGCAGATTCGGGAAGGCACTGCACAGAACAGACTCAATGGGTGTGAGGAGCCACGGCCAGGCCAAGCGGCCGTGTCAGTTGGCTTTTCTTCTCCTAGGGTGCTGACGGCCCTCCAGGTCCCCAGGGGCTGGCTGGTCAAAGAGGTATTGTTGGTCTGCCTGGACAGCGTGGCGAGAGAGGCTTCCCCGGCCTCCCCGGCCCCTCGGTGAGTGAATGGTGCTTCTTCCCTCAGCCCTGCTAGGCCAGGACCTGGCTCAGGCCCAAGGCTCTTAACTGAGTGCTCTTGATGCAGTGGTACCCTAAGTCTTCCTTCGACTCAGAACCCTTGGAGGCCTCCCTTGTCAGCTGTATCCTCTGAAGGGGAGGGGGTGGGGTCTCAGCAGGCATGCTTAGCCTGTGCACTCACGGCTCTTGTCTGTATCCCCTCAGGGTGAGCCTGGCAAGCAGGGCGCACCTGGTGCATCTGGAGACAGAGGTCCCCCTGGCCCTGTGGGGCCTCCTGGCCTGACAGGTCCCTCGGGTGAACCTGGACGAGAGGTGAGCCCAAGAGCTTCATGTGGTGGGAGGGTCTTGAGGGAAGGACACAGAGAGACCAGACTGGGTGGACAAGGAGGAGGGTGGGTGGAGGCTCACGAAGGATGCTTTAGCCCCAAAGCCTCAGCTGGGCAGAAGTGAACAGGCCTAGGCTTCAGAGCAGGGTGAAAGGGCAAACAGGGAGCAGCTCTAAATGAATTCTCATGACGCTTGTCCAGGGCAGCCCTGGTGCCGATGGACCTCCTGGCAGAGACGGTGCCGCTGGAGTCAAGGTGAGTAGCCGGAATCTGTCCTGGGATGGGGGTCGGGGGACTGTGCTGGGCCTAACATGGCAGCCCGAGTCCCAAAGGATCTCTCCTCGCCTCTTCTGAACTGTCCTTTGCTGAACCTGATACCTCGCTCCTACAGGGTGATCGTGGTGAGACTGGTGCCCTGGGTGCTCCCGGAGCTCCCGGGCCCCCCGGCTCTCCTGGTCCTGCTGGCCCAACTGGTAAACAAGGAGACAGAGGAGAGTCTGTGAGTATCCTGAGTTCAGAGACACTGCAGTGAAGTGGGTGGCCCCCAGGCAGGGCGTGTTCAATGTTTGCTTCCTCATGTCTTGAGCACCGAGAGGTGGCCCCTGGGTCTGGGTACCTGCGGGCTCCCAGGTAGATGTAGGGGAGGCTTCCTGTCCTGACTTCTCCTGACGCTGTTCCCACTCTCTTCTCGCAGGGTGCACAAGGTCCCATGGGCCCCTCAGGACCCGCTGGAGCCCGTGGAATCCCAGTAAGTATTGGAGCATCCTGTACTGAGTCCCCTACAGAGAAGGGACACCAGGTCTTAGGCGAGACATAGATGGACCCAGACCTGACTGAATCGGTGTCTTTTTTGTTTACAGGGCCCTCAAGGCCCCCGAGGTGACAAAGGAGAATCTGGAGAGCCTGGCGAGAGGGGACTGAAGGGACACCGAGGCTTCACTGGGCTGCAGGGTCTGCCTGGCCCTCCGGTGGGTACCACTACGTGCCACTGTCCATGAGGGAGCTGCCCAAGGCCTCCCACTTTTCAAAGCCTACTGAGCCTCCCCTGCTACCCAAAAGACTTGGGGTCTTCCTCAGAAGCCCCTGGGTTCTCTCAGTGGGTGGAAGAGGAGGAGGAGAGGGGGAGGGACACATGCTTGCTTCCTATTCTGAAGGAGATATATTTTATACCCAGCTGTGCTGACCTCTACTCTTTTCTTCTTTTCCACAGGGTCCTTCTGGAGATCAGGGTGCTTCTGGCCCTGCTGGTCCTTCTGGCCCTAGAGTAAGTGAGATGGTTTTTGGATGAGCCTGCCTTTCTGCTGGGTGGGCTTCAGCCAGGGGATGGATGAGGTGGGCATTGCTTCTGCAGGGAACCTTGGGCTTAGTAGTCCTTACTCAGGACTTTCTTGCAGTTTGGCCATGGACAATACACACTGAGGTCCCAGTGGCTGGAAGACAAAGCTGATTAAAAAGATTTTATAAACATGAATTTAGGAGGATCAGCGAGACAAGGAACTAACCTGCTGGTCCTTGGCTAAATGGAGATGGATTTAGGGAGTTTGGCTGTGCGATGTGGAGAACTGGAGGCAGACTGGGGGACTAGTGCCACCATGATGGCCGTATATAGCTGTAGCTGCTCTGTAGCTTCTCCTGGGGTGGGCGATGTTTTCTCACCATCTGCTCTCTCTTGGTCTACAGGGTCCACCTGGCCCTGTTGGTCCCTCTGGCAAAGATGGCTCTAATGGAATCCCTGGCCCCATTGGGCCTCCAGGTCCCCGTGGACGTTCAGGCGAAACCGGCCCTGCTGTAAGTGTCCACTCCCTCCCTGCTATCAGAAGTATTCCTAGCATGTTATAGTGGTGATGTCGTCATATAGGCTGAGATCCTTTAGGGGGTCAGGAGGTTCATGATGGGTTCTGGGAAAGACAAGGGCCAGAGAGGAATGGGGAAGCTGTTGTGGTCTTCCTGGTCCTGTTGCCCCTTGTCTCCACCACAGGACTGGGAAGAAGACGCGCTAGTATACGCCAGCAGATGGACACAGAGCAGGGCCTCTTCTCCGTGGTTCCGTCCATGGCTGACATCTCTATCTCCTGCTGCAGGGTCCACCTGGAAATCCAGGTCCCCCTGGTCCTCCAGGTCCTCCTGGTCCCGGCATCGACATGTCAGCCTTTGCTGGCTTAGGCCAGAGGGAGAAGGGCCCCGATCCCCTGCAATACATGCGGGCCGATGAGGCAGCCAGCACCCTGAGACAGCACGATGTTGAGGTAGACGCCACGCTCAAGTCACTCAATAACCAGATCGAGAGCATCCGCAGCCCCGAGGGCTCCCGCAAGAACCCTGCTCGCACCTGCCAAGACCTGAAGCTCTGCCATCCAGAGTGGAAGAGCGGTGAGCCTGGAGAACAGACCCCAGCCCCAGAGAGAAGGGAGTCAGCCCACCCGACGGCTACCTCAGCAGCTAGGTAGACATGCCCCACTGTATCTTAGTGCAGGACAGAACCGTGACAGGGGTGACTCCAGCAGGCACGCACAGCTCCTGCCCTGTTTTTCTTGGCTCCTCTTTAGCATTAGGTCTCCCGGGCAGATCTCTCTGTCCCCATGTCCTTCTGTCTGGCCCTCGGGTTTGAGTCTGAGCCTGATATGGGGCCACCTCTTCTGCAGGAGATTACTGGATCGACCCCAACCAGGGCTGCACCTTGGATGCCATGAAGGTCTTCTGCAACATGGAGACGGGCGAGACTTGCGTCTACCCCAACCCAGCAAGTGTGCCTCGGAAGAACTGGTGGAGCAGCAAGAGCAAGGAGAAGAAGCACATCTGGTTTGGAGAAACCATGAACGGTGGCTTCCACGTGAGTGCCTGGGAGCTCTAGGCCCAGCCAGACCTCACACTTGCTCTTCTATACCCAGATATGATCGTGCCTTCCCGGCATTCCCCACCACTGTCCCCTGGGGCTTTAGAGGAAGGCAAGAGGGAAAAAGAGTGCTTTGCCCATTAGAGCTGAAGAAGAGCTCTTAGCTTGCTCCTCTCCCTGGAAGCAGAAACGTTGTTGCACCTCCACACCACCCCAGTCTGACGCTTTGAGCCCCCAACAGCTGAATTCCCCACTAGGCCCCTGATCCCGGCAAATGCCAGCCTCCCCGGGTCTCATGCCCTGGCCCCTCTGCCCACAGTTCAGCTATGGTGACGACAACCTGGCTCCCAACACTGCGAACGTCCAGATGACCTTCCTCCGTCTGCTGTCCACCGAGGGCTCTCAGAATATCACTTACCACTGTAAGAACAGCATTGCCTACCTGGACGAAGCGGCTGGCAACCTCAAGAAGGCCTTGCTCATCCAAGGCTCCAATGATGTAGAGATGAGGGCTGAGGGTAACAGCAGGTTCACGTACACCGCCCTGAAGGATGGCTGCACGGTGAGTGGGGCTGAGGCTGGTCTGTGGCAAGTGTCACGTTCCTAGAGGCTTGAGTGGGGACGGGGTGGGGTATGCGAGGACTCAAGCTGAGTGTCAGGTGATGGGTATCAGCTTGTCTGCTTCCTCCTTCAGAGGAGAGCACGCTGAGTGCGCCAGAAGTATTCATATAAAGTACATAGGCCTGCCTACAAGAGAGAAGAGGGTTATTGTAGCGGGAAGCCTTTCGTGGAAATGGGGGAGGAGGGAGACGAGAAGGTAAAGAGGGCTCTGCCATTGAGAAAAGAACTGAAGAGGAGAAGGCAAGCCAGGAAAAAGTCTAGGGAGACATTTAGGCTGTTCGCACTCAGTGGTTGCTTAGTTTGGGGGTACTGGGCAGCCGTTCCTGGTTGTAAGACATCTACTGAGTGTCATCTCCACTTCTCCCCAGAAACACACCGGTAAGTGGGGCAAGACCGTCATTGAGTACAGGTCTCAGAAGACCTCGCGTCTCCCCATCATTGACATTGCACCCATGGACATTGGAGGGCCCGAGCAGGAGTTTGGTGTGGACATAGGGCCTGTCTGCTTCTTGTAAAAGCCCGACCCCAAAACAACACGACCCATCGCGAACCCAAAGGACCCAAGTGCTTCCCAATCCCAGTCACTCCAGGATCTGCACTGAATGGCTGACCTGACCTGATGCCCATCCCACCCTCACAGTTCGGACTGTTCTCCCCTTTCTAAGAGACCTGAGCTGGGCAGACTGCAAAATAAAATCTCGGTGTTCTATTTATTTATTGTCTTCCTGTAAGACCTTTGGGTCAAGGCAGAGGCAGGAAACTAACTGGTGTGAGAGTCAAATGCCCCGAGTGGCTGCCCCCGGCCCAGCCAGAAGACCCCTACAAGGAACTGGACGCAGGAACTGTGTGTCCTACACAATGGTGCTATTCTCTGTCAAACACCTCTGTATTTTTTAAGACATCAATTGATATTAAAAAACCAAAAAATTATTGGAAAGGAAACATTGACTTGTGCTTCATTCTTCTGCTTTTTTTCTATTAATCCTTGATCACGTAGGCCTGCGCAGGGCCCAGGACTTTCTGTTGACCTTTTCCATCTAGGATGTTAAAGCCACATGCTGCCTGGTTTGGTGACCTCATACCCACACGGACCTGACTCTTTTGTAAACTTTGGCACTGTGTGGAACCCAGTGGTGACCTGGGACCAGAGACCAAATTGGATTAATTAGCCTCCTACTATTGAAAGCAAAATCAAAACAACAACAACAACAAAAAACCCAACTCAACACGGGTTACCTAAGATGTAAAGCAAGGTTGATTTTGGCTCATGGTTTTGAGGCTCAAAGTGATAAAATAATACAAAGTAGCGTTAGAAAATGGCTCTTTTGTTGGATTTGTTTACAAAATTATGTAGTTGTATTGACTGGACCTCAGGTGAAGGCAGCATTTGACAGCCAAGCCCGAGTAAAGCCATCGCTCATGCTGCAAACCAGGCAGCAGTGAGAGGAAGAGACCAGGGTCCCACAGACCCTTCTGAGGCCGTCTCTGACGGCCTGAGGACCCCACAAGGCCGGACTCCTCAAGGTCCCACCACCTCAGAGCATCACCCTGGGACCAAGCCTCAACACACATACCTCTGAGGGACACTACTCAAACTTTAGACTCATTGGGAGGTCTGGGGAACCAGAGGGATGGCCTTCTTGTCCAGAGTAAACATGGAGCATACCTCTCCAATGGGCTGGAGAAAAGGCACGGTTCACTGAGATCTTAGCGTGTGGGGCCATCTTGCTGGGTGGAAGAAATCGGAGATGCTTCTCATGGGAACAGATGCAGAGGAGCAAATCCCCCAGGAGCCACTGATACAAGAAAGCTGGGTGGTTGTTTTCATCTCTCTGTAAGATTCTGGGGCAAGGAGAGAGTACAAGGGGAAAGTACAATCTTTGCCTCTGCCTCCCCTCACCCCGATCCCACCCCCTGCTGCCCCTCACCCCATCCTGCCCCTGCCTCCCCTCACCCCATCCTGCCCCTGCCTCCCCTCACCCCATCCTGCCCCCTGCCTCCCTCACCCCATCCGGTTTTTCATTCCCTAGCCCTGCACTCTAAGCTTCTATGGACCTTCTCTTAGTGGCAAGGTAGGAATAAAGCCTTCCCTTTCCCTATGGTCGGGTACCTTTGCTTCCCACCGTCTTGAGCGTGTGGGGCAGAGATGAGCATGTTCCCTCCCCCACAGGAGCCACAGTGGCGTTGATTGTGAAGTGGGAAGGAGACAAATCCCTCGACAGTAGTCTTTTGGGAGACAAAGTTCAAAAGATACCTGGAACCTCTCCTAAACAAGACAGTCACGCTGTTCTCTGACCCTTTCCCCCCATCTCGCTGCCTTCTTCTTTTAAAGTTGGCAGCTTTTTTTTCAAATAAACAAGAAAACATAAAATAATTTGGGGGGATTTATTTGCATTAATAGTCAACTTGCAATGTAGAAGTCTTCGAATGAGTGCTAGTCCCGCAGCTAGCTCATGGTAACCAAGGAAGTGGAACGACAACTCGGTGTTTAAAAACACACGGTTATAGCTGCGGGAGCAGCTCAGAGGTAGAGTGCTCACCTGGCATAGGCAAGCCCTTGGGTTTGAGCCCCAGTGCCACACACGCCTGCCACACATCGGAGTACCGTGTGAAGCTGGTCTCAGACGGCAGGTGGAGCTGAAGGGCTGCTCTGCGTTCACATCCAACCTGTCAATCTAATCGGAGAACCGGAACTTCGCGGCTCTGATGCTCTGAATAAGACATCCGGTAGACCCTGACGGCTGGCTTAGAGGTCTGTGGGAAGCCATGGGGTACCTGGGTAATTCCACTTCCTAAACTTAGACATAATTGGAACTGCTCCCCAGCTCCTCCCGCCCCCCGGGAATGCAGGAGAAGGAGGAGGTTCTGAGTGGGGAGAAGCACGGCCCGGCCTCTTGTTCTGAGGCCCAGCTTGGCCCAGGGAGAAAGGCGAAGACAACCAGGATGAGTTGTGAGCTGAGTCCTGGACCCCTGCTGCCCCAGGGAAATCAGGTCTCTCCGAACAGAATAATGGACGGAACAAACTCTGGAGCCAGCAGGGCTGAGCAGAGGGGTCCCCTGGTCACGAAGGCTCCATCAGGTTCCTTTTTCATTTTGCAATTCTTTTCTCTGGAAGCATCTGGCATGCAAAGGATCAGGAGCCAGTGGTCCAAGTTCCAGCTAAGACTTACTTTCAAGTTCCTTGGTTATTTAGTTAAATCACTGGGCACTTTCTGAAAGACTCTCCCGCCCTAAATAGTGGAAGGAACATGGTATCTTCAAAGTAATGAAGGGTTAAAGATAAAGAAAGATTATTCTGCCCAAGGAAACAACGTGGGTTGTTTATACACAACTCTTGACAGGCATATTCTTTTCATGATCTGTTACATACTCTGAGCTAGAATCCCCAGGGTACTTGAGAGACTGAAGGTCGTATGACGAGGTAACTAGAATAGCAGAACAACTCTTGGAGATAAACTGTGGCCCAGATGGGGCCTGGGGAACATGCATGGCTTGTGATAGGAATCCCTACCTACGGCTGGAAAAATATGTCAGGAATTGCAGTCCAAGGCACACAGCAGCCCTCGACACTTCGGGGGATGTGTAGACATATCAATGGAGAATTCCGTATGTAGTGTGTCTTCAGTCAGGTGGCTAGCATCAGCAGTGTGAGGTCAAGAGACAGGGCAGTGCAGGCCAAGCAGAGTTATAGGGAAGGATGCTGCTTAGCCTGCCAGGGGAAAGACTTCAATCCCCAGAACCCACATGTATAAACCTTAACAGGCTGGAGAGATGGCTCAGCTGGCCGATCTTCCAGAGGATCCATGTGGGTTCAAGTGCCAGCACCCACACAGCAGCTCACAGTCATCTGTAACGCCAGTTGTAGGAGATCCTCCCTCCAGGGCACTGCATGCACGTGCACATACAATAGAAAATAGTAAAAACCTGGTACGGCGGTGCTGGAGGACACAGGCAGATCCAGGATCCACTGGCCACCTGCCTGTTCCGCTTCATGAGCACCAAGTTAGCGGGACCACGCCTCGCAAGGGCGGTGCCTAAGGAACAACAGCATTTCCACCTTTGCTTCCATATGCACGAACACTCATGGATGCACACACATGCTCACACACACGCACACAGTTGGTAGGTCCCGTGCTAAACCGTGCAAAGCACATCCCAAGGTGAGATTGGGGATGCTAGCAATTTGAACACACGTGAGAGCTCGCATTAGACCAGAATCATGGATCCATCCAGGCCTCACCGCTAGAGTGCTAGCAGTCACGCACTAGAAAGACAGGCCATTAACAGTCCCCTCCCCCACCCCCAGGGGAGTAACTTAGGTTTATCATCAACCAGCAGGAATTTCCCCTTCCCAGGCACAGTCCTAGCCCCGGTTCCCGAGTGCGCACGAATTCCTAACCAGTTAGTTTGAGAGATGCAGGACTCGAGGAGCTCTGAGCCAATCAAAGCTGCACAAGCCCTGTCCCCAGACCTCTTCCCCTGCACCCCATAAAATGGCAAGGGACAAAGGGATCAGGGTCCGCCTTCCCTGTTTCCTTCATGGAGACTTGCTGAGGGTGGAACCCGGCACATCAGACAATAAAGCCTCATGCAATTACATTGATCGGGAGTCTCTTGCCTTCCTTGAAGGTCGCACCTCACCCTAAGACCCCAGGCGGGCACTAGCCCAGCGGTCCTTTCAGCACGCGGTTGCAAAAATGATTCAACTGTGGGTACCAGAATGAGTGGCCTTTCCGAGACTGTGTAGGAAATGTTTCAGAGGCTACTTTTTTTGTTTGTTTGGCTTTTCAAGACAGGGTTTCTCTGTTGTAACTCCGGCTGTCCTGAACTCACTCTGTAGACCAGGCTGGCCTCGAACTCAAAGAGATCCGCCTGCCTCTGCCTCCCGAGTGCTGGGATCAAAGGTGTGCACCACCACCGCCTGGCTCAGAAGCTACTTTTTTAAATGAGAAAAACTAGAGGCTGAGTAGGTGGCTCAGTTGGTGAAGTGCCTGTCACAGAAGCGTGAGAACCTGAGTTCAGGTCCCCATCACCCACGTTGTCATCACCAGTACTATGGACATTCCAGCAACCTGGTTAACACAGTCCCAGCGCTAAGCCCTGCTCTTGGTACCTAAATCATGGCTGTCATCAGCAAACTAGTTATGACAGTTTACTTTGAAGATTCAAAGTGCCGAGGTAATCAGGCAAATATTGAAAATCAAGCCAAGAGAATGGAAGTGAACCCTAGCGTTAAGCCCAGCATCGTCTGCTGCTTGGTTGGCATGTAGCGGGGGTGGGGTGGGGGTTCAAGCCCACCTCAGCTGAGCTCTGAACCTGACCACTCCCCGCCAGTCGCCATCTCGGAAGATCAGAGTGCAGACTAGCTGAAGAAACCTCCAACCTCCAACCAGGTCCTCACATTAGGCCTGAGGGGTCAGCAAAGATTGTTACTCCTCCCGGAAGCAGCTTCTTTGCTTGACCATCTTATCGTGCCTGCCATTTCCCACCTCCAGGGGGCGCTGTGTGCTCTGGTCTGGAAGTGCAACTGGCTGTGTAAGAGCAAAAGCTATGCTTTAAATTTTAATTAATCTAAGAGATCTATGGAGCAAGGACATAACTTCCTGGAGTTCGAGGTGGGTCTGTTCAGGTGAGTAGTCCTGAATCTCCCTCTTCCAAGGATATACCTCTTAGAATGTTGGGTAGGGAGTGTCTAGATCCCATTTAGTTGACCCTACTTCACCGGATGTGCTTGGTCACTTGTAGGCAGGAGATAACCCAGACAGGAAGTGCATCAGGATAGATGCTTGACACTCATTGGTTCTGGTGGGAAGTGCATAGCCTTATGGGTTCTGCCTTTTTAAGCCCCTGAGCCACACAACTGGATACCATTCTGTGAGAGCTCTGGAGGTGATAGGTTCACTCTGTTTGGACCTCAGAATGAGAGGACCAGCGCCCCCTACTGGTGGCAGCACTGACCTCAGCTCTCTGCTTACCTGTCAAGTCCTTGCTTTCCCAAAAGCCCCTTGATTCTGGGACATTTAACAAGCCAATCCAGTATTCAAGATCCGGCCAATCAGAGGACTTCCCCAGCCACCACCTGTTTCCTTTATAAGGCCCACGTGGCTGCATCTGGTGTCACCATTTTGTAAAGTGGTTGGCCCCTGCATGCAAGTTTGCTCTGCAGAATAAAAGTGTTCCTGCTTTTTGCATATGTGGTCTCGGTGGTCTTTATAGGGTGATTCTTGGACCCAACAGGCATGGACCTGGTCTGAGTCCACCTCCTGACAAGTATTAAATTACTTTAATTAAAGTTTGCTTGCTTCAAATTTGGCTCAATTGTCGTGGTTTTTTTCTTGCCGGGATTTGGGATTTACAGCTGCCCTGCACACAGCATAGACAGGCTACTCTGGCGGCGCTCACAGGGGCAAGGAGACACAGCTGGGGTATGTCACGGCATATTTGAACTTCTCTCCAGATATGTTCACTGAAAATATTGCACTGGCTGCCCGAAGCCCAGCAGGCTGTGGTTTCTATGGCCAAACCAGCCTTGTTATGTAGAGTTTACTCCCTCTTAGCTTAATGTAAATAGAGTTGCTGATAGAGGTCATTTGAATGCTCTACCAGACCAGAGGTGGGAGGTGTGCAGACTTCTGCAGTTCCCCTACTACAAAAAGTGGGCACAGCTCAGACAGGTGGGGCCTGGCCCCTTCTGTGTCGGTGGCACCCCACTACAGACGTGGTCATGCCCCGGAGGCCAAAGGTTTGGGAGGTGTAAACCATTGCATCTCGCTGATCCTGCAGACAGACTGCTAAGTCAGAGCTGGGAGGGGCTTTTAAGATATGGGACGAGCTGGAGCTGGAAGATGGTGATGTGAGCTCTGCTCAAGTCTGTCCGGCTTGTACCTTTAACCGTGTCTCACGTGTCTGTATTAACATATCACCGGATACAGCATTGCATTAACAGGGGCACCTACTCTTTTCTTCCCTCAGTACGCCCTGTGGTGTCCCCCTTAGGAAGCAACTCTTCCAAGTTCCTCTCGAGGGTGCCTACAAAGGCAATCAGAGGCAGAGCAGATGAATCCAAAACAGGGTTTATTTTTCTATCAAATCCCCAATCCATCCATGTCCAGTCAATGGATCAAAGGTACATCGGGCTCTACAACAGACTCTGGGCTGCGGCGGGGAAGGGGAGAGAACTGTAATAACTTTCTATGGGAAAGAAAAAAAAAAGTCAAATCCTTTCTGAAAACCTCCTGAGTATTAGGGGACAGCTGGAAACAAATGCCGCCGCAGAGGGCCCCTCCCCCTGCTGCTTCTGTGCGTGCGAGGCACCTGTTTGTCTGCAGCTGCGCCAACAACCCACCTTCGCACGCCACTTATAACTACTTGATAGCAGCCAGAGTATCTGAAATCAACTCTTCCGGCTGTGACTGAGTACTAACTATTGCTAGGTACGGACTAGGCACTGGGCAGAGATTTTGCGGGTTCCAAGAAGAACACAAGGTGCTGCGAAGAGGGCTCTCCTCTAAGTGCAGAGGGATGTTTGCGGAGGGTTAAGAGAACCACTTCCTCCTCCACTTGCACCAGGAGGGGTCAGTGCGGAAGCTGGGCCTTGGGGACAGATGTTACGCTTCCACCTACAGGTGTGGCCACGGGGGACCTAAGAGCAGGCTCTGAACAGCTGTGGAGTTCGCCCCACAGTCCACATAGTGTTGTGTCTCCAAGGTGCTCTGGGATATGTGGCCAATGTATGAAATCTTCACAGAGGTCCTAGCAAAAAGGAAACCACAAAGAGAATAAACAAACAGGAAAAACTATCCAGATAGTTTCTCCCAAGTATGAAATCTTCACAGAGGTCCTAGCAAAAAGGAAACCACAAAGAGAATAAACAAACAGGAAAAACTATCCAGATAGTTTCTCCCAAGTTGAGGGGCTAATAACCATCCGAGTCCCAGGCTCCTATCTCCATGGTTATGTAAACCACGGGACAGAGGACCTTTCTATGTCCAAAAATGCTGTATCGCAAGGTGACCTTCTGAATCAGTGGTTCTTTTAAAAAAATTATTTAATGTGCATTCATGTTTTGCCTGTATGTCTATCTGTGTGAGGGTATGAGATCCCCTGGAACTGGAGATACAGACAGTTGTGAGCTACCATGTGGTGCTGGGAATTGAACCCAGGTCCTCTGGAAGAGGAGCCCAGTGCTCTTAACCGCTAAACCATCTCTCCAGCCCCCATGAATCAGTGGTTCTTAACCCAGGATGATTTTACTTGACAGGGGGATTTTGACAACATCTGGGCATCTCTGGTAGTTACAGCTGAGTGGGGCTGAGGGTGGTAAATGCTCCCAGCAGCAAGCAGACAGAGGGGTACCATTGCTAAGTATCCACAGTGCAGTCACTGACAATGAAGAACTCAGTAATCCAAAACATCAATCATGCCAAAGCTGAGGAACCTCACTCAGACCCCCAGATCCCAGAGGTCATTGAACAGTCATGGTTCCAGGACCAGTGGCACTGTCACCGGAGAGTAAACCGGTCACATGCTTAGCACTTACACCCTGAGAAAGCTGGCCTGCTCTTTACTCTGAATGATTCTGAAAATGTTCATGCAGAACATTACTTTTCTTTTAGTTTTTAAAAAGTTATTTATGTGTATAGCTGTTTTGCCTGCATGTGTGTTCCTGATGCCCACAGAGGCCAGAACATGTTGCAGCCATTGAAACTGGAGCTACAGACAACTGTGAGCCGCCATGTGAGTGCTGGGAATCAAATCTGGATCTTCCAGGAGAGCGACAAGCACGATTAGATGGCTGAGGCATCTCTCCAGACACAGAACACTATGTTTAACTATTCGCCAGGAACCTGGCCGCCTGTTCGGGGGCTCTGGACTCTAAGAGAACACCGAGGGTGGGCTGTTGGATCTGCGCTGAAAGGCAGGCGAGGGGTCTCCTCTTAGCTGTGTGCCTCTAGTAACTGTGGGAGCTCACAAACAGCCCAAGCTCAGACTGGCTCAGGCCAACGGGAGAGGACAGACGGCGTACCTCATGAAGATCACGATGTTGTGCACCAGGATGGCGGGCAGAGTACAGAAGAAGCTGCAGGCGACAAACGCGGACACGGCCGTTTGGTTGAAAACTAAGTGAAGCAAACCCTAAGTCCCCGGGAGAATCGGGAGAGTGTGGAGTGACTCTTCCAGACTATTTGGGGTACCTTCTCTTCCCCGTGCCTACCCTTCAAACCCAAGTGCTGCCAAGGACCACTAGTTCCGACCCCCGAGAATACCACCCTCAGCTCGCACAGCGCAGCCCTTGCTCTCCAAAGCCGGCACGTGTCTAAATGCTAGCGGCTGGCACGTTTCTCGTGGCTTCATGTTCTCCTCAGAAACCCCAGCACTTCAGTCCCGTATCAGATGACATCACCTCCAAAAACCCTCCCGAAAGCCAATGCTAGGGAGTCCTTAGGCCAAATCTGGGACGTAAGGCACGGCCAAGGACGGTCATTGAGGAAAGTGAATGGTCCGGGCCGATGGCACAGTACAGAAAACTCGGTTCTTACTACACGTAGGAAGACAGTCCTCCCACCTTAGCCTTCATCGTAAAATTCACCTGAAAAGAAACAAGACCACAGCGTCAGCCGGTGATGATCGAGCCCGGCATCTGTCACACCCAAAGCACCCTCCTCGGACAGCCTGGGTGCCTGGACCTCAGACTGCTGACCCTTTTCCTGCGGAGGCCCCTGGGCTGCGGCTGTAACCGCACCTGCTCTTGATTTGGTAAGGGCCTTTCCCTCACCGACTCTCTCACCGTCCAGGTACTTAAATGCTGTTTCTGCCCCGTCCCAACTGCTCATAGTTGGAGCCCAGCAGGGTTCCCTCAGGTGGGAACAGGAGTGGAACCACGGCACCACCACAGCACCTGCTCTCCCCCTCGGCACGCGGGCCGAGGCCCTTCAAGAACAACATGCCATTCGGGCGATGGTGGTGCAGGCCTTTAATCCCAGAACTGGGGAGGCAGAGGCAGGAGGATCTCTGTGAGTTCGAGGTCAGCTTGGTCTACAGAGTGAGTTCCAGGACAGCCAGGGTTACAACAGAGAAGCCATGTGTTGAAAAACAAAAACAAAACAACAGCAACAAAAAAGACAACACACCAGGTGCTCACTCCGAGGGGGAATGAGAGAGACATTAGTGGCCGTGTACGTGCCGACCACGGCCTTCATGTACTGGACTTGGCTGAACAGGTTGGTCACTGCCACAGAATAGAAGTTGGAGTTCCTGATTTTCAGGGTGGCCTGCAAAGGGCAAGGGAGGAAGCCAGTGTTAAAGTGTCCTGACCCAAGGCTGGCACATGCACAGCACAGGAAGTGAGCCCCCCACCCCCCAGGTCTTACCGTGATGGCGAGGATTACAAGGGAGTCCTGTTTGTTAAACGTGACTTGAAGCACCTTGATGCCATTATCATCCACGAGGACTGAATGTGGAAACAGAAAGAAAAACACCAAGCCGGATGCCAGGAGGCAGAGCAGGACCGACAGGAGGACATACTGTTTACTGCAAATGACAGCACAGGCCGGAAAGGGCAGTCAGGTATCAAAGTCTGAAAAGTCATGATCACTGCAAAACTGAGGGGGGCGAAAGAAAAGCACAAAGTAGCAGGGGCCACAGCTAGGCGGGAAGGAACGCAGCAGGGGCTTCTGAACCCATCTGCACACCACCTGTCGGAGAAGAGAAACTGGTCCTTCTATCTTCCAGGCATCTGCTCATCTCCCAGGACACCCTGTTTCTCCAATTCCTTCCCATCTCGCCCTTTCATTTGACCCTCGAGACATTTCTAGCTTCAAGTTTCTTTTCCCAGACTGTGACAGAGACAGGGACATCCACTTAAGCAAAAGCACTAAGGGACACGGGGAGGGCTAGGGTATAGTAGAAAGGACGAGTACTTGTCTAGCATGCAAGAGGGCTTGGGTTCAAGTCCCAGTATCACCAAAATAATAAATAAAGTTAGGAAGTAAGGAAGGAAATGGGGGAGACACAAGAACAGACACCTTTTTTTTTCTTCTTCAAATAATTAACTGGTATTCATATTCATAAAAAAGAAGCAGGGACAGAAGCAGGTGTTAACAGATGAGAGCCAGCCAACTCACGTTCTCTGAGGACGTAACCTCTGGTCGCTGTGGGGGATCAAAGCCACCAGCTCATTCAGTTGCTCTAGAAAAGCAGCAAAGACTCATTCTGTAAATCCCATGAATCCGCACTTCTCTGCACACTCGGCTGCCACAGCAAAGATTCATCTGGGATTAGACACTATGGACAAGGAACAGGTAAATGTAGAAGTAGAATAAAGAAAGGAAAGAAAGAAAGAAAGAAAGGAAGAAAGAAAGAAAGAAAAGGAAAGAGACAGAAAGCAAGCAAGCAGGGTGTGGGATAGGGGTGTGGGTGGGAAGACACAGGTGAGTATAGAGAACGTCACGGATTCTAAAACGTCTGGCCCTGAGGTCGGGGAACCTGGAGTCTATTCTGACCCTACTGCACTGTCTTTGGGAAAGTCGCAGAACATCTTAAAGCCGCTGTTTCTCAACTTTTCATCTGGAGCTCTGGAGCACAAGGTCTCCAAGGTCTTAATGGCTCTAAACTTTGGGGCTCCCCCAACCCCCAGGGTCAATTTAGTAACAGCTGTTCCTGGAGATAATCCAGGCTCCACTCCAGAGCCTGTATGTCTCTCCCCACCCCCTGGTGTTCTGCTGACCTCAGGCTAATGATTCACTGGTGTTTTTTTTTTTGGAAGGAAGCATCCAGAACAGTTCCTCCACAATGCTGTGCCAGTCCTTATGAGCAAGGGCAACAGAGAAACATCCTTGTCAACAAACCCACACCAGAGAAATAAATACTGCAAACCCAGAGAGGGGCTGGGACAATAGCGATGGCTAGCCCTAGGACCCTAAAATGACCTGGAAGAAGTCTCAGCAGTACTGTCTCTGAGGTTGGCTAGCAGGCAGTGGAAGACCCTCCCTAACTGTGGGTGGGACGCATCTCATAGGCAGGGTCTTCCACTGAATGAAAAGGGAAGGGGAAGCCGGGTGCTAGTAATCCTTGCTCTCTGCATCCCATGACTCCTATGTGAACAGCTATGCTGAGTTCCGGCTGTTTTCACTTCCCCCTCAGTGTGGGACTATGACCTGGAGCCACGAACCAGAATAAGCCCTTGGTCTCCTACCTTGCTTCTGTCAGAGTATTTTATCTCAGCGACGGAAAAAGAAACTAAGGCCGTAACAAGAGTAGAAATGAAGAAAAGAAAGGGTTCCAAATCTAAGCACAAGCCTGCAATCTGCCCGAGTCCACCGAGTCCGCTGAGCTGGCTACAATTCAGGGCAGTCTATGACTATCAAGGGAGGGCTGGTCGGAGCAGAGGCAGAGCGCTCTCCCGTGATGGCCGACCGGTTCTCACCTGCTGGGATGTAGCCCGCTCCTTGGCAGGTGTGACAGGTGATGCTATTTCTCCCAGTGAACTCCACGTAGGGGAACCGAGCGATGGCTTCCTCCTGTTCTCTATCGGCCAGCAAGTCCTCCGGGTCGTCATCCTTCTCGTGTTGACAGAATGTGCGGGCAGAGGAGGAATGCTGAGACCCCATGTGTCATCTCCTGCATGGTGGTGGGGGAGGGGACGGGCACGTGTCAGTGCCCAGAGCGAGAGCTCACGTCTACAAGAAATGTGACATTCTCAGTGACAAGTGGCAGTCCGGTCAACCAGCACCGGCACAATGCCTTCCGCGACCCTCATTCTGCATCCGTGTCCCACCCCCCCACCCCTCCCCCACCCTCACCCCCATCCCACCAGGGAGCGGGACCGGCCTCTCTGCATCAGGTCGCCTCCCCCAGCTGTCCTCCCGCGGTCTGCAAACTCTGAAGGGCCAGCAGGCTGCACCCCGGACAGACAGACAGGCATCAATTAAGAAAAGGCCTCGGCGGTCCCCACGCTCCTCCACGCCCAGCTGCGGAGGCGGGCTCAGGCCACGCCCCGCAAAGAGCCACGCCCCGAACGCATCCAGACTCCCGGGCCGGGGAACACGGGCGCCCCGGACCTGTGGCGCAAACTCTGGGCAGTTAGGACTACTCCTCCCTCCACCTGCGTGCTCCAGCGAGACTTCCGCACGCCTCCGCCGTGCGCACGCGCAGAATGGCGAACCGGCCGGCCGGAGGGCGCGGGCGAGCGCTTGCGCCTGCGCTCTAAGCTCTGGTGCGTCCCTCCCGCCGCGCGGCTGCGGCGCACGCGGCCGCCGGTAGAGGGCGGCAGAGAGGCGCGGACGCGTGGAGAGGGCGATGCTCTGCGCCCCAGAAAGGTTCTGAACCTTCTGGATCAGGGCGCTCTGTGCAGACGCCGTCCGCGGTGGCCTCGGTCACCCAACACCCAGAACCTGCCCTAGGTCCCGGCCGAGAATCTGGGCCCAGGCTGGCCTCCAATCTCAGAGATCCGCCTGCCTCTGCCGCCTGAGCGCTGGGCTTAAAGGTGTGTGCCGCCATGCCCCAGCGAAAAACTTGGATTTAACAGTGCAAACTGCCTTAGCCACATAGTTTCCATAGTTTCAGCTTTAGAACACTTGCCCTTCGATAGAGAGGGACGGAGGAGCCCTGCCGTGGTTAGGCTTCCCAGCACTGCAGATGTCTCTGGTGAGTGATTCACCTATAGAACGACCTTGTTCTCAGCCAAGACATCAAATGCTGCCTCTCAAAAGCCCGTCCTCACAAAGGTGTCACCACATGTCGTAGCCTCTCCTGGATACCCTGCTAGTGCTAACGTCAAATAAACCTCATATCCACACTGTGGGTGGGCATTGTGGTGGGGGTAGGGAGAAGCAGAAGGCAGCAACTGGACCTGTCTGCTGAAGAGGAAGGGCCTAGAAGAACACTGAGGGCTGGGGATGCTTCACGAGGGAGGACAAAGGGGTGAGAACACAAAGCCCTCGGGAAGAGGCAGTTCTTGGGTTGGTGGGCCGAGAAAGAAGCCCGGAACATCACCAGTAGAACCCCGAGGCTCTTTGCTCCTGAAAGTGCATCTTGGACAGATAGACCACACACCTGAAAGTCCGGTGTGTAGTAGGCCCTTAGTAGGTGCTTGCACAACTCCCCAGCCTGGAGGCTGGCCAGCATCCTCTTGAGCCATCTGAGAGAGAGAGTCTTAATTGGCCAGCACATTCCTGAGGAGACAGCCATCGCTTCTCACCTGAGTCTAGCTTCCAGATTTGTCTCACCATCCCAGTTATGGGTAGTGGGGTTACTGTAGACGTGAGCTCACTAGGGCTCTCTAGGTGGCCAGGGTGGAGGTGGGGCCACCCAAGCATCTCTGAGCTCCCAGCTTCTTCAGTTTCCCCACAGCCATTATGGACTCTGAGCACACAGACAGCGGATGGGAGGCTCTTGAGATTGCTGCTCATTCTGAAAGGCCCTAGAGGCAGGGAAGGAGCTCAGCTCAGCTCAGAACCTCTCCCACTATTCAGTGGGCTGCTGCAGGAGCGTTCTGAGTTGTGAACTCTCTTCTGCACTGACGGAAACAAGGACTTTCGCTTAGCAGTGCTCTTCAGGGTACTGGAGGGTACCCCCTTTGTTTATCCATAGATGAGAAACTTCTGTAAGATTAAATGGCGCTCAGTGAGAAACACCAGGACTGCTGCTTCCCCACTGGAGCATCTGCCTGCTTGCTAACACCTGGGGAGGACTGTTGTGGAAGTTTATTTTTAGTCGTGTTTAAAATAATTGTTTTTGTGCACAGTTGGAAAAAGGGATGCATAGGCCTTGGCATTTTGTAACGTCTGCAGGTGTTGGATTTCTGTGGGGGAAGCTTGCTTGCTTATGATCTGCACCTGAGGCGTGCTGAATCAATAAAAACACCTGAGCTCAGATGCTCAGGGTTCGACTGTCGAGTATGACGCTGGCCATGAGAGTGGTTCCCCTCTGCTGAGGCCTGGCAGGACTTCCACCTATGAAAAATGCCTCCTTGTCATCTTTGCTGAGCCGCCCCGTAGGCGTACTACTACATAGCAGGGCCTTAGCTGCTCTGTTGAAGCCACTGTGGCACATGTGTAAACTCAATGGGTTCAAGAAATTGACATGACTTTCAGGATCCCCAAAGCCCAGGTCCCTCAGCCACGTGAGAGGCATCAGTGGAGCTGAATGAAGGACTAGAGAGGAGGCCCCAGTAGAATGCACGGTCACAGACCTAGCTCAGGGGTGCACCTTGAGTATCTTAACTGCAAGGGGTGTTGGAATTCCTTACAACCCTATGGTTGTAAGGACATCCTATTTAACTGAAACTCCAATTCAGATCTGTCCCCCAAGTGGCTAGCCTGGATTTTAACTCCTTGATTATTTGAAGTCAATTCTCCTTTCCCAAGGTCACTCAAATCCTGGGACATGCTTCTCAGAGCCTAGGAACTAGGCCAAGAAAGGACCTCTCTTGTTTAGCCCATGGCACACTGAACTTCCCGCCTAGCATCCTATAAGCATCTTTGCCCAGGTAGGCAGAGCTGATGCTGGGGTCTGGTGAGCCCAGGGTGTGGTGTAGTCACTCCACTGGGAAGTCCCACCCCTTCCCACAGTGACATTGCAGCTGCTGTCACCAACCTTTATGAAGGCATCTGAAGTCTAGCCTGTCCATGCTCCTTCCACCAAGACTCCAGCTCCCCCATTGTTTTCCTTTGGCTCCCTTACAGCTTCCAGGAGCAGCGGATACCATCCCTTTAATCCGATAAAACATTCATGGAAAACATTTCAAGGGACTGGATTCAAGAAATTAAAATTCTACCTTGCACTTATCAAAGAAACCCAAAGGGCTGGGTTATCTCCTTGGAAGAGAGGACTGAAATTCAGGCAAACACCAAATACTAATATCTAAAGACTTTCTTGTAAGGGGACCTATACACCAAGGGGATGACCAGCTGGCCTACACACATGCTAACTATACCCAGGAGAAGGTACCATCTCCATGTGGTGCTTGGAGGCGGGGCTTAGCTTTAGGACCCCTCCTTGCTGGCAACCTGAGGACCCCAGGCTCTAAGGAGACCAATGAGCAAGCTAATCACATGTACCATAGAGGACTTCCTTCCCACCTTCCCCAGGGCTGCTACTCTATTTCCCAGTGGGAGCCATCTTAACAGCTGGCACCCTGGAGCAGCTGTGGAAGGAAAGGCTGCCTGAACCAGTGAGTTTTGGCAACTGTGCCTGAGAGACCAGAGGTGGGCTTGCTGGATTTCAGTTCCCCAGAGAGTGAGTGACAAAAGCCGGGCGTTAGTCAGCTGACTTTCCTAGACAGTCTCCTCCACTCCGGCATTTCTTTTCTCACCGTCAGGGACAAACTCAGTGACTGGGCAGAATCTCGTGTCACCTGCAGTGGATGCCGGTCTGCGTTGACTGTGCTGGATAGTAAATGCGGAGACTCAGTCAGCAAAGCTCTCGCCAGCCTCCCGCACCCCTGCACCTTTCCCTGAGACCAGCCAGGCAAGTGACAAGCCTTGAGAAAGTGGGTGGACTAAGAGTAAGTAGACAGTGGCAAACCAGGAGGCAGGCGGTGCAGGAGCCAGAGCCGCGCCTGGGGATGAAGGGCAGAGAGGAACTGAGGGGGGATTTTGTAAAGGACAGCCCCTGTCTCATCTTCAGGTGCTCCCCCTCCATAGCACATGGTGGCGGTGAGGTCCCTTGTGTCCTCTGCCTTGGCCCTGTGCAAGTGCAGTAGCCTTTTTGGCTGGTTCTCTGGCTTAATTAAATATGCTAATTTACTGATCATTATGGGTCAGGCACTAAGGGAGGTGCTCTGTGTTAGGTCTCAAAAACTCAGGCAAATTGCTGGCTGAGATACCTGTTTAACATATCACAGTGGACCTGGTTGCCAGTCCCTTCTGTTACAGGGTCCTCCTGGCTGGGAAACCCTGAACTCTCCAGCCCAGGGGGCTGGGCAGCTCTTCCCTATACAATCCAGCCATTTTGGTTACCCCCTCTCTTTTTGTCCTCCTGGGCTCTTGGTCTCCAGTCGTCCCCTCCAACATGGCCCCACAGCTCAGTCTGGCCATGTCCACTCTGGACTCTCCCAGATGTCTCTGCCTCTGGCTGTGCTCCCACTCATTTCTACAATAAACTTCTCCTCCACCAGACCCAGGAGCGCTCAGGTCCTCTCTTTTTCTTTCTTTTGTCGTTCACTGTGGATGTGTTATCCCTTTACAGGCTGGATGGCCTCACCCCCATCCGACAGTGATGAGCTAGCCTCGCAACACATGACTGGGCTATAAGGACCACAGCATCTCCAGCATGTGCACAGTCTTTTCTCCTTGTCCAGTGGCTCTAGTGGTCTAGCCTGATGTCCTCTTGTAAAGTGAAAGTGAGGTCATCTCCTCTGCCTTCTGCTTATTAAAGCCTTTGGTGGCTCCTCCCAGCCTCAGGGCGAGATCCAAACCCTATACAGTCTGAGGTGGTTTCCTCTCTCCGATCACCACAGCCCACTCGCCACACACCCCAACCACAGAGGACTATCTGCAGCTTCCTAAACATGCCCGAGCTATATGCCTCTGGGCAGAACATTCTCTCCTCCTGATCACCCCACTCCACATGCCATACCCCACACCAAGCACAGCCCCTGTGTCGTCCAGACGTATTGCCTTCCCTTTACCTCATTCCCACATGTGCGCACACGTACACAGACAGCACAGGTAGAACACACACCCCTCCTGTGTGGCTCCCACCAGCCACTGCTCAGTTCCGTGTTGCTGATGTGACTCTGCTCAGTCTCCGTTGGACCCTGGCCCTGTAGCTCCTGTGCAACCCTATTAGTCAGCCAGACTGTGTGCCACACTTGCACACAGTGTGCCCATTACATATCACGTTCCTAGGAGCCAGTGAACAATAACTGAATCAAGGATAACTGAATCAAAGTAAGAAGAGATGGGTCTGAGGTCAGGAGGGAGTCCTGGAAGACTGGACTCAAGTCTGCCATGCTCAGGAGGATGCGTCATTCCTTGTTCCTTCCACCAGAGGGCGTAGGAGACTAGTAGTCGGCACCCGGAGACTTCGGGCTCTCCCTCAGAACCCTCAAGAGGAATGGTCCTGTAGCTCTCCACAGAAGGGTTCAGGAAGTAGACAGAGAGAGGAAGCCCACACAAAACAGGTAACTGCAGCAGCAGGTCAGGGGCTGGCCTGCTCTGCTCTGCTCTGCTCTGGGCACAGTGGGGCGGGAAGGGATTTGGAGCCCTGAATCCTGTAGATTCTTGCAGCTGGAGGCTACTGTTGGGGTCTTGTCAGTCCAGAGCTGGGAAGGGCTCGAATCTCTTTACCCATGACGTCATCAGCCATGGGGGAGGTTATTTTCACAAAATCCTGGGCTCTAACTATTCTGGAAATCCATCCCTACACACACCTTCTGCTTTGAGCTAGTCAAGGCCAACCCCATCTGCCAGGGGCCTGGGAGCCCTGGCTGTCATTTTGAGCACCACCAGCGCCTGGCCTTGTATCAGGCCTTGGGACACAGGGAGGAACAGGGTACATCCTTGCTGTCCCGGCCCTTCACTCAAAAGGCAACAGCTAGGTCTCTGACAGTTTTAAGAGTTCAGGCTCCGGAACCCCGATGCCTGGATGCGAATGTACCCCACCATCTACCATCTGCAAGACCCTCACTGCTCTTAGCCTTTCCCATGCCTCAGTACCCTCTTGAGGAGCATTGTTGAATCCATTAAACAAGCTAATACACAGAAGCTTTTAGAGCAGTGCCTGTCATTCAGAAGACATTTAATGAAGGTTGGCTGTTTTCACTCTGTTGAGTCTCCCTTAACAGAGCAGGCCCTCAGAAGCTTGCATCTAAAGCACCCACGAAGCCAGCCAGGCTAGCGTCCTAAGATTTCTGCCACCATTTTTGGGTTAGTCTTGGGCATCCGTCTAGCAGGGCGTTTGTGGCTAGCTCTCAGCTGTGCAAAAGAAAACTGCCCATCCATACTCCCTGGAGCTTTCAGACCTAAAAGGGCATGTGTCCAGAGAGGGAGAGTCCAGAGGTGCTAGGTGTCCCAAGGAAGGTCACAGAGACAGAAGAGGAAGGCAGGGACAGGGACGGGAAGACTCTAGCCTTCTGGCCCAAGGCACACTTTGTCCGAGTCCTGAAGCTCAGAGCTGTGTGGCTATCCTGTCAGCCCAACCATCCCAAACCAGACAAGTTGAGTCTTTAGGGGATGAAAAGAGGCCAGGGCGCCAGAGAGAGGGGACACCAACCCTGGGGCTGTACTGCTGTGGTGGGCTCCACCCACAGGAGCATCTTCCTTGGACCAGTATCCGCTGTGGGCGCTGAGCTACTGTGAGGACGGCACTGTTAGTGCCAGTTGCCACACGTTGGAAGGTGGCCATTTGGGTCCTGTTTCTGTTTCTTTTCATCTCTTTAAATCTGTCCGTGAGTAGAGGTTCAAGAGGCACACTGTGCTTCCAGACGCAGCGGTTATTTTCTCTAGAAAGACCTAAGGGAAGATGCTGACCCTCCACTGAGGGACCGACTCACTCTGAAACCTCGGGCTGCTTATACAGCAGGCTCTCGGTATGCTCAGGGATTGGTGTCCACAGCAAACCCTGAGGGTGCGCCTGTCCTTTATGTAAAATGGTATGGTAATTGCATATAGCCCGTGTAAACTCTGTGTACTTAGAACAATCTCTAGACTGTACATAACACATAACAGCAATATAAGTAATCGTTACATTGTATCGTTTGGGGAATAACAACGAGAACTTTTGTTTCAAACGTGGTTGGTCTTCAATTTCAGTGGCTCCACCCAAGTAGAGATAAGGTTTTGTTTTCTCATTGTGTGTTAGTGCCCATGCACATGGGTGAGTGTGTTTGTGAATGACAGAGATCACCGTTGGTGTCTTTCTCATTCTCCACTATACTTCTTGGGATAGAATTGCCATTGAACACGGGGCTCACTGATTGGCTGGACTGGCTGGCCAATGAGCGCCAAGGATTTGCCTGTCTCCGCCACACCAGAAAGGAACCTTTCTATTTAAGAATGCTTAGGCCAAGGTCTCCTGGGCTGTGAGTACTCCGTGATGCATGTTGAGCCAAGAGTCTGCAAATAAGTCTAGCCTGCTTGTTAAGACCAATACTCTTTTATAGAGCCAAACGTGAACCCTCCACAGCCTGGTACAGGGCCTGGTGTGCAGCATCTTCATTGGCTATTTGTGGAATTGGGGGTGGGTCCCTTGTCCTCTCCCCTGGCCTGGGCACCCCCTGCACAGCCCTACAGGAGGCCCTGTCTCCAAGGCAGAGGCCTTCCCTCCCACAGCCAGCCAAGGCCCAGGCAATTTTCCTTGGCCGCTCCCACGTTCCAGACTAACTTTAGGGTTTGTTTCCAGCTGTGGTTAGATTTTTCTGTTTGAGAAATATTTAAAGCAGCTGGTGGGGAAGGGGTGGAGAGGGGGGAAGAGAATAATAAATGAGCGTGTGAAAGGAAGATTGTCTGTATGGCGTGAGCTACCCCTGCCCACAGCTTGGTCCCTGGTGGTTATGGAGGGGACCCTGGTGGCTTCACAGGCCAGGAGAAAGGCTCTGCGCCCCTACAAGCAATTCATGGGGTTGTTTTCACATTATGCCCTGCTTGAATTTTGAGTATGTGAGAAATTAGCACACAGGAGAAAGGTAGACGAGATTAAGGTTAGACGCTGGGGAGAACCTCTGATAGTCAGAATCTAGCCCTCAAACCACAGGTATTTTACCCAAGATCCTGTCTTTCTCCAGAACTCAACTTCCTTCTCCACTTGCATTCTGTAAGGCTCCAGACAACCCCAGCCCAGCCTAGTGGATCTTCTTGTTATACCTTGTAACGTGTCACTTCCCCTTGGCCTCCCCTCCTCATTCTCCTGCCCTCAGGTTCATCTGCTTCCTCTTCCCTCTCTACCCTGCTCTCCATTGCCTCCCTGGACTTCGGGGTTATCTGAGGAGAGCTTCCCCTCAGTTACTTCTCAGGGGCTGACTTCCTGAGCAGGCAAAGGCACAGGCCAAGCGCGTGGATCAGAAGCCTTGGCCGCCGACAGGAAGAGGCTAGGCCTACTGCCCTGTGATGGCTGGGATGGACGTTAGAGACAGAGCTCCACAGAAAACCGGGTATGGGGGAGGAACTAAATCACAAGAATCAAACAGAAGCCGAGTCAGAGGGACAGGGGGAAACCATCGGGGAGGGAGTGGACAGTCACCAAGTAGGCCCCGGCTGACCCACACGGACATTCCTGTGGCCTCTGATGGCAGGGTGGGCTTGGCTCTGAGGGCTCCCTGGTGCCAATGTGGGGGGCCCAGCATGGGGTCTTGGGCCTGGGTGGCAGGAGGGCCTGCTTTCACATTTTGGTTCTTCTAGGGACTCCTTCCACTTGGCCAGGGTGGAGAAAGGGGGCGTGACTTTAAGCCTTGAGAGCTGTAAATGGTGAGTTCACAGACTAGGGGAGCCTCGTAGGGGGAGGCTGGCTATAAGAGGGGGCTGGGAAAGCTGAGGATCTCTCTTTAGGGACCCCTTGAAAGCAAGAGGGGAGGCCAGGCAGCAAGAGGTGCTGGTCCTGAGAACAGAGAGGGGGTTATACCATTGGAGAGTCTGGGTAGTGGGCAGGTATAGCAGGGAAGGGTGTCCAGATCAGGCAGTGGGCAGTAGAAGGGCGACCCCAGCCAGCAAGTCAAGGTGGAAGAGGGCCTTGCTTCACCATCAGTCTACCCTGGGGAAAGTGATGCTAATTTGACTGGGTTGACAGCCTTCCTTAGTCCTCCTCCTGAGTGATCTACGCCCCCTAGGCCCCCCTTCCTTGCTAGCCCCCAGTAAGGAAGACACCAGCCTTTGCATTTCTAACAATTCCGTACCTAGAGACCCTTACCACCCAGCTAAGTCAGGCCCCAGCCCTGCTACTCTCCACCCTGGGAAGCTGGGTGAAAATCAAGCATCCTAGAGGCTCCCAGAGAGAGCAAGCATGGACTGCACACTTCTGATACTATTTTGCATTTATCCTTTACATGTGAAATTTCCAAAGAAGGGATTTTTTCCCTTCTTTCACTGTGAAGCAGAACATGTGTGTATTAAACATACGTACAGTTCAGGAAGCATCCCCAATGGTCAGGCCCAATCATCACCTTACACCAGAAGTCCCTGTGTCTTCCTTGATCTCACCCCACCTCCCGCACCCCGCACCCCGCCACCCCAGGCACTCTGACTTGAAATCATCATTTCCTTATCTTCCAAAAATATCTTAGATATTATCATCTTTGGCTTCCACAATAGCCTTTATTATTCCCATCTTATAGATGAGAAAACTGAGGCTTAGAAAGATTAAAATAACTAGCCCAAGGCCAACTAACAATTAAGTAGCAGGAGCAAGTCAGAGTTAGCATTGCCTGATATCCCAGAGTGCCATCTTGGTCAAACAAGAATCTGCAGGAAACTGCAGGCCTGGCCCCAGCTCTGGACACAGGTACCCTTAGCCCACAGAAACCATCAACTCTCCCGCACCTGGTAAGAAAGGGTGAAGGCCTGGGATAGACAAGATGGGGGCTATAAAACAAGAGAATGTGGGGTTGGTCAGGGGTGGGACTGGTACCTGGGAATGCCTTGGGTCTAGGCTGACACAGCTGAGGATGCCCATGTCTGTGGGTGTATACTGAGCACCCGGGACTGTGGGTGTGTACTGAGCAACCGGGACTGTGGGTGTGTACTGAGCACCCATGTCTGTGAGTGTCTACTGAGCACCCAGGACTGTGGGTGTGTACTGAACACCCAGAGTTGTGAGTATGTACTGAGCACCCGGGACTGTGAGTATGTACTGAACACCCGGGACTGTGGGTGTGTACTGAGCACCCATGTCTGTGTGTGTGTACTGAGCACCCGGGATTGTGGGTATGCACTGAGCACCCAGGACTGTGGGTGTGTATTGAGCACCCATGTCTGTGTGTATGTACTGAGCACCCAGGATTGTGAGTATGTACTGAGCACCCGGGACTGTGGGTGTGTACTGAGCACCCATCTCTGTGAGTATGTACTGAGCACCCAAGTCTGTGTGTATGTACTAAGCACCTGGGACTGTGGGTGTGTACTGAGCACCCAGGACTGTGGGTGTGTACTGAGCACCCGGGACTGTGAGTATGTACTGAGCACCCAGGATTGTGGGTGTGTACTGAGCACCCAGAGCTGTGAGTATGTACTGAGCACCCATGTCTGTGTGTATGTACTGAGCACCCGGGACTGTGAGTATGTACTGAGCACACCCAGGACTGTATGTACTGAGAACCCGGGACTGTGAGTATGTACTGAGCACCCGGGACTGTGGGTGTATACTGAGCACCCAGAGCTGTGAGTATGTACTGAGCACCCATGTCTGTGTGTATGTACTGAGCACCCGGGACTGTGAGTATGTATTGAGCACCTGGGAGTGTGAGTATGTACTGAGCACCCAGGACTGTGGGTGTATACTGAGCACCCATGTCTGTGTGTATGTACTGAGCACCCAGGACTGTGAGTATATACTGAGCACCCGGGACTGTGAGTATGTACTGAGCACCTGGGACTGTGGGTGTGTACTGAGCACCCGGGACTGTGAGTGTGTACTGAGCACCCATGTCTGTGTGTATGTACTGAGCACCCGGGACTGTGAGTATATACTGAGCACCCGGGATTGTGAGTATGTACTGAGCACCCATCTCTGTGAGTATGTACTGAGCACCCAGGACTGTGGGTGTGTACTGAGCACCCGGGACTGTGAGTGTGTACTGAGCACCCATCTCTGTGAGTATGTACTGAGCACCCAGGACTGTGGGTGTGTACTGAGCACCGGAGACTGTATGTACTGAGCACCCGGGACTGTGGGTGTGTACTGAGCACCCGGGACTGTGAGTGTGTACTGAGCACCCATGTCTGTGTGTATGTACTGAGCATCCGGGACTGTGAGTATATACTGAGCACCCGGGACTGTGGGTGTGTACTGAGCACCCGGGACTGTGGGTATGTACTGAACACCCGGGACTGTGGGTGTGTACTGAGCACCCGGGACTGTGGGTGTGTACTGAGCACCCATGTCTGTGTGTATGTACTGAGCACCCAGGACTGTGAGTATATACTGAGCACCCGGGACTGTGAGTATGTACTGAGCACCTGGGACTGTGGGTGTGTACTGAGCACCCGGGACTGTGAGTGTGTACTGAGCACCCATGTCTGTGTGTATGTACTGAGCACCCGGGACTGTGAGTATATACTGAGCACCCGGGATTGTGAGTATGTACTGAGCACCCATCTCTGTGAGTATGTACTGAGCACCCAGGACTGTGGGTGTGTACTGAGCACCCGGGACTGTGAGTGTGTACTGAGCACCCATCTCTGTGAGTATGTACTGAGCACCCAGGACTGTGGGTGTGTACTGAGCACCGGAGACTGTATGTACTGAGCACCTGGGACTGTGGATGTGTACTGAGCACCCGGGACTGTGAGTGTGTACTGAGCACCCATGTCTGTGTGTATGTACTGAGCATCCGGGACTGTGAGTATATACTGAGCACCCGGGACTGTGGGTGTGTACTGAGCACCCGGGACTGTGGGTATGTACTGAACACCCGGGACTGTGGGTGTGTACTGAGCACCCGGGACTGTGGGTGTGTACTGAGCACCCATGTCTTTGGGTATGTACTGAGCACCCGGGACTGTGGGTGTGTACTGAGCACCCAGAGCTGTGAGTATGTACTGAGCACCCGGGACTGTGAGTATGTACTGAACACCCGGGACTGTGGGTGTGTCCTGAGCACCCATGTCTGTGTGTGTGTACTGAGCACCCAATCCTGTGAGTATGTACTGAGCACCCGGGACTGTGAGTATGTACTGAACACCCGGGACTGTGGGTGTGTCCTGAGCACCCATGTCTGTGTGTGTGTACTGAGCACCCATGTCTGTGTGTTTGTACTGAGCACCCAGGACTGTGGGTGTGTACTGAGCACCCGGGACTGTGAGTATGTACTGAGCACGCATGTCTGTGTGTATGTACTGAGCACCCGGGACTGTGAGTATGTACTGAGGACACCCTGGACTGTATGTACTGAGCACCCGGGACTGTGGGTGTGTACTGAGCACCCAGGACTGTGTGTATGTACTGAGCACCCGGGACTGTGAGTATATACTGAGCACCCGGGACTGTGAGTATGTACTGAGCACCCAGGACTGTGGGTGTGTACTGAACACCCAGGACTGTGAGTGTGTACTGAGCACCCGGGACTGTGAGTGTATACTGAGCACCCAGAGCTGTGAGTATGTACTGAGCACCCAGGACTGTGGGTGTGTACTGAGCATCCAGAGCTGTGAGTATGTACTGAGCACCCATGTCTGTGTGTACGTACTGAGCACCCGGGACTGTGAGTATGTCCTGAGCACCTGGGAGTGTGAGTATGTACTGAGCACCCAGGACTGTGTGTGTGTTTCTGAGCACCGGGGACTGTATGTACTGAGCACCTGGGACTGTGGGTGTGTACTGAGCACCCGGGACTGTGAGTGTGTACTGAGCACCCATGTCTGTGTGTATGTACTGAGCACCCGGGACTGTGAGTATATACTGAGCACCCGGGATTGTGGGTATGTACTGAGCACCCAGGACTGTGGGTGTGTACTGAGCATCCAGGACTGTGAGTGTGTACTGAGCACCCGGGACTGTGAGTATGTACTGAGCACCCGGGACTGTGGGTGTGTACTGAGCACCCAGAGCTGTGAGTATGTACTGAGCACCTGGGACTGTGGGTGTGTACTGAGCACCCATGTCTGTGTGTATGTACTGAGCACCCGGGACTGTGAGTATGTACTGAGCACCCGGGATTGTGAGTATGTACTGAGCACCCAGGACTGTGAGTATGTACTGAGCTCCCGGGACTGTGAGTGTGTACTGAGCACCCATGTCTGTGTGTATGTACTGAGCACCCGGGACTGTGAGTATGTAATGAGCACCCGGGACTGTGGGTGTGTACTGAGCACCCAGGACTGTGAGTGTTTCCTGAGCACCCATTTCTGTGTGTATGTACTGAGCACCCGGGACTGTGAGTATGTACTGAGCACCCGGGACTGTGAGTATGTACTGAGCACCCAGGACTGTGGGTGTGTACTGAGCACCGGGGACTGTATGTACTGAGCACCCGGGACTGTGGGTGTGTACTGAGCACCCGGGACTGTGAGTGTGTACTGAGCACCCATGTCTGTGTGTATGTACTGAGCATCCGGGACTGTGAGTATATACTGAGCACCCGGGACTGTGGGTGTGTACTGAGCACCCGGGACTGTGGGTATGTACTGAACACCCGGGACTGTGGGTGTGTACTGAGCACCCGGGACTGTGGGTGTGTACTGAGCACCCATGTCTGTGTGTATGTACTGAGCACCCAGGACTGTGAGTATATACTGAGCACCCGGGACTGTGAGTATGTACTGAGCACCTGGGACTGTGGGTGTGTACTGAGCACCCGGGACTGTGAGTGTGTACTGAGCACCCATGTCTGTGTGTATGTACTGAGCACCCGGGACTGTGAGTATATACTGAGCACCCGGGATTGTGAGTATGTACTGAGCACCCATCTCTGTGAGTATGTACTGAGCACCCAGGACTGTGGGTGTGTACTGAGCACCCGGGACTGTGAGTGTGTACTGAGCACCCATCTCTGTGAGTATGTACTGAGCACCCAGGACTGTGGGTGTGTACTGAGCACCGGAGACTGTATGTACTGAGCACCTGGGACTGTGGATGTGTACTGAGCACCCGGGACTGTGAGTGTGTACTGAGCACCCATGTCTGTGTGTATGTACTGAGCATCCGGGACTGTGAGCATATACTGAGCACCCGGGACTGTGGGTGTGTACTGAGCACCCGGGACTGTGGGTATGTACTGAACACCCGGGACTGTGGGTGTGTACTGAGCACCCGGGACTGTGGGTGTGTACTGAGCACCCATGTCTTTGGGTATGTACTGAGCACCCGGGACTGTGGGTGTGTACTGAGCACCCAGAGCTGTGAGTATGTACTGAGCACCCGGGACTGTGAGTATGTACTGAACACCCGGGACTGTGGGTGTGTCCTGAGCACCCATGTCTGTGTGTGTGTACTGAGCACCCAATCCTGTGAGTATGTACTGAGCACCCGGGACTGTGAGTATGTACTGAACACCCGGGACTGTGGGTGTGTCCTGAGCACCCATGTCTGTGTGTGTGTACTGAGCACCCATGTCTGTGTGTATGTACTGAGCACCCGGGACTGTGAGTATGTACTGAGCACCCAGGACTGTGGGTGTGTACTGAGCACCCGGGACTGTGAGTATGTACTGAGCACGCATGTCTGTGTGTATGTACTGAGCACCCGGGACTGTGAGTATGTACTGAGGACACCCTGGACTGTATGTACTGAGCACCCGGGACTGTGGGTGTGTACTGAGCACCCAGGACTGTGTGTATGTACTGAGCACCCGGGACTGTGAGTATATACTGAGCACCCGGGACTGTGAGTATGTACTGAGCACCCAGGACTGTGGGTGTGTACTGAACACCCAGGACTGTGAGTGTGTACTGAGCACCCGGGACTGTGAGTGTATACTGAGCACCCAAAGCTGTGAGTATGTACTGAGCACCCAGGACTGTGGGTGTGTACTGAGCATCCAGAGCTGTGAGTATGTACTGAGCACCCATGTCTGTGTGTATGTACTGAGCACCCGGGACTGTGAGTATGTCCTGAGCACCTGGGAGTGTGAGTATGTACTGAGCACCCAGGACTGTGTGTGTGTTTCTGAGCACCGGGGACTGTATGTACTGAGCACCTGGGACTGTGGGTGTGTACTGAGCACCCGGGACTGTGAGTGTGTACTGAGCACCCATGTCTGTGTGTATGTACTGAGCACCCGGGACTGTGAGTATATACTGAGCACCCGGGATTGTGGGTATGTACTGAGCACCCAGGACTGTGGGTGTGTACTGAGCATCCAGGACTGTGAGTGTGTACTGAGCACCCGGGACTGTGAGTATGTACTGAGCACCCGGGACTGTGGGTGTGTACTGAGCACCCAGAGCTGTGAGTATGTACTGAGCACCTGGGACTGTGGGTGTGTACTGAGCACCCATGTCTGTGTGTATGTACTGAGCACCCGGGACTGTGAGTATGTACTGAGCACCCGGGATTGTGAGTATGTACTGAGCACCCAGGACTGTGAGTATGTACTGAGCTCCCGGGACTGTGAGTGTGTACTGAGCACCCATGTCTGTGTGTATGTACTGAGCACCCGGGACTGTGAGTATGTAATGAGCACCCGGGACTGTGGGTGTGTACTGAGCACCCAGGACTGTGAGTGTTTCCTGAGCACCCATTTCTGTGTGTATGTACTGAGCACCCGGGACTGTGAGTATGTACTGAGCACCCGGGACTGTGAGTATGTACTGAGCACCCAGGACTGTGGGTGTGTACTGAGCACCGGGGACTGTATGTACTGAGCACCCGGGACTGTGGGTGTGTACTGAGCACCCGGGACTGTGAGTGTGTACTGAGCACCCATGTCTGTGTGTATGTACTGAGCACCCGGGACTGTGAGTATATACTGAGCACCCGGGACTGTGGGTGTGTACTGAGCACCCGGGACTGTGAGTGTGTACTGAGCACCCATGTCTGTGTGTATGTACTGAGCACCCGGGACTGTGAGTATGTACTGAGCACCCAGGACTGTGGGTGTGTACTGAGCACCCAGGACTGTGGGTGTGTACTGAGCATCCAGGACTGTGGGTGTGTACTGAGCATCCAGGACGTTGAGTGTGTACTGAGCACCCGGGACTGTGAGTATGTACTGAGCACCCTGGACTGTGGGTGTGTACTGAGCACCCAGGACTGTGAGTATGTCCTGAGCACCCGGGACTGTGAGTATGTACTGAGCACCCAGAGCTGTGAGTATGTACTGAGCACCCATGGTTGTGTGTATGTACTGAGCACCCGGGACTGTGAGTATGTACTGAGCACCCGGGACTGTGAGTATGTACTGAACACCCAGGACTGTGGGTGTGTACTGAGCACTGGGGACTGTATGTACTGAGCACCCGGGACTGTGGGTGTGTACTGAGCACCCGGGACTGTGAGTATGTACCGAGCCAGGGATTGCCAGGTTTTGCCGGATTCGGGAGATGCACCCTCCTAGCTGGCTAAGTGTGAGGGAAGTGTACCCTGTCTATAAACTTGGTGCTGAGCCATCTCTACCTTGCTCTACTTTCTCTCCCCTTTTAATTATGAAACCACACAGGTTTATGATAAAAGATTCAAGGAAAGGCCTCTCCTCTAATTTGAATCTGCATCTCAGCTACAAGACTCTTTGCTTCTTCCTGGGCATCCCCAGATATAGAACTATTTACATTGCTCGGGAACACATATCCAAATGTAGTAGAATTAGGGCTATTCTTATTTACTTATTGCTTTTGTGAGACAGGGCTTCTCTGTTGTAAATCTGGCTGTCCTGGAACTCACTATGTAGACCAGGGTGGCCTTGACCTCAGGGAGATCCTCCTGCCTCTGCCTCCCAAGTGCTGGAATTAAAAGGCATGGGCTTCTGTGCTCAGCAGTGGTTTTTTTTTTTTTTTAAACAAAAAACGGGAGTTTATGTATCACTTTTCAGTTTGTTCTTCTATTTGTTAGACCTGGTAGTCTCTCACCAGGGCGAAAGAGTTTGTCTCCTGTGTTGCAGCTGCCCTAATTTCCTGTAGCTGAGAGTGGCAGGCAAAGGGGCTTCAGGTGTCAACCTCACCCCAGAGGTAGCCATGTTATAGCTGCCCTTTGACCTCTTACAGAGATCCCAGCTCTACCTTTCTTAACACCCCTGCAAGTCCGCCTACCCAAAGTCCACACCTCCTGCACCTGTCCCGGCTCTTCTGTTCCCCACCTTCTCCCCTCTTGATCCTTGGCCTCTGCTCCCTGCTGCCTGTCTGGGGTCTCCTGGGTGGGCTCCCTTGCCTCAGAGCCCAACTTTAAAGAGACAGAAGAAATTGGGGCGGAGTGGCCCTGAATTAGGAAGATATGCTCAGAAGTTCAGGGAGCACATCTCCACCCAGGCTGGCCCAGGGGAGGCAGGCATTGCCCTGAGCAGGTGACGGTTTCCTGATTCCCAGAAGGCACTGGGGATGGAGACTGTGCCAGGTAGGCATGGTGCCCCCACCCCCGTGCAAATGTCATGGAAAATCTGAAGCCTTGATCTTTGTTCTTGATTGTTCCTCTCCGATTTTTATAACTGGAAACTTTCGGCATCTTTGTTCCCATCAGCTTGGGAGGGAGGAGTGAAGGAAGAGGGAGGGAGGAGTGGAGGGGGAGGGAGGGAGGAGAGCAGGGGGGAAGGGAGGAGGCTGAGTCAGCAGCTGGAGAAGGCACTTGGTACTTCCTTGGATCAACATGACCCTTCTCTCTCACATACCCACATTCGTACAGTTCATCCACCAACAGCTGCCAGAGGCCCCGGAGCAGGGCTGGGTACGGCACAGCCCTGCCTGTCTTTCCTAGGTGAACTGGCTCCTCGTGCCCTGGGTTGACCCCAGTTACCAGGGCTGCCGCTGCCTATCCCTCTAACATCTAGTGACAGTAAGTTCCCAACCCTTCTCCCCCGGGCAGTTCTAGCTCCTGCTTACCACCGGCTTCAATTACAAATTTATGGTGAGGAAGGCACCTTGTCAGGGTGCTAGCTCTCTGCCTCTCTCCTGTTTACTCCTCACGGGCAGCTTTCATGGAAAGCTCCTGGGTCCGTGGCTCCCTCTAGCCTCTCACCCTCCTTTCCTGCTCAGGAAGGGGAGGCTAGTGCCTCTCCCCTGGGCCTGCACCTTTCACTCACAGCCCTGCTGAGAAGAGGAGGGGGGCAGCTGGGGCTGAACCCAGAGCAGGGCCTGCTCTCCCTCGGGCATTACCTGGAGAGACTTGCTGCAGAGCAGATGCCTCTACTGGCGAGATTCTTTGCCAGCCATACAGCTACCTAGGAGGCGCCATAGGCTTCAAGGCCAGACAGAGCTGCAGAGCAAGTTCAAGGCTGTCCTGGGAAACGTGGTGAGACATTGTCTTGAAATCCGAAGTTAAAAAGAACATGGCTAAGTGGTAGAGAGAATTAGCCTAGCGTAAAGCCTGCGGCTCAGCTCCCATCAGTCCCTCCACACCACGCACACAATTAATAATATTCATCCCATGGGTCAAACTCTAAGTTCTGTGAGAAAACAGACATCTGAGGCCAGTGAGCTAGCTCATGGGTTAGAGGTGCTTACAGCCAGGGCTGACCACCTGAGCTTGAGTCCGGGAACCCTTGGGGTGGAGGCAGAGGATCACTTCCTGCAACCTTCACGTGTGGGCTGTGTCATGCCCGTATGCAGTAACAATAAATAGAACAAAAATTATTTTTAAAAAATTCTAAAAGAAAGCTGACATTTGGGTGTGAGGGGACCTGCAATCGAAGGTGCAACGTGGGGTACGTGTATGGGGTCACGTGTACCCCAGCCTTCAGACCTCAGGAGAGGGAGCTTGGGAGGCCGGGTGGTCAGGGCCTACTGTCCAGCGCTGGACTAGAGGGACACTGTCCAGTGGTTGTGGTCAGAAAGGGAACTGGGGTTAAGGAGTTGGCGAGTTCCTTCTGGATCCTGGTGCACAGGCTCGCCCTGACTCTCTGGGGCTAGGCCACTCTGACGTCAGTCTGTCTGTGTGCTGTGGGCCTGGCTGCAGTTTGGAGCAAGCAGTAGCTATCAGGCAGAAGAAGTGGATCTTGCTGGCCTGGGGTCAGGGACGGTTGTGCTCCAAGATGGGATCCTGTCCAGAGCTCCAACACTCAACACTTGAGGTCAACAAATGTCAATCATCTTCGTGCCTTAGCGCATCACCCCTTTGTAGGGCATCCAGAACGGCCGTGCTGAAATGAACCACATGGAATAGAAGGCCACGGGCAGGAGGCATCTGGCAGGCTTCCTCTTGACCTTAGAAGGACAGGGGGTCCTCGTCCCAGCCCCAGCCCCAGGATCACGCTCCCTGCTTCCACACCCGGGACTGTGGCTCTCAGAGCTGACTTCCCCATGGCAATGAGATGCGCCTCTCTCCCAGGAATCATTGTTGCTGGCTGGAGGGAGGGCAAAAAGCGCCCTGCTTGGCCCTGCCAGACCAGGACTCCACCCCCACATCCGATCTACCTCTCTACCCAAGCGGGACGGATTATTGTCATTGCTGCAAATCCTGCAGGTGCCTTGCCTTCCTCTCCAGAAGTTACTCAGTTACAGCGCTGGTTTTCTATTTCCAGAGCAAAGGCAGGTTCCACCTCCACACGCCCTCCTGGTGCTTCCTCTCCATCCGGTCTGGGGAGGGGCAGGGCCACGGGCTGGGACCTAGTCCAGGCCCAAGGTGAGCTGGGGCACGCAGAGGAGGGGCTGACTGTTCTCCTTCATGTCCTCACAGCCCTGCGTTCCCCTGGGCCATCTCCAGCAGCAAGCTCTACCTCTTGTTTTAAAAACTGACCCCTCCAAGGCCTGCCCAAGCCTTGGGCCCAGAGGCCTGGACAGTCACCCCTGTCTCTCATAAGCGAGAGGACCCTCACTGCTTCTGCTTGCTCTCAGCCATCCTTCCCCAAACCAAGTGCAGGATTCTGCTCCCACGAACCGCGCCAAAGCCCACTGTCTGCCTGAATCAAGCTTATCGTCCTAAGAATTCTTCTCTGCCTTGTCTGACCCTCTCAGTAGCTGCAATCCTGAGTCCCCTCCTCCCCTGGCTCCCCAGTCCTCCCTGGCTCCCCACTCCTCCCCTGGCTTTCCAGTCTTCCCTGGCTTTCCAGTCCTCCTTGGCTCCCCAGTCATCCCCTGACTCCCCAGTCCTCCCCTGGCTCCCCAGTCCTCTCCTGGCTTTCCAGTCCTCCCCTGGCTCCCCAGTCCTCCCCTGGCTCCCCAGTCCTCCCCTGGCTCCCCAGTCCTCCCCTGGCTCCCCAGTCCTTCCTGGCTCCCCACTCCTCCCCTGGCTCCCCACTCCTCCCCTGGCTCCCCAGTCCTCCCCTGGCTCCCTACTCCTCCCCTGGCTCCCTACTCCTCCCCTGGCTCCCCAGTCCTTCCTGGCTCCCCACTCCTCCCCTGCTCCCCAGTCCTTCCTGGCTCCCCAGTCCTCCCCTGGCTCCCCAGTCCTTCCTGGCTCCCCAGTCCTCCCCTGGCTCCCCAGTCCTTCCTGGCTCCCCACTCCTCCCCTGGCTCCCCACTCCTCCCCTGGCTCCCCAGTCCTTCCTGGCTCCCCACTCCTCCCCTGCTCCCCAGTCCTTCCTGGCTCCCCAGTCCTCCCCTGGCTCCCCAGTCCTTCCTGGCTCTCCAGTCTTTCCCTGGCTCCCCACTCCTCCCCTGGCTCCCCAGTCCTCCCCTGGCTCCCCACTCCTCCCCTGCTCCCCACTCCTCCCCTGGCTCCCCAGTCCTCCCCTGGCTCCCCAGTCCTTCCTGGGTCTCCAGTCCTTCCCTGGCTCCCCAGTTCTCCCCTGGCTCCCCACTCCAGCTTAGGTGTAACACTCTCAGGATGGGTCCGGCTGTGAGAAGTCTGGGGAGAGAGCTGTGACAGCTCACTTCATTGCCACTTTCACTGGACTTAAAATCGTGCAGGAGGCACACCTCTGGGTGTTTCTGTGAGGATGCTTTCAGAGCTTTCAGCAGTTTTCTCAGGCTTCTAACAGAGACTGAAGACCAGCAACTCTACAGAATCCAGCTTCATGAACCACTACACACACCTCACACACACGCACTCATTTATTCCACCACTCCTGTTCCTTCAGAAACCCTAATACAGTCAGGAAAAGACCCAGTGGCCTTCTGGTGGGAAAAGTTCACCCTTGAACACTTTGTTGAACAGATACTTAGACAGCCATTAGAGAAGGCAGGCCTTGAGTGGGGTGGGCTTTGATGATCAGAACAGGAATTAGGGGTGAGAGCTTAGAAGCTGCTCTTGGACGAAGACTTGGACACAGTGGTGGGAACATGAGAAGAGAGAACAGATTTCATACTTCCGAGGACGAAGATTCAACAGTTTTGATCTGTTCTGTGCAGCCAGGAATTACCTTCAGTTGTTCCAGATCTGCAGCCGTCCACGGACAGGAAACATTCATTCACCCCAGTCAATGATGCTTTCAGGACATCAGCAGGAATGTGGACCAATCACGTGTCTGAACCAAAGCAAGTGCAGAGCAGAAATAGCCACAAAAGGCAAGATGCGTGGAGGAGAAGTTTTCATGGAAGCAGGAAGTTATACCCAGAAATAACTGGTAGAGACAGAAGCTCAGTTCCAGACCCATACATTCCTAGGGACGCTGCGGGGAAATGGATTTCCTACACATATTAAATATTGTACACACTAGAGTGTGTGTTCACACACAGGCATTTATTCCCCGTGTAAAACAGGAGCGAAACTGATTTGGCAAGTGTCCAGTTAGTTACGTAAGTCAGGACACCTGAAACAGAATGTGTAAGCATAGGAATCTCCCACTGGCTTGACTTGCTTGGTTTGGCCTTCTGCACTGAGAAAATCAACCTGAAAATGGTTGAGGTCCTGGACCTGGGCTCAATAGGCACACTGTTCGCACCGCAGATACATAGACATCACTCTATACCTCACTATTAAGTATATCTCCCACATGCCATTACACCTAATATATGTTTGTAAATCAATCAGTGATTGTCCTCAGATTAACAGGCCGGCCACCGTGTGACCTCACCGTGGGTACGGAGGACGGAAAGGCAGGGCTGCTGGAAAGGCTGTTGTCACATCTTGTTTTGCTCCTTGTTAATATGTGCTTAGGTGTGTGTGACCATGTTTACCAGCAGACTGAATCGCAACACCGAAGGAAATCTGCTTGGGAGCTGAGCCCCACAGAGCAAACAGAAACGATGAACAAGAAGGCGGGTGCAAGCCCCGTGAGCGGAAGAAAGACTTGGGGTTTGCCTCCTTCTGTGGGGACTTGCTGTGGACATCGCTCGGGCTTCGTTTGTACGGTGCTGGAGTAGACTGGATGCTCTTGGGAGGTCCCTCCCTACTCTAGCATGCGGGGAACCCTGCGAATGTCACTCAAGTAGATCGTTGGATGCTAATGAGCAGAGACCCAGTGCGAGCAAATGCTGCCTCTCAGACTTCAATATGCTCACAAAACATGGCTTCTCACGGATCTTCTTAAGATCCAGATTCTGGTTCACATGGTCTGAGATCCTGTCTTTCTCACAAGCCCTCATGGCAGTCAGTATTGCTGTTCCATGGACCCTTTGAGAAGCAAAGACCTTAAACATGGTGGGCCTGCAGTTAGACGGTCCCAGTCTGACCACTGTTCGTCTTTTCTGACCCACAATCCATTCTGTTGCAAAATAGGAACAATCTCAAATACACACTTCCCATTGGCCGTCATAAGGCTCATTTGATACATTTGAAAGTCCTGGCACTGTCAGTGCCCTTTACATGTTTGTTAGGGTTGTTTGGGGGTTCCTGGGCTTCATCTTCAAAGGCTCCCCGCAGGTGCTGCTGACCTGGCAGGTGGGTGGGGCTGATGGAGCAATAGCATCTTGCATCCTTGTGTTCCAGGGATGCTCACGGGAGGCAGTTTCCCGGAAGCTGTTGTTTGCAGAGCCAGATGCTCTGAGTCTCTCCCTCCACCCTCTGATTGCTAGTCTGTCTGTGCTCCTGGCCCTGGTCCAGAGATGCCACATGGCTCCCAGCTGTGCCGGGATGCTAGGACACATTCCTTTCTCTCCTAACTGTGGGCTCTCCATTTTGCTCACCACAGGCTCAGGGCTGGCCCAGGGTGGAACCCTGCAGTGGGTAGTTTTCCCGCTCCATTTCCGTCCGGGGACATGTAGTACCCCGTGCTCTCATGTCCCAGTTCTTTTGCCCTCGCCAACCCACTCCCGCCGAGTCCTTGTTTTAGGGGTACAACCCATGCACGAGCTCACCCTGAGAGCGATCTCACTTAGTAAGCAAAGTCTAGACGGAAGCTCCAGCCGCAGAGGCCTACTAGTCTCCAGAGGGCAGCATTTTGGGGTCTAGCGCCTGGACCATGCCTTGCCATTTCTGAACTCAGCAGAACTTTTTAAGCTCTGCAGTGCTCCCAAGCTTTTTCTTGACCTACTTGGGCGTGTTTGTAAAAACTGGGGCCGACTCCTTTGATTTTCGTAAACTGATGTGAAAATCAGGTAGGTATGCCTCAAATCTGGACACAGTCATCATTATCTGCAAAGTGCTTCGTGTCCTCGGTGACCACAGTGGCGGTGATGCTCGTGTATGGGTCAGAGAACCCCTGGTGTGATGGGTAGACACGGCCCAGCTGCAGTCCCATCGGACATTCCTGGGGACACTTGGAGAAATGGATTTGCTACACATATTAAATATCGTACATACGAAAGTGTGCGTGTGCTGGGCAGTGGCCACTCTCCCTCCGCTGCTAACCCTCCGCTTTCTCTGTTCAAGCAAATCTCTCCCGGGTAAAAGAGAAAAATATTTCTATAAGGATAACCTTGATTTTCTCTGGTTTATTCTCTCCTTCTCTCTCTCTCTCTCTCTCGCTCTCTCTCTCTCTCTCTCCCTCTCTCTCTCTCCCTCTCTTTCTCTCTTGTAACTCTGGCTGCCTTGGAACTCACTCTGTAGACCAGCCTGGCCTTGAACTCACAGAGATCCACCTGCCTCTGCCTCCTGAGTGCTGGGATTAAAGGTGTGCACTGCCACTGTCCAGCTTCTGATTATCATTTTTAACTGTTTAAACCTTGGTCCTTTATGAACATGAGTAACAAACAGCACACAATTTGTGTGCTCTGGTCTTAGGACTGCCAGCTCTAGAACGGGAGTCCCCTTTGCAAGACAAACCCACTGAATATCTGTGTGTGCCAGGCTGCCAGCCTTGGAAGCTCTAAGGACAGGAGAGACAAGTCCAGCACAGCAGCCTGCTAAGGACTGGAATGCAGTGACCTCTGATGGTAGTTCTCCGTAGGCTGAGGGTCTCCCTCCTCTGCTCTCTTCCCTTTCCTTCCCAGACAAACCTTTTGTTTTATTTTAAAGTTTATCTCAGAAGCCAGCTTTGGGGTTTCTCAATTATTAATTCTTTCCTGCTATATACATTAGCATTTACTACTTATAATGAATATATTTAAACATATTTTAAAATATATTTAAAGTAGTTTTCACTATAGCTACGTGTGTGTGTGTGTGTGTGTGTGTGTGTGTGTGTGTGTGTGAGACACAGAGTCTTGTTATGTCGATTAGACTTGCCTAGAACTAACTACTAACTCAGGCTGGCCTCCCACCTCCTGCCTTGGCTGGAATTCCCAGCATCCCACACTGTTCCTTGCTTGTCATTCCTTTTACACATACCTTGTCACGTGTTCTTGAGAAGAATGTGACTTCCGCAGTTTGCAGTGCAGAATTTCGTAGACTTCAAACCAGCGCTTAGCAATCATTTCCATTAAAATGGTTTATGTGCCAGCAGCTCACAACCATCTGTAACTCCAGTCCCAGGAGAGCCAACACCTTCTTTTGACCTCCATGGGCACGTGATACACATACATACATGCATCTGATACTGCTTCATATGTCTCAAAATGCATCGCCACCCGTGTTCAGTGTAACCATCTTCCTGGTCTAACATCCTAATGATCCACTTTAGCTCGATAACGCTCGCGGGTTGCTGCTGTCATCTTTTGCCATAAACGTGGTCTGACATCACGATCTCACCAGCTTTCTTTTCACATAGCTTTAACATCAGTGTCTTTCTGTTGTACAAATTGGAAACCAAGCACAGACAGACTTTTAACAGATCAAGCCTGGGCCTTTCCACCGCTTCGTGGGTTTTGCATTATATACGCTTACTTTCTTGAGAGCTTGCTTGGAGGTTCCAGCAGGGGAGCACACAGCCACCGAACACCCTGGGCTGAAGCCCAGTGCTGCTCTATCAGATAAGGTTACTCCCTGCTGCCTGAGCACACAGCTTCGGGAGAGACGCACACACGGAGGGGTAAGGAAGGGGATCCACCAAAGCCGGCCACCACTGTGGGACAGATGTCACAGCCAGACTGCCGTCACACACTCCCCTTCTTAACGCCTACGAGTTTCAAGCAGGGGAGACCTAGAAGAATGGAGGATGTCAGGAAAAAACATGAGCAGACATGAGTCACTCTCAGGACTTTCCCAGGTTCTGGCTCGAGGGCAAATGCAGGTTCCCAGGCTGTCATTTGCAACTGATCGCCTTGGATCTGTCCCTCGGGTCTCTGCTCCCCACTTCTGGGCTCATACCAGCAGGTAGGAGGGACATAGGGAGTTGACTCAACTCCATCATCCACACCATGAGCCCCACGGGCATCTGGAGTTGAAGCCAGGCCCTCTGTCCCTCCATCTGCATTGTCCCCTGTCTCTTCCTCTGTGTAGCTGGAGCCTTTCTGATCTCATAGTGCTGTCCACAGCCTTCCTTCCCTGCATGTACGCATATGCGTGTGCTTGTGCATATGTGCGTGCATATGCACGCATGCACACACACAGGTGCCCACAGTTCCTATGCTATCTCCAATATAAACTGACTAGGAAGGAATGTGCTCCGAAAGGTTCTATTAGCAGGAATGTCTCTGGTTATTATTATTATTATTATTATTATTATTATTATTATATTTATTGCTTATGTGTGTGTAAGCACATACCACAGTGAGTGTGTGGAGGTCAGAGAACAACAGAGCTAGCTAGTTCTCTGCACGTGGGTCCTGGAGAATCAAAGAAGATTATCAGGGTGGAGGCAAGCGCCTTTATCTCTCATCTCCCCGAGCTGGATGGAAGGTAGCAGCACGGATGTTTTTGCTGCGGGGTAAGAATGGGAAAGGCAAAGCTTAGGCAGGTGGGGTATAAGGTGACCATTAAATACTACTGATTGCTGAGGAATATTTTAAAACAACCCACATGGCAGAGGTAGTGGATTCCCAGCACTGGGAATTCAAGGCCAATCTGAGTTACAAAGGGAAACCCTGCCTCGAAAGCAAAAACAAAAGAAAGTTTAAGAAGAAGCACTCCTAGTATATGGTAGGTCTTGGAATCTCACGCTTTCTCCAAATCCAGTCTGAGGTTAGACCTCAGAACAGCGCTCCATGCTGCTGGGATGAGAAAGCACTTCTGGAATTCCTAGCCGAGCGGCTGGGGATTGGAAACCATGTGAGTGTCCATGAACTGGGAGAAGCTGAAGTTCAAAACCCTGGAAGGTCGAAGCTGGACCCTGTTCCCAGGATCCTGCAAGAACCACAATGTAGGGGTGTCCACAGAGGGCTCACAGGCCTTGCAAATGAATGAGTACACAGCCTGTCCTTACAGCCACTCTCCCTTCTGGCCTGCTGGGAGCCTCCTTTGAGAGTGATCAGGTACTGGGGCATTTCAGGGACCTAAAGGGACAGGAGTATCCACAGAGCCTTGGAGGTGACCGTGCAGTGGATTGAGGGAGCTTTGCAACATTGCTGGAGTCATCACCACCTTTGCAACCCTTTCTGAAATGGCATCCTCTGGAGACCAGCTCACTAGAGACCCTGAGGTGCAGAGATGATCCCCGTTGCTTGAAACCTTTCTTGATCTAGTAGGCACTAGATTTTCGTGGTAAGGAGGATTATCAGAAGCTGTAACCTATGCTCAGGAATCAAAACGGTCGCATCTGAAAGATAATACATCCATGATAATTGATAACCAAAATTGCTGCTCCGAAACAATTCCTATGCAATGTCCTGTGGCCAGTTAACCCAGTTTCCAGTACTCGGGGACGGGTGAATGGCAGAAACCTCGCAGGTAGGCACATCGAAGCAACACTTTCCTCCTCCGAAGTCACAGGTCTGCAGAGCCTGCGCTCTTCAGACCACTCACCTGAGACAGTAGCCAGGCTCATCTCCTCCTTTATCTTAGCTCACCCCACAGCCTGCCCCGGTATAAGCAAACTAGGTCAACCCTGGAAGACTGTGCTGGGTAGAGGTGGTACACTCCCCGCCCCCTGCCCCTGGAAGCTGGGATACTGAGCTGGGGGGCCCCCAGGCCTCAGCACAGGGTGGCCTATGGCTGAATTTCAAGACCCTCTATTCCACCGGATCTCAGAGCTTCTCTGGGTGCTACAGAGCAGTCTAGACTTTTCAATGGCCCTACTGATGTCACCCATGTCACTCATGGCTGGACTGAGAACAGCATTGAGACCAGGCCCGAACCCCGTAGAGATCACGGGTGCTCTCTGCCTGCTTTGACTTCCCACAGCCCTAACTCTTTTGGTGAGAGAGGGGAGCCGAGGCATCGGGAACAAGGGTACACGGAGTTCTCCCAGGGCACCAGGCAGCAGCAACACTTAGTGTAGGTAAACAGCTGTGGATAGAAGTTTCTCCGTGGTACTGTGTGGGTGGGTTCCTTCCTGCCGGCACCAGCAGTTAGAGTAATTGGGCTGATTACTGATTACCTTGTGGCAGGTGAGCTGTGTAATCGTGCCCGGGGGTGGGGAGGGTGGGAGGCAGACCTGAACCTACCCCAGTGAGTTTAGGAAACTGAAAGCTGAGAATCTTCCTGCCCCTGGTGCCTCTGGGCAGCAGGTGTACCTGGTACTGGGTAGGAACCTCTAACACTGGGTGGCTGCTTATAGGTATCTCTGCTGACTGTGATGCTGACAAACTCAAGGTCAAGTCTGAACCAGGGAGAACCTGATGGTGGCTGCTCATCTGCCCCTCATCTTCCTCTCCTGCCTACATGAATGGGTACAAAGGGTTCACTAAAGGCTTCATGCCAGGCTCACAGGCTTCAGATGTCCCTGAGAGTCATGGAGGGACTGTACAGCTCGGGTCCATGAGGCCTGTGTCAGTCTAGGCTGTGGGCGCAGGCAGATGGCAGAGTCTGCAGGATCTTGAGTTCAACATCTCCCCCCCCGCCCCCGCCAACCCCACCCCACCCAACACACATTGGCCACATTGACCTGGGCTCTAACCCTGTCTTGGGCTCATCTCCCTGTGGAGACCAGAACACAGAGCCTTACTGTGCAATTTTGGGGACAAATCTCTGCTGGGGGGGGGTAGGGGGTTCTTCTAGGTCAAGAGAGAATGTAGGCCACAGGGTAAAGTAAACAAGTTGAATCTCTGGGAAGAACTATATCCTTCCCAATGGTGTGAGGTTGAAGGCGAGGGCCCAGTGTTCTGGGCCAGGCCACACAGAATTGTCTGGAGGGCAGAGAGATTGACCTTCAGCCAAAAGATGTCTTCCCTGGCCTTTGGGATTTAGTCTACCCTCTTGCTCCCAAATGCCAATCTCGTCCTTAAAGTCCCACAGGCTAGAGATCCTCATCCCGGTGATCTCAGGGCTAGGACTACAGATGAGAAATAAAACGTTACCTGTTAGAACCTGAGAGGAGATGTGCTCTCACGGGCCTGTGTGGGACTGGAGTCACTGAAGGACTGCATCTGTCCTAGTAACTATCAGCTCTTGCCAGAATTCACTTCTAAATATCTGGTTGTCCCCAAGCATCCCTGAGATCCTTTAAGGCTAAGAAGGATATTTTGGGAGAAGAATGTTCTTACTTAAAGTTGAAAAAAAAGATCAGTGTGATTCTTGCTGTTCTAGTAAATTTATCAATCCCCTATAATTTTCTTGACCCAAAAGATAACATGCTGTGCCCTTAAAGAAAGACTCAACCACATCCTTCCCCTACACAGTCTCTTTCCTGTCCCTCTCCCTCCTAACCTGGCCTCACAGCCCTGGCAGAAGTGACTCGGCAGCCCACAATTCAAGGCATGGTTTCCCATCATGCTGAGTGTGTGGACGGGTGCGCCCATCTCTGGGAAGCCCCTGATGTTCCTGGGCTAGCTGCTTCCACAGTGACGAGTGATAGCCCCAAGTTCATTTTCCCAGTCCTTCTCCTGTCTTGGGAGGTGACAATACTCAAGAGGGTCCTTGAGCTGAGGGGTCAGTATGTGACCCTTGTCAGATCGTCCCTTCTGTGACGCTCTCCAGAATGGGGACGACCTCAGCAAGAGTTTCGGAGTTAAGCGTGGTCCTCGTGTCCACACATGGCCAGGTCTTGCTACAGCATGGCAGAGTGAACATGCATCTGGTTATTCTGATCCCCTTTTTTGCCTCGCTGAGATCCACTGCGTCCTGTGTTGTTTGAGCTGAGGCCGGTGCTCCCATTTGGGCTGGGTCTCCTTGGGCTCACCAGATGGCGTGAGTGGGTCTAGGGGAAGGGGCCCCTGATGGGATCTGAGAGCAGAAGCAGAGGGTGGCAAGCATCTCCCCCTTCGTGGCCATTCTCCTCTGCTGCAACGTGCGTTCTCCATGTCTCCAGCACGCAGTGGGCTTTGGCTATCTGTCCTTCCCTCACCCCTCAGGTCACACTGGGCAAGATGGTGGAGACTTCATGTTTTTCCCATGCTCCATTTTCATCTCTAAATCCTTGCTGGACATTTGCCAATAGATGGGAGGTGGAGGCAGGAGGATCAGGAGTTCAAGTTCCTCTTTGGCTACAGGTGAGTTCAAGGCCGTGCTGAGTTACATAAGACCCTGCCTCAAAAAACAACCAAAGTCTGGTGGCAGTGGCACATGCCTTTAATCCCAGGACTCCAGAGGCAGAGGCAGGCGGATCTCTGTGAGTTCGAGGCCAGCCTGGTCTACAGAGTGAGCTCCAGGACAGCCAGAGTTGCAACAGAGAAACCCTGTCTTAAGAAAACAAAACAAAACAAACAAACAAAAAAAAACCCCAAAAGCTGGCGGTAAATGGCAGTATATGCCTGTGATTCCAGGACTTGGGGGGGCTAAGGCAAGATGATCAAAAGTTTAAGGTCACTGGTGCATGCTTTTAATCCCCACAGTCAAGAGTCAGAGGAAGGTGAATCTCTATTGGTTCAAGCCAGCCTGGTCTACATAGAGAGATCCAGGCTAACCAGGGCTACACAGTAAGACCCTGTCTCAAAAAAATCAAATCAAATCAAGACCATCCCAGACTACAGAGTGAGTTGAAGATCAACCTGAGCTACAGAAAATCCTGGTGAAAACCAACGCAAAAACAAACAAAAGAATCAAGGCCGAATTCCTTGGCATGCATGAAAACTGAAGACTCTCCCAAGTTCAAATCTGTCGACTTTCTACGCCAATCCCTTCACACTCGTGAACCCCCAAGTTACTGAACTACTTGCGATCCCCAGGGTCCCTGAGTTCTCCGTATCGCCAGGTTCATGCTCTCATCTGAGCAGAGAACCCTCCTGCTTGGTTTCTACTGTGTCCCCAGAGTACTACAGGAGATGACAGAAAACAACAGTGTTATCTCGCTGTTCTGGGGTTCAGGAGTCTGAGCAGGTTGCACTGGGTTCCTTGTGTAGCTCTCACCAGGCCAAGGGAAAAAAAAAAATCAATGCGTTAGCCAGGTGCTCTCTTATCTGAAGCCCCAGGGACAACATCTGCCTTCCTGCTCACTCAGGCTGGTGGCAGGACTCCGGTGAAGTCCCTGCTTCCTCGATGGCTGGGTGCCATCTCTCTCTTCCCAGCTCATAGATAAGCCACTTTCTTTCCCACGTGTCCCTTCAAATAATGGCACAGTGAGTCTTCTCGTGTTCCCAGTCTCTCTGACTTAGTCTCCCATCGCCGGGTAAAACGCTCCGCCTTAGCAGGGCTCCCCTGATTAGATGTGAGGGGTGTACCCCCTTCTGCCATATGACCACGAGGGTAGCAGCAGAAGATAAAGGGTTAAACGGACCACCCCAGCTCTCGCTTAGCACACCTCCTGCCCTTTGGTCAGGTGTTACCACTGCTGTAAAGCCGTCCTGTCGGTTCACAGGGGTGTAGCTGTGCTCTTCACCCTTCACGGACACCGTACTAAGATATTCGTTTTGGTGTATTAGTGAGCTCTTGGGCATAAGCTGTATCTTACCCCAAGGTCTACAGTTGTCCATACTCAATAAACACAAAAGGAAGGAAGAAGGCAGGGAGGGAGGAACGGAGGGAGGGGGAGGGAAGGAGGGAGGGAGAGAAGACAGAGGGAGGGAGAGAAGAGGGGATAGAAGGAGGGGAAAGGATTCAAAGACTTTGTGTGTGTGCATGTGTATGTGTGTGTGTGTGTGTGTGTGTGTATGTGTGTGTATGTGTGTGTGTGTGTGCTCCCACATGCATGTGGGGTCAGCTTGCCTGTGTATATGTTTAGAGCCAGAGGTCAATATCCAGTGTCTCCTAGCATCACCGTCCACCTTGTTTTTGAGACAGGGTCTCTCCCTGACCCAAGCCGGAACTTACTATATGAGCCATGGGGACCCACTGTCTCCTCCCCTCTGGGGCTGGGGATGCAGACCTTCCTGTTGCACCCAGATTTTTACATGCATTCTGGGGATCTGAACTCAGGTTCCTGTGCTTGAACAGCAGCCACTTCACTGATAGTCTTCCCTGACCTGACTACAAAGCCTTAGCCTGGTTTGAAGGATCACATTTCTATAGATGCTTAGAGCATTCAGTGCCTTTATAGAGCTTTATTCTGCTCCTTCTCTTCCTTCTTCTCTTTTCCAGTCTGCTTATTCTTTCCTTCTTAGAGATTTATTTGGGACATTTTCAGACTCATCACTGTCTACCACCCTAGAAGCCAGAGGTCATGTTCTACATCTTCAGTTCCTAGCCAAGAGTGTGGTCTAGTCATAAAAAGAACCAATCAAGGGCACACATCCTTAATAGTGCAAGACAGGTAGGTAGTGGTACCCTCACTCACAGGGCAGGCACTGGAAGGCCAGGAAGGATCGTTTCTGGAAGTGTGGGAGCGTTTCTCACTTTAGCTAGGAACCCGGTGACATCTCTGCGTAGCATCAGGCTTTGAGTGGGCTGAGGGAGGTCCAGACTCCTCCTCCGTGGGAAGTCAGACTGTCCCACAAGGCTGCCAATCTCCTGCTTTCATTCCACTGGCTGAGGAGTGGGTGCAACTGATCCTTGTCTTTCTCTAGCAGGGAGGCACGCTTACCTGTGTACCTCTGGGACGGTAGGAGAAGACGATTCACAAGCAAAAGGACTGGCATGAAGAGTGATAAGGTGGGGCTGGAGGGATGGCTTGGGGGTTAAGAGCAGCAGCTGCTCTTCCAGAAGACCTGGGTTCAATTCCCAGCACCCATGTGATGGGTTATAGCCATCCATAACTCCAGTCCTGGGCATCTGATATCCTGTTCTGACATTTGAGGGCAGTGCACACACAGACATAACTTTCCTCATGTTGACAGTTTCCACTTCCTTACAGAAGACAATTTTTACAGCGCCTGCCTTTTAAGCGCAATCAGAATACTTCTGCAGCTAGTACACAGTTTAATTGGCGCCTTATTTCTGTAAAGATCATTTCTCTTTTTCTATGAACTATTAAGCCAGTTTAGGAGCATTTAGCAAAACTATTCTCAAGCAAATTATCGAACTTGTTTGCAGTTCATCCAAGAAGGAGGCGAGGAGTTAGGTTGATTCTCCCAGACAGCGGCTCCCTCACCTCCTCCCGCTGTGCCCTTCCCCCTGCCCACATGAGAGCAGTCCAGAAGTTTCTAGAAGCCGTTTGCAAAGTTCTAACTCTTGTTCCCCTGGGAAGACAGCAAGTGGGACAAACAACCTCCTTGGCCCTCTCCCAACCTTTGGCCCTTCATGGATACGGCAAGATGACAATTACTCAGTCATTCAGAGAGGGACAGCTATTCAGGGCCGGAAACGCTTGCTAGTTACAAAATAACATTCTGGGTAGTTACATTGTAAGTTACCTGTTAGGATGAACTTTGGAGCATTTACTGAAGTTGTATACAGTGTGTGTGTGTGTGTGTGTGTGTGTGTGTGTGTAGTGTGTTTATTGATGGCAATAACTTTTCTGTTTGTAAGGAAGTCTTGGCAGGAGGGAGTAAGTCCAATGTGTGGAGCAGGTTGTCTGAGGAAGACCTTAATTGGGAGACATCCTGTGAGAGACTCTCTTCCTGGGCAGAGATCTCTCTCTACTTACTACTGTGCGCTCCTAGGATCGTTTGCACACCCACTACTGTGAGTCACACATTTTCGCCATACACTCCCGACTCTCTAATTCACTACACTGGATTCCAGACAGGGTCCAAGATCCATTTAGCTGTAAAGCCTAAGGCAGTGTCTCCAGAAGTGCAAGAACTGTGAACGTTCCCACTCCGTGTTCCAGGGAATGCTTCCAATAGGTTTGGAAAACACTATACACTGTTTCTTTCAGTTGACGAGTTTTAGTAGATCCACATGTAGAAGGTCCTTAAAAGTCCTGTATTTGACGTAGTTTGTTTACTGGCATGGTGATTGAGTTCCTACCACATACCAGGTATTATTCTAAGTACCAGCGCGATGTCAACGAGTAGGCTAGATTCTGGTGTTCTGTTGTCTCAGAAGAGCAGACTCACAAGTAAAATGATTGGCATGGAGAGTGATGTGGTTGGGCTGGAGAGATGGTTCAGGGGTTAAGAGCACTGGCTGCTCTTCCAGAGGTCTCAGGTTCGATTCCCAGCACCCACATGGCAGCTCACAACTGTCTCTAACTCCAGTCCCAATGCCCTCTTCTGGCCTTCAAGTGTGCCAGGGGAGCATGTGGTACACAGGCTACAAGCAGGCAAAATACCTAAACACATAAAGTAAAATAGCAAAAGTAAATAAATAATGAAACGTGGGTGCGAAGCGTCTCCCTTCTCAGGCGATTGGCTTCCCTTGGGAGGGTTTCGCATCCTAGGAGGTTCTGTGGCTTGGAACTCCAGCAGAGAACTGCAGGCGTCAGCCAGCGGGTGGGAGAGCCCATCTCTGCTGCCTCAGATTTTTATCTCATTTCACTTTGAATTATAAAGCATGACCCCGCAGTCAACGGTTACTTCCAACGTTTATAAGGGTGTTCACCTAGATTGTTTTTGTTAAGTTTTAGGCATTTTATTGCCCATCTGCCTCTTGACTGTTGGATTTTTTTTTTTTTATTACTTCCTAGAAAGTTTAAAAACCAATGGGATTGAGCGACAGAACGGTCAATAAAGTGAAGGTGGCGCTAGACCAGCGGTTCTCAACCTGTGGGTCCCAACCCCTTTGTGGGTCGATCAACCCTTCCACAGGGGTCTCCTAAGACCATCTGCATATCAGATATTCACATTATGACTCATAACAGTAGTAAAATCACAGTTCTAAAGTAACAACAAAATAATTTGTATTGTCGGTGGTCACCACAGCATGAGGAACTGTTTTAAAGAGTCGAAGCACCAGAAGGTTTAGAACCCCTGCTCCGTATGATAACAGGACAAAAGGGGTATATCAGGTCCAAAGGAGTCATTTCCAGAAGGGACACATGGCGGCCTGTGGTACCTATCAGCACACCAAAGCCCACACTGGCCTCCAGGCTCCCTCAGTGTCACAGGTCCCTGTAACACACTTCAGAGTCCATGCTGGCCAGCATCCTGGCTCTCACTGTGCTCCTTCCAAAAACTTCTCCAGCTTACAGGCTTCCCTCCCCCGGCTTCTCATTCTCCTTATAATGCTGAGATTCCAGCCATGTACTCTCCTGGTCTTCTTTGCCTGAACTCTCTCTGTCTTCCTCTCTTTCTCTCCTCTCATGGCCAGGTCCAGTCTGCTGGCCATGTTCAGTCAACTACTTTGTCTCCCTGCTCTGGACTCTTCTAGATGCCTCTGGCTATCCCTCCCCCTCCCCCATATCTACAATAAAAATCTTCTCAACCGTACCTTGGGCAGTCACGTTCTCAGTTTATACAGAGTGAGAACTGTCAGCCAGCATTCTATGGCTTAAGGTTGGGTAGTCCCTATTCGTGTGAGTGGATGGGAAGGGCCTGGTAAAAGGAATTGAAATCATAAATCAGGAAGAGCCTCAAGACTAGCAGAGGAATGTGGCACTGCTCGAGATTATGGAAAAATGGTATAGAATGTTCTGGCTGTTCAGGAGCCAGTCAGGACACGGCAAGTCTTCCTCTGTCTGGGGAGATGGTTGGTTACTTGCAGGAATCTCATGTTCATTGAGGCAGCAGAAGTAGGAGGGTAAGGAGTTTCGGGAAAGGACTGTTTCAGAGTCCAGGACAGTTAAGAAATAGTTTCATTTTCAGGGCAAACTCGGCTACCAAAGTCAGTCTACAAGGACAGAGAAAATAATAATGTTCACAAGTACACCCTACATCTCTACAACCTTCTAGTGCTTTCTGTGCACTGTGTACTGATTATTATTTATTTACTCATTGAGATGGGCTCTCACTATATGTATCTGGGTCTGACCTCAAACTTACAATCCTCCTGCCTCAGCTTCCCAAATGCATTATTTTACTATCCATGACAACGAGGCTGGGGAGATGGGTCAGCGGATTCAGCACTTGCCACACAAGCTTGAAGATGTGAATGTGGACCCGAGGGCCCCTGTAAACGGGAAGCAGCTGTGACAGCTGTCTGTAATCTCAGCACTCAGGAGACAGAGGCAGGTGAACTTTGTGAGTTCAAGGACAGCTTGGATTGTGTGGTGAGTTCCAGGTCAGCTATGGCTACATAGCGTCTTTAAAATAAATAAATAAATAAATAAATAAATAAATAAATAAATAAATAAATAAATAAATAAATAAATAAAATGTATAAAATGTATTAATATTCCTTGCTGCTGGATTTAGTTTGCTAATATTTTGCTTAAGACCTAAATAATTTTTAAAAATTTATTTATGTATATGAGTCCTCTATACTCCTGTACGCCAGAAGAGGGCATCAGATCTCACTATAGACGGTTGTGAGCTACCATGTGGGTGCTGGGAATTGGATTCAGGTCCTCTAGAAGAGCAGCCAGTGCTCTTAACCGCTGAGCTGTCTCTCCAGCCCCCAAGACTTTTCTTAATTACAAATAAAGCTAAGGCAGTCTCAGATGTTTGTTGTAATTTACTACGTATGTCAGCTCCTGTGCCCCCACGGAGGTGGGCTCCCGCCCTCTTTCTCCTCATTTGCTGCAGCCATTGCTCTGTTGACAAGCTTTACAGTGTAACCCGAAGGCGTGCTCCTCAGCTCCTATATGTCTCTCTCTCTTGGTCCCCAGCTTCAAGGCCTAGTGCTGGAGGGTTTACAGTTCTAGATGTTTGAGACAGTTAATAGCCACAGGGCAACTCTCAGCCAAGGAAGAACAGAAATGTGGTTCATGTCCTCTCTTCTCCCCTGACACACAGGGTTCAGAGGACTGCTCTGCCCAGATTGCTCAGCCTTAATTGTGTTGCTTGTTTGTATTTTGTTTATTTTTTTTCCTGGTTCCTCCTGTCCCCATATAAAACAATTTACCTTCCCAAGTGAATTGCCCGTGTCCACGCGTTTGACGCCTGTTCTGCTCTCTGGAGTGCCTGGCTATGACCCTTACCTTTTATTGAGCTATCGGTCCGGTGTTCTTTTTGTGAGAATGCTTGGAGAGCCAATTCAATATTTCTCTCCAGTGGGCTTAAAGCCCTTCAGACTACTGTTACTTAGTCGGCTTTAATAAATTCCTTTTCCAGGCACTTGCCCGTTTCTAAAATGTGTCAGAATCAGGCTGTCTATTCCAGTTTTTCAATCATTTAATTTCCACATCATCGTTAGAGATCCCTTCAAGCCCCTAAACAATCATTTGTTTCTTCTTTCTTTATGTGCTAACTAATCTTGCCATAGGATTGTCTATATCATTATTTTTAAGATCTAATTTTTAAATTTCTGTGTTACATAGTTAAATTTTTTTCCTGATGGTCTGTTAACTTATTTCTATGCTTTTAAAATAATTTATCGGTTCCCCTTTCTTATACAGGACACTCATCGCATTAATTTTGAAATTCAGAAGTACTTTGGTGCAACCGTTTTCAGCTGTAGCTCATGGGCTGTAAAACCGGAAGCCAGGGGCCATTCCCTAGCCCTGCAAGTCTGCAACCAACCTCTTCACATTCAGCTTGCCTGTTAGTCTTGGGTAGGGTTCCCGTTGCTATGAAAAAACACTGTGACCAAAAAGCAGTGTTGGAAGGAAAGGGTTTATTTCAGGTTACACATCCCCAACGCAATCCTCGGCAGAAGGAATTCAGAGCAGGAACCTGCGAGCAGGACCTGGAGCAGAGGCCATGGAGGAGTGCTGCTTACTGGCTTGCTTCTCATGGCTTGCTCAGCCTGCTCCATGTGGTTCTCAACTTTCCTAACGCTACAACCCTTTAATTTAGTTCCTTATGTTGTGGTGACCCCCAACCATAAAATTATTTTTGTTGCTACTTCATAACTGTAATTTTGTTTCTGTTAATGAATCTCAATGTAAATATCTGATATACAGATGGTCTTAGGTGACCCCTGTGAAAAGGTCATCCGACCTCCAAAGAGGTCAGGACCCACAGATTGAGAACCACATAGTTCCCAGGACTACCAGACCAGGAGTGGCACCGCCCACAGTGAACTGATCCCTCCCCCATCAGTCATCAGTCAAGAAAATGTACCACAGGCTTACCCACAGGCCAGTTTGGTAGGCGTATTTTTTCAAATGAGATTCCCTCTTCAAAACAACTGTAGCTTGTGTCAAGTTGACGTGAAAGTAGCCAGCACAACCTTGGTACCTGTATCATGGGTTGGCACAAGAGTACGAAATGCAGAGCACATAAAATAATACCCACCTCGTAGTACATGCCAAACAAGTCTTAGTGTTATATTCTTCCATGAAAATACTGTCAGTTGAATTCATAAGCTTCAATGTATGATCCAGAGAGAGGATCGTCCTGCAAAGAGGCCACAAGTTAGTCGTGGTTATGTGACTCGTTCTGACCAATAAGTACAGTGGACTTGTGAAACACAGCTTACAGGGGCTGGAGAGATGGCTCAGCAGATAAGAGCTCAGGCCGCTCCTGCAGAGAACCCTCACTCACATGGCAGTACATAACTGTCTGTAATTCCAGTTCCAGGAGATCTGGTGACCTCTCCTAACCCTCCTGGCACCAGGCATACACACAGTGTGCATGCATACGCGCAGGCCAAGTAATCACATAAATAAGAATAAATAAGTAAAAATAAAATAATATTTATTCTTGCCCCAAAACAGACAAAATACAGATCAGAGCAATCTAGAGCCTTGGGCCGTACAGACAGTGGTGGCCTGCAGGGGTGTCTGTTGACACCTTGAACAAAAATGTAAAATAGAAGAAGAAACTTGTTAGGTCCAATGATCCGAGGTAGTTTTGTTTTTTTGTTGCTATTCTTGGGCTTTTGCTGTTGTTTGTTGGTCTGAGATTATTCTTGATTATGTGTACGTGTGGTGGGTTGGATATGTGCACACGTGTGCAGGGGCCACAGGGTCAGATCCCCTGGGGCCAGAGCTACAGGTGGATGTGAGCCGCCGGACGTGGGCGCTGGGAACCAAACTCACGTCTTCCACAAGAGCGATCCATTCTCTTCAATGCTGAGTCATCTCTCCCACTTCTTAGTTATTGTTGTGAAAGTGTCTCTTGTACCTAAGGCCAGCCGCCAACTCCTTACGTAGCTGTGGATGATCCTGACCTTTGTATAGGCGGGGGCGTATGGATACGTGTGTGTCTCTGTGCCCAAGTCGAAGCCTCAGTCCTGTCTCTCACTGAACCTGGAGCTAGGCTGGCAGCCGGTACGCCCCAGTGATCCCCCTGCCTCCACTCGCCCCCACCTGGGTGCTTCCAGGTACTGAGATTTCAAATCAGGTCCTTCCTCCTGCTTGCAGGGCATGAACACTCTTACTCGTGGAGACATCTACCCAGCCTCGACTTGAGCCCATCACCCCCCACCCCCACCCCCGTCTCTGTCTCCAATTGCTGGATCACAAGCATGTCCCACTGCGCCCAGTGTAAATTATCATGTATGTTCCCAGAGTAACCTATCCTCTTCTGCTCGATCTTGCTTTTGTTATTTGGATTGTGGTCAGAGGATGCAAAACGTATGAAAGCGAAGCTTTAAATATTGAGACTAGGTTTGTGCCCTAACATGGCCAGTTTTCATAAACATCCTACCAGTGCTCGAAAATAATACCTATTCTCCTAATTGCAGTGTGGAACGCTCTGTACTGGTAGCTTAATTCAAGTTGGCCAATTGCCTTCTTTATCTTCGCTTATTTTAAATTGCATTTTCTTTTTGTTTTCTTTATACGTCTGAGTGAGTGTATGCACAGAGGAGACCAGAAGAGGGAGTGGGCTCCCTAGGTCTAGAGTCACAGGTGGGTGTGAGCCGCCTGAGGTGGGTGCTGGGGTCTGAACTCTGAACCCCATGATTGAGCAGCAAGAGCTCTTAGCCACTGAGCCGTCTCTGCACCCTCCTCTATTAATCATCTTCTGCCTGCTAAGTCTCCCTGGCATCAAAGGTTTCTGGGTGTGGCTGTGAATGTCTCTTCTTTTCACCCTGTCCCTCTGTTGCCTGTGCCCGCTGCTCTGTCACCGGGCGCACAAGCTTAGGATTGCAGGGGAGTCCTGGCAGACTCTTCATACACATCTGGAATTTTAAGCCAATCTCCTTCTTTCGCTAGGATGTTTATTGACTGACAAATTACTGCGGTTACTGGCACGCTCTGCCTGGCCGCTACCACCTTATTACGCGCTTCATCCCGTACTCGAGCACAGCCCGACTTCCTGACTCCCTCCCGCACATCTCTGATGTCTCATATTCCCTGTGTCTGTCTCTCTGATTATATTCCAAGATATTTTAGGATAACTATAACTTCCAGTTCACCCAGTTTTTCCTCAGTTATGTCCAAAAGACGACTTAATCTACCCAAGGAGTTTTAAGATTAACACAGTACTATTTTTCTTTCTAGAAATTCATTTTGGTTCTTTCCCCATGTCTTCTCATTTATTGTTTCTTTTTACCTGATTTTTTTTTAAGTTTCTTTTTTATTTCTCTAAGCCAATTAAACTTGCTTTTTATAACGTCTGGAAGTTTTCAGATCTGAAGTTCTTAGGCTGTTTCTGCTATGGTTTGTGTCCACGTGTGCTTTGTGACTTTGGCAATGAATTATAATTTCTTGAAATTCACCAGTGGCTAGTATTTGAGCAGGGCTGAGGCTGAGCATTCTGCAGAGGAGTTCTGCTGAATTGTGCCAGTAGCCACATGATCACCGTGCGTACATTTATTTCCTTTCATTTATTTTTTTTGTTTGTTCGTTTTGAAGACAGGGTTTCCCTGTTAGCCCTGGCTGTTCTGGAACTCACTCTGTAGAACTCAGAGATCCTCCTGCCTCTGCTTCCAGAGTGTTGGGATTAAAGGTGTGCACCACCATGCCCAGTCCTTTTCCCTTATTATTTTGGGGGTACCATTAAGGATTGGGCCCGAGACTTCGTGCATGGTAAGCAAGCACTCAACCACTGAGCTCTATTTTAATTTTTATTTTGAGGTGGAGTCTCACTCCGTTGCCCATACTGGCCTTGAACTCACTCCGTAGCCCAGGCTGACTCTGAACTTTTGACCCTCCCACCTCAGCGTCAGCAGCTGGATTACATGCCTGAGCCATTAGGTCTGATTTCTAGGATTGCTTCAAATACATTATGCTTGAAGTTTTAGGATCAGAGAACTTGTGATTTTCAACTACAAACACAAACAAGCACTGGGTTTGGGTTACAAATTTAAGAGACACTATTTCCTACCATTTAGAATGGCGAAAGCCAGTTTTCCCCTTCTCCATAGAGGTTCACTGCCCAGTCTCCTTATAGACAGCTGGCAGGTCTGCTGTGAGAGACCCCTTCACACAAGCCAGTTCTTGAGCTTTATTTCCCATCCCCATGTCCTGTGAAGACATCAAAACAAAAGTTCAAGAATGTAAGCGTTCTGCACAAACTCAGGATGAAGATGAGCTTTGAAAGGTCCTGGCTTACTAACCCCAGATCTTACTTTCACTTACTATTATCTATCATCTATCTATCTATCTATCATCTATCTATCTATCTATCATCTACCTATCTATCTATCATCTATCTATCTATCTATCATCTATCTATCATCTATCTATCTATCTATCATCTATCAATCTATCTATCATCTATCTATCTATCTATCTATCTATCTATCATCTATATCTATCTATCATCTATCTATCGTCTATCTATCATCTATCTATCTATCTATCTATCTATCATCTATCATCTATCTATCTATCATCTATCTATCTATCTATCTATCTTACAGTACTAAAGATCTAGCCCACAGCCTCATGCATGCTAGGCAAGTGCTTTATTACCGAGCCCTCTAGTCCTTTTAATTTATTAATTTATCTATTTTGGGATGTGCTTTTGCTAAGTTGTCTGGGTTGGTCTTGACCTTGTGACCTTCCTGCCTCAGTCTCCTGAACAGCTGGGGCCACAGGCTCACTTCCTTTTGAGCTCTACAGGTGCCTTTCTTTAGTGTCAGTTTAGTGATGAATTTAGGATTTTAGATTAGTGCTCCAATTGGGAGGATGATTCAAGGTGTGTAACACATTCTACTGTTAGAAATGAACTATCTTTTCGTTTGTTTGTTTGTTTGCTTGTTTGTTTGAGACAGGGTGTTTCTGTGTAGTCCTGGCTGTCCCAGAACTCACTCTGTAGACCAGGCTGGCCTTGAACTCAGAGATCTGTCTGCCTCTGCCTCTGGAGTACTGGGATTAAAGGTTTGCGCCACCACCGCCTGGCTAAACTATCTTTTCAACTTTGACACAAGTAATTGTTTGTCTCCAATTCCTCCCAGATGCTCTGTCCTTAAAGGGTATATGCTGTTTGGAAGAAAGAAACAGAGCAATAAATCTGTAATTGCTAGGGATCAAATGTTAATCGATTAGTTAATGAAGTAAGATAACAAATGATTACAGGAGAGACGATTACTAACCACAAAGCAGGTATTGTGTCTCTTCACAAGAAGACCTTTGATAAGGAAATAAACCAGCTGTAAACACCAAAGGCGCCTTACTGCTGGGCCAGAGTGTACGGGTGCAACCTACAGGAGATACAGGATCAGCCCAAAGTCTAAGATCCACGGAACCAGAGGAAAGGTGCTGGGTAGGGCGGTAGAGATACACTGGCGAGTCTCAGCACCCAGCCCGGAGGAAAGCATTAACTCAGTCATCTTTAGAGAGCACAGGATTTTCTCGCTTGTTTTTTACTTTCGCCTTTGAGATTCACTTCTAATTCCCACCAAGTTCAAACGTAAAGGTTCTGGAAAAAGAAAAATTGCATCAAGGATTCGGTTGTTGGGACTCATTGCTCTTGATTGGTCATCCTGCTCAGAACTTCCAGACCAGCTCTTTGAGAAACCCACAGGCTGGTTTCCCTGTCTGGACACCTGTCAGCTTGCTTATTTGTGCTGGGTCACCTCTCTCCACCTGAGGCTCAGGTCCTTCTGCAGGGAAAGGAAGGAGACTATGGTGTCTGAGATATTAATTTCCTGCCCAGGTCATAGGCTCTCGGACCATCAGCTCTGCGTGGCGTCTGAGACGAAACAGAGGTGCATGAGACAAACTGTGAGAAAAGGTAGGGTAGGCCAGCAAATTGTGTCTAGAGAGAGAAGAGGGTAGGGAGAGAGTTTACGGGTCAGAAGTGCAACCAATATGTGCCCGTGAAGGACGGCAAAGCCCGGGTGATTTGGGCCTCTTCCCCACATTCTTGTGTAACTTAGTAGTTACCACTCAGAGGTCAGCCAAGTTGGACACCCCTTCTCCTGAGATCAGTAACCCCAATAAAGTGACAGCTGCCCTCAAGAATGTGGGTTAAAGAAAGGTCTTTGGTGGTGGCCAAGCTGAGAATCGAAAGGCTCCTCTCCTGCTCTGATGACCCTCAGAGGCCACCATACCATCTCCGGGGAGGGCCTGCCTACTGCTGCTGGTTTGGTCTAATCAGGACCATTGATTCTAAATGGTCTGTAGTTGCAGCTGTAGTTGCAGACGCAGATTACATCTTCACTCCTACCTGGATCCTTCCTTAGGCTCTGCTTAACCAAGCCAAGCGTGCCAGAGAATTTGGCAGCTCCAACAGCGGTTCCTTCAGCTGTCCCCAAAAGACTCTTGATTGCTAGTTGTGTAGGGAGCCCTCTCTGCACACCCAGGCCTGCAGTGCACAAAGATGCTGTCCTTTGCCCAAAAGGAGTTCCCAGTCCCAGTGTAGATACACTGTCCGTTGCTCACTGGCTATGTTTGCACGTGGGATCTCACCTCTGCATCTGGGAACAGGGTCCTCTGAACATCAGTTTCTCATTTGCAAAATGAGAGCAATACAGATGGCCTCTGGAGAACACCAGGGACTAGGTTTTAAGTGGACTTTTTATTGAGCTAAAACACACATAAAGGACAGACTACAGATCTCAAGTGAAGATCATAGTTCTCATAAAGTAAATGCACGCAGCTACTCAGGTCAATAAATAGCCAGGACCTATACCGTGGAAGCTCCCTAGTCCTTGTCATGACCTTTAGCCTCCTTCCCAAGGCATCTCCTGTTTAGCTTCTGACCCAGTCAGGCACATTCCACGCTTCCAGCTGAACCTACACAGCAGTTTCAGTTGGCACATGCCACACAGGGCACAGAGTCTAAGGGTTCTACCGTTCTAACCTGGTGAGATCCCTTTTCTGAGGTTAAAGGTCCGAACATATGTACTTCTGGAGTACTTTCAGAATTTGTTAGGCAACCTTCCAAATATTTCGAGCATTTACCCTAAGACTCCGAGGGCTAGCTGTAATACAGGATGGAGAGTTATCCGGGTCCATAGTATCATGGATGTCAGCATCCTGCCTTCCATTAGGATCCACAAATGCTTTCTGGGCCTGTGTAGCACAACATCAAGGGCTCCTTTTGAGACAGGTGGGTCCATTAGCTTGCTGCCTGCAAGCTGCTTAAAGATTCAATATGCATTCTGATGGGACTGGGCAATAGAAGCTTAAAGGCTGCACTATGACAGGTCCAGGCTTTGACAAACTGGCCCTGGTATCAAACGGAAGGTCTCCCACTTCGTGAATAGGGCCGTTTTGGGGAAGAAAACAGCCTAAGCCTTGATGCTAACTGCTTGAGCCTGGAAGCCTCGGAGCACGCCTTAAGAAGTCCTGCATCTACATACGGGAGCTTTACCTTCCAGAGCGAGAGCTTCTAAACAGGAAGAGGGTCAAAGACAGTGTGTCTAGCTTTCTTTTCTAAAATCACTGCCTTCGTTGTCAAAAAGCTTCAGAAAGGGGAGACGCAGGGTAGGGTTAGATACGACAGCAGACCTGGCCTGAGTTCCTGCCTGGTAGCTCCCTGAGAATGAGCTTTGACAGCACATCTAGCACGCTGACACTTCTGGGTCTTCTCTAAAGCAGTGGCCTTGGAGAGAGGATGTCCTGTGTGGTCTGCTAGGCATAGGGAGGCAATATTCTGACTTTTTAAAACATTGTTTTTGAGTTTTGCTTGCTGGTTTGTTAAAGGCAGGTTTCAGTAGCCCAAGCTGGCCTTAAACTCTCTGTATAGCTGAGTCTCGCCTGGAACTCCTAATTCTTCCACATTCTCAGTTCCTGGAATTGTAGGTTTGTACCACTAAGGCCAGTTTTATTATTATTTTTAATCACTGAAAGATCAAGTTTTAATATGTTGATTATATTATAGGGACATCAATACCACCACCTCTGGCCCTCCTATCCAGGAGCCAAGGGTCATGTCTACTTTATGAAATATCTGAGTGCAAAGAATAGATGCCACAGAGAGTCAGGACAAAAGTTTCAAAAAGCATCAAAAATATCATTTGAAATGAGAGCGGGTATTCATTACTGTTGATGGTGAGTCCCATCCAGAGTTACAGCATGACTTGAACTATTAGCAATTCGCTATTGAGCTATTAGCTACTGGTAATAATTTCAAAATGACTTCCATATGCAGGCACGGCAGTTTCTCTTTTGCCAGTGGGTTTTCCCAATAAAAGCATCTTGAGATCACTTCTTGACCATATGACATCTCAGCAGTACACAGCACAGGACACCACTGCGGTCCTGTCCACAGGAACGCCAGCTGGAAGGGGTGGTGGGCAGCACAAACACAAGCTCTAATGTTTGTGGTGTCGTGCCCCCCACCCCCTGCTAAAGATCAAAGGTGAAAGGAAAGAGCTGTCAACGGCCACATCTTTCTGGAGTTGGAGCCTCAGGGGAGAGATGTTCAATGCATTCCTGGGCTGCTGATGAAATGTCCTTCCTGTTCTGGAGAAACACGTGGGTGTGCCCAGGATCTGGATTATGGGGCTTTTGCTCACTGGTGTGAAAGAAGGGAGATGATTGCCCAAGCACCCTCCCTGAAGACTCTCCTCTACAGAAGGGGGCTTTGGAAAGCAGCCGGTTCTCCCCTGCTGGCTTCCCAGGAGGCACTGTGACAGTAACTCCACTGTAGCCTGCTTCCAAGCAGCTCATTCCTAAACCACAGAGCCTCTCCATCACCTCCATCAGGAGGCTCTTTCCACAAGATGCTCTTCTTTAGAGGACCAGACTGCAAATTCCCAAGTGGATTGCAAATGGGATTCTCCTCATCTCCTGCAAGACTATTCATGATCCTTGGAAAACCCTCAGACGGTACAGTGTGGGAAAGGAGTCCTGAGCCTCTGGTTTGCTCCAACGGTATGAATAGTTGGATGCGGGTTGGAGAACAGTCACTGTCTGCTGGAGATTTGGACAGGAGCCTAGCAAATACCTGGGCTGCTCTCTTTGGAGGTGCAGGTAGAAGTCTGCATCTCCCCATCTGGCCCCCCAAGGCTCTGAATCACACTGTGTGCGGGCCAGCGGATTGGCAACCTGGCCTTGAGGGTGTGGGAGCAGTTGGGAAACAAACACCCTAAAACTTCAAGGATAGAGACATGAGCTGGGCTGCTGGGAATGGAGAAGTGGAGCTAGAGAGATTCAGAGTGGATATCTGGCAGTGCCCAACACTTCTTAGAGCAGGCTGAGTCTGCAGCTCTCACTCATGACTCCCCAGAGCTGGCCTATGCCAGACAAGTCAGGATGTCTGAGGCGCCATCGACTTCCTGCGGCTGGAAGACCCAGTGCTAGAAAATGCAGGATGGTGGTTAGGATGACACCTGACTTAAGGCCACAAAAACAAACGTCGGCAGATGCAGGTTGTCTCGGTGACTTCATGCTCACCACGGGACTCTGGGGGAAGAAATGTCCAAAGGCATTTGGCCACCACGGAGTCACTGTGGGATTTTTGAGGGTGGCCCCTGTATTCTGTGCTAGTCTCTCGGGTTTCAGGCTCTCAGGAAAGCATCCCATGAGTGCTGAACTTGTCTCACTCAGAAAGGCAAAACTCAAACAAATTCTGGCTGGAGTCTACAGTCATCAATTGTTCCAGAATATGTGTGAGAGAGAGAGGCGGGGGGAGGGGAGAGAAGAATAGAAAAGCCATTTCAAGGCATCTCTTGCTTGAGGAGGACTTATCTTTATGTATCCTGGGTCTTGATGAATACGCATATCTACTGGATGGCAGTTCAACACTTGAAGACCGTTGCCCCGAGAGGCCCCTTTCAGTTGATTGGGTTTTATTGCTTCCAGCTTCCTCCATTTATTCATTTCATTTCCATCATCTGAACACAAACGAGAACAGCCCCAGATCCTGTTTGTCCTAAGAAATAGATGTGAACCTTCCCAAACTTAATTTCTTAAAAGCATCTAAAAGAGAAACCAAGTGAGCAGGTGCTCTAGTCCCTGTTCCTCCATGACCCTGTGGCTCCGGGGCTCTGAGGACATCTTCCTTCGGGCAGCCATGGGGTGAAGGGTTTGCTGCCAGCCCTCCCATGCCCACAACAATCAAATATTAAGGAGGAGGAAGAATCCTAAAAGGAGAGAAAGCAAACAGTCAGAGGGAAGTTCCATTGAGAACTCAAGGATATTCTTCTACTGGGAAACCCTCTGTCTCCAGCACAGGGTCTGTAAGAACCTCAAGGAGGTAAGGGGATGCACTCGAGTTCTGACATGATAGCCAGAGGCTCAGAGAGGGCCAGCCGATCTCAGAGACATTGCCTAGGGTGTGGAAAATGGGGACTCATAGGCTGAGGACAAGCCACATCAGCCCAAGCCACCCATAGGCACCCAGGGCCTGGTAGAGGTGCCCAGACATCAGACTTTGCCTTACAGACACAAGGCGGTCTCAGGCTGGGCCCTGCAGCCTTGCCTGCAGGGCGTCTGCACCTGGTGGGGATCTTTTATTGCTTACAAATGGCTGAGTTCACGGAGCTCTAACGCAGTGTCTTCTGTGGGGCTGAATGCATATGCTTCTGTAAAAGCTGATCAGAGACAAGCACTGGGCAGAGGCAATCTGACTGGCAAGTGACCGATTCCATCCTTCCCAGAGATAATCGAAAATTCAAGAAATGCTATCTTTAGAGAAAAGAAAAGGAAAATTCGGCTCCCTGAAGAGGAACAGGCATGTGGTTCATGTATCAGTCCAGAGGGGGTTTAAAAGCTCTCGAGCAGAGTCACCAGAGAATGCTGCCTACCCTCAGGCTCCAGAGAAGAGACTGTAGGACAGTAACCTCTTTTCCAGTGTCTAACCAGGAAGATGTTGGGGACAGGATACCATGAGAGGTTCTAGAAGAGCAAGAGGAGAAAGAAATCTTGCTCTCCACCTCCCCCTCCCAGGTTATAAAATAGCCATTTTTAGAGAAAAGCTGGGTGGAAAAAATTCTTGTTCAATATGGATACAAGATGTCTTGTTAAAAGGTAACAAACTGCACGATACAGTAACACATCCTACGAAGACCAGAGATGTTGGGTCGCTTTTGCCTAGAGAGAGTGCGAAGGGTTTTCTGGGATGGACGGAGATATGAAGGAGAGCAGATTCTGGAGAGTCAAATGAGAGGCGGTGGTCCAGGAATCGGGGAAGATGAGGAGGAGGTAATGGGGGTATGGTGAGGGGAGCAATCACAGAGTGCGCTCAACACAGCGATGACATCCAGAATCTTGCAAATTTGCCAAACCTAGAACATCTGAGTACGTGGCTAGATTTTCTAGACTGTGATCCAAGAGGTGAAAAGTACATGGAATTGTTCTTGAGGGACAGAATGAAACACTGGAGGCTGTTCAGAGACAAGACTAGGGTTCAAGTGACTCCGACAGTCCCCAGCTGTAAAAATGTCAGTAAGTTTTAAGGGGCGAGGAGAATGTTTGCTACTTGACAGGAAGATTGAATAAAACATTCCAGAGGATTCTTTTTGTACTCTATAACGTGTTACATATGTTAACTTCTAGCCTCACTGCTCTGAAAAAGATTCACAGTCGTTCACTAGGGACTGTGTAGGCGCTTGTCTTCCATCAAGTCTTCCAGAGGCTTGCAGGGCTTCAGGACGCCCTGAGATGTTAGTTGTTGAGATTACGCTTTTCTTCTCACGAGAGGAGGCTTTCCCATGATGCTCCAGAAAGTGATGTTTTCATTTAGAATAAAGAACCCGTCCACCAGTCTGGTAGGGCTTCCGAAGGACCACTTCCATTCATTTGACATAGTATCCATCAAACACTGGGTGCCTCCTTTCTGAAATCGGTAAAACCTTTTCAGAACGTTTCCATTACAACCCTTATTGAGCTGCTTCACGACTTCCCGTCAAAACTCCACTGTCTGGAAGCTCTTCCTTCTGTTTAGCCTCTGTCGGGTTCTTGGCGTTGATCATCAAGAGCTAAATGGGGCTGAATTTCTTCCACGCAGCACACCTGTCTGACGAATGGTCACTGCATTAGCGGACTTGCTGGCTCCAGTCCTGCAGTGACCGACTGGGTCGCCCTGGGCCTCCCTGTCCACTCTGAACCTCCTCAGCATGGTCTTCCCTGACTGTCGGGTGACGTTGTGAGTATCTGTATTCTAGAACACTCTTATGTTCATGTATTCAGACATCCGCCCAAAGGAGGGAACGCTATCGACCTCGTCCAGCATCTGGTGCTCAGAGAACACGCAGGATGAGCCGAGTAACTTTTATCCCAAGTTTTCGACAGCGAGTTCTCAGTAGCAATCACAGTTCCGAGTCTTGGGTGTACTTTCTGCCCGTTTCATTCCTTCACACCAGAGTGTCGGTGGCAAGGGAGGATCGGGGTGCAGAGACCTCCGAAGCTAATGCAAAGCCCACTGGAAAGAAATCGCAGTTAGCCAGGGACGTGCTCCCCGCCTCACGTTAACAGAGGAACGGGACGCAACTCCAGCCTCCACTCCGGGTCCCCGGTGCTTATCCCAACCGGTGCAGTCCGGTTGAACGCCCTGTAGCAGAAACTCGCTTTTCCCACGCTCGCGCGCACAGAATGGCTCCCCGCGTCGGGGTCCAAGGTCAGCTCAGGTGCGGGTGACGCACCTGGTGGAGGCGTCTGCGGCTGGCTGGGTGGAACCACGGCGGCGGGGATGGGGGAGGGATGGGGACGCGGGCACACCGCGGATCTCCGCAGGCAGTGACGTGGGTCCGCACACGCCAAGTCACGGTAGCAGCCTGAGCTGCGCTACGGCCGGCGGTCCTGGACCTTTCCGCGAGGCAAGGTCTCCCGGGCGACGGAGCAGTGGTGGATTCCACGTCAAGATGGTTTCAGGGCAGGAGAGGGCTGGGCCGGGTGGGCGTGGCCAAGAGTCAGGGCGGTCCTGGGCAGGGCCCCGAGGGGGCGGGGCCAAGTGCTGGGCTGCCTCTGCTTGTCAAAAGGCGGCTGCCGAGCCCCGAGCGCCGGGAGCGCCAAGCAGTGTCCACCCGCCAGACCAGGTGCGGACCCGGGAGCAGCGGGAAGGGGGTCCCGGGCGAGGGATTAGAACCGGGGGCGGGAGTCGGGGTCTGGACGTCCGAGCGCCCGGGAACACGCGCTACAGTCTGTCTCGGGAGCCAAGTTGGCGACCGAGACCTGGGCTGTGGTGCCATGAGGCTGAGACTCGGAGAGGGCACCCAGGTCTGAGGACGCCGAAGTTCGTGCGAGGCTGGCGAGGGGGCGGCCACCTCGGCGACGCTCCAGCGGCTCAGCGCAGGAGTCCTTCGCTAGGACGGTGCTCAGCACTGGGCAACATGAAGCTGTTCCTTCCTCGGACCGGTCAGGCTCTTTGGCTTGGAGTGGAGGAGCTAGGAAGGGTGTGATTGGCTGTCGTGGGTGCTAAGGTCTCCGGGGTGGAGTGTGTGTAGCCTGTTTGTTACCCTGTGGGGCCATGTGTGCTCACCTGTGAATCTGTTAAATGGAGTTTCTTTTCTTGACCTTCTAAAATCACCGGTGCTTTGAGACCTACTGGGTTTCCTTTTCAGGAGAGCCTGTTCACTGATGTCCAGAGGGACTCAGGGGCAAGCATGGAAACTGAGGAAAAGGTTTTAAGGAGTAGTTTCTGTTTGGGGAGTGAGGGACCTTGAACCCTGAGTGAGATTAGAGGGAGGATTTAGAAGGAATCTTGTGGTCTCCAGTTCTACCCTCTCCACTATCACCCAGCCATGGACCACAGGCTGAGTGTCTGGACTGGGGGCTCTCTGAGTCCAGGCCACCCCCCCTCCTCCTCCTTCTTTTCCTCCTCCTCTTCCTTGTGGTGAGTGAGTCAGCCTCCTGTCTGGGCTCAGTAGCAGCAAGAGGGGCCAGAGCCCAGGCAAGCATGTTGGGCAGGCGTTTTCTGAGCATTGCAGAAGTTCCCTTGGACAGAGTTCAATTCTGCCTCTGCACTCCGTGGAAGGCCATCTTCTCCATGGACAGCAGAAGGAGGAGGGGGTGTCAGCAATGGTTATTTGATGGGCACAGGGTGGTTCTTGGAGATGGCTATGAAGAGACTCCGGCTCTGTGGTAAACACACATTTCTTCCCTTTTCTCTAGAACTGGGGGTTCATCCCAGTACTGTGCTTCCATTTCTACCTTGTTAGCTACACTTCTTGCCTAGTAAGGAAGAAATAAAGGAGGAACCAGAAGGTTCTGGAAGCAGAAAATGCAAGGAATGCTTTCCCCAGGCTAGAGGGTAAGAGTGGCTTTCTGAGAGGTAGAGGGTTGTCTGGACCCAGGACCCTCAACTCTGAACTGAGGCTATTTTATACTTGGGAGACTGTCTATTGCTTCTCCAGATAAAGACAGAATTGCAAGGATCTCCCTGGAATACTTCTCAGTACTGGCGTGTAGCCAGACCAGGAGGTAGTAAGAGTAAAAAATTCTGTCTGGATTTGTTTTGGACACTAGAGACCCTTAAGCAGAAATAGGTGTCCTGTCTCCCCCCACCCCCCCACCACCCCCAGTAGACTTTTCTAGACTATTTGAGAAGAATCCAGGAAGGCCAACCCTGTGACATTGCAATCCACATACTGTACTCTGGCCGAGTCCTATCACTTTAGGTTTGGCTGCTCCTGATCAGCTGTGACTCGGTTCCTGACCAAGCCGGGGAGGGGGGCTGGGAGGGAGAGAAATGAAGCCAGTTGGGCTACCCAGTTGACCCTCACTCTGTTCCAGATACAGTTACAAGACTGCGCATTCTGGGGGCCTGGGTGCTTTGGGATTCTCTACTTATTTGTAACATGGATTCTCAGTCTTCCTCCACTGTCCACCTTTAAATTGGTCTCTTTGAGGGACTGAGTCCTTTGGGAAGCCCCCAAAGCCCTCCTGGACCTCTGCCTTCAGCACAGTTTGTAGGTGTTCAAGCCTTCAATAGAGGAAGGCCTGGGGTCTGATAGCTAGACCAAGAAGTCACCCAAGACAGGAGAATTCTGCTGTCCAGCTTTTCACCCTCCATCCTCGGAAGTGGCTGAGCTCAGCCTCTGGACCACGGTGAGGGAGCTGCCCCTGCCTGCAGCAGAGAGGCCAGGCCAGGGTGCCGGGTCTCATTTTCCCTTTGTAGCTGGGTAGTGGGTTAGAGGGCCCAAGCTTCCGCTTGTCTCTGCTGTGAGTCCATTGGGGATGCAGGTAGAGGGAAGAAGGGCAGGACCAGATTTGAGTAAGAGCCTCCTGTGTGTCCTAGCATGGTGTGGGGCCCCCAAGGGCTGCCAGCAAACAGATCCCAGCAAACAGCAGCTCTGGCACGGTCTCCACTGCTGTCCAGTTCAAGAGGCTCTAACTAGGCTGAAGCCAGCCCGGTAGCTGATCTAGACCATGAGGACCCCACTTTTAATTACACTTCTCTCTTCTGTCCTCAACATTCCTCCGTGTCAGGGCCCCGATAGATATGAAAACAAAACTAACAAAAAAGAGTGACTTATGATTTATTATACAATAACTTGGCCACGCCAAGACATAAACCCAAACCAGGGCAAGCTGGACATCTAATCACCCAAACCCAGCAGGGATCACACAGGGGTCACACAGAGAGACAAGAGGACAAAGGTGGTCGGGAGAGACTTACTCCTGGGGGGAGGGTGGGGTACCCCGACAGCCTGGTCTCCAGCCCAGTCAGCCGGTTCCAGCTCCTTCCTGAAGGTAGCATTTCTTTCTGGCCAGCCTGTGACTTCCTCTCACCCTTCACTTCTGAAACTGGGCCTTGCCTCTGCTCTTTTCCGAGCCACCCCTACCTCAGACGGGGACAGGAAGACCTGTCAACTCCTCTTCAGCTTCCTCGGGGGACCTGGGATATAGAAAAAGACAAGATTCAGCCTCATTCTTTTGCTTCCAGCTTCCCAGACATCCAGGGACGCTCCTATCCCACAAAGAAGTCCCTCTCTACAGTGAGTAAGCCCAGTGTTAGGGTAGGGTACCCAGACCTTGTCTATGTAGATGAAGGGCACAAGTCAACTTGGACTCAAGACCCAGGGAAACGACAACCAAGATAGGAAGCAGAGCTGGGAGGAGCCGAGAGTGAACTGATGCCCTCGGACTCTGCATCCGAGTCTCCCGTCCGACTGTTGGAGAACCCTGACTGTTGTCCAGGGTGGGGGCAGATGTGTCTTGCTCAATCTAAGGGTCTAGGCGTTGGCGGCAGCGGCAGCATCCTGCGGTAGTGACATGTGGAAGAGAAACTGCCCTCCCTTCTGAGTCCTGGGCCTTGTGGTCCAGATACTCAGGGCAACCTCTCTGGAGAGTCCCCAGAGGCCGGGTATGTGAGCGATGAGGGCGGAGGACCCGGGGGAGTGGAGCCTAGGTGACTGTGGAGAGACTGTCTACTCTGGCAAGCAGGAAGTCATTCTTTCTCATCAGCACAAATGAAAAAGAGTGAGCGAGACCTCATGGGGAATCCCATCCACTGACACAGAGGTGAGACCTCCTTGGCCTGGCTTGGGGCAGGGCAGGGTGG
>JAMJFZ010003120.1:0-51731 GCA_026225945.1 Cricetomys ansorgei
AAATGAGTTGTATATGGAGCCGCTATTTAAAAAGTACACGCGCGAATGTGACGTCAATCAGCCCTGTGACCTGCCTCCCAATTCCTGACTGCCCAAGTCCTGTAGTAGCGCCAAGAACCTTGTTTCTAGGAAGAACCCCTAAGACAGCATGGAAAACTAGGGGTGGTTTATAATGTGCTATATATGTTAAAATACTATTGAATGTATACTTTGAAAACTTTGTAATCATAAAGAAAAAGCCCATGGAACCACATAAAAGTTACTGTGCAAATCTATATGATCTCAATTAGATAGTTATATGTATGTATATGAATATCCAGTGATTGGTTGGTTCCTTTGTTACATTTGTCTTTCTCAAAATTCTTTTAGTAAGGCTCTGTGTTCCTGTCACAACTAGGGAGAAGCAGAAAATCATTAACAAACATGAATACATTTCATTCAAATCCTTTAATTATGTGCATCTATACGGGGGAAAGAGTCTTGGAATTTTTAAGAAAACTTTTTATTAGAAACAGTCTGAGTACTCTCCAACAGTCTACCTCTGGGACATTTATCTTCAATGCTCTTCCGAGCACACATTGGATCAATTACAAGCCCCCGACTGGCTTAGAGAGCCTCTGAGCACCTACGGCCATCTCCGCAGCAAACAGCCTCGGCCGTGGTCAAAATCAAAATTTCTCAGTTGCCTTGGTTGACCTAGAAATGCTTTACGTAATTTGCTATTATCTGGAAGGAAAACAGTTGTTAGAAAATAAATCTCTTTTTGAATTTGTAAATGTTGCCAAGAAGTATTCTTCATCATTTAGGCTTGCCAGAAAAAAAAAAAAATCAGAAAATAAATGGAATCTCTAAAATGAATTTTAAACATCACTATTTATTAATCTCTAGACACACAAAGTGAAGAAGAAAGAAAGAAAAAAGAGGTAGTGGATAACGGGATTTTATAATTTAAAAAAATAAAAATAAATAAGTAAAAGGATGACAATACTATAATCTTTTTTTTTTAAATGGGTAGAAAAATAAGAGAGGCATTTTCCACAACCAAAGCAAAACAAAGTGGCCCAGCTTCTAGTTGCAATCACTCTTCTCTTTCCGTTTTATGAATTCATTTACTTATTTTTGAGACAGGCTGGCCTTGAACTTCTGAACGCCTACATTCATCTACCAAGTGAGTACTAGGCTTACAGGCCTATGAGCACAGCTCAACCTGGACTTTGCACATGCTAGGCAAACACTGACAAACTGAGCTACACCCACAGGCCAAGATCGTTAGTCTCAAAAGGGCCCCTCAGCCTCGAGCAATTCACCCGTCCATCTGTAGTTCCTTAACTCCCCATCTCTCTAAAATGACCGGCTTGAGCCTTCTTCCCTTTCTTCAAACATCTGTCTACCCGCCCTAAGCCTCGGGTGAGAAAACAGGATCAACCAATTGTACCTTAACCACCAAATCTACCGTCTTTATGGTGTCCACGCCCTGGTTCTCTGCCATCCCTTCTGTCTGAGCTTTCCAACTTAGCAGTAGAACTCTCCATCTCAGGAACAGCACGGTTCTTTGTCCCCAACCCTAGGTTTCTATAGAAAGAGCACGAGAGGCTCTTTTAAAACGATCCTCACAGGACCCCTGCATTCCGGCTCACTCTAAGCTGCCATGGTACATCTCTGCCTTCCTTTGGTGCAAAACTACAGAAGGTCGCCTGCGTAGGCATCTCTAGCTCCACTCTTCCCACAATGCATGCATACAGCCCTTGCACCCTTTCCTCCCAACCATAGCAAGATTCATACGCCCCCAGTCTCCCTCCTTCACTCACACAGAGTCCAACACGCTGCTTGCACCACCACCATTTAGCACACCTGGGGTGCTCACTCACTCTTTTATCATCTACCCAGCCCAACTAGGTTGTCTGCTCCAAGCACTGGATCCCAAGGGCCCAGAAAATAGCCTGGCAAACGGCAGGTACCTAGTAAATGTTCGTTTAATGGGTGGTTGAGAAAAATACATCACTATACCCATGGCTAAGTAAGTGTCAAATTGGACAGCGGAGCTTCAAACCCAGATGTATTTTATTTTCTTAAATCACGGGCCCCATGGGTTCATACGACAGCCTGGAACTCTGATGGGGTGACCGAAATAGGTGGCGGTCTCCTAAGTAAAACAGGGTCCACGGGGGAGATCCGACTTCCATGTAAGGAGTTAGCAAATTCTCTCTGAGCTGCAGATTGAGGGTCTCAAAAATTTAAAAACAACAAGTCTGTGAGGCTGGTACTAGAAGGGGCCTTCCCTCACCACACACGCGTGCACACACACACACACACACACACACACACACACACACAGGTTCAGCTCATGGCCTGAGCAGCACCATTCACCATTTACAAAGCACAGTCCTTCACATCTCCACAGTGCCCGGGTCTTCAGCAGCAATTCTCCTGCAACACAGCAGAAAGAACAGTAGCTTAAGAGTTATTTGGAGTGAGAATCTGATGTCCCAAGATAAGACTAAATTACATTCAGCCTCTCTTTTTTAAGAAGACGGGTCATCATATGTTTTAGAAAGGTAATCCATATCTTTCTAGTTGCAAATATTAAAAACTGGCCTTTACAGAAGTAAAACTTGAAGGGGTATTTATTTGATGGAAAAGTTCAATTTCCGATCATGTCAGATAAATGGGCTGTTCATGTACTTCTCCAGGGATTCAAAAAACAGCAATAATAAATGGTCTCAATGTTTATTTATGTATTCAACTTGTACGGAAGGTATTTAAAAGTCAATACGTATCACATCTCTGTTACCTTGGAAGCAATATCTGATGTCAGTACAATTCACTGGTCCAAAGAATGAGAGAGAGAAGGGAAAGAGAGGGAGAGAGGGAAGAGGGGGAGGGGACAGGCAGGAGGAGGGAGAAGAACAGTTGAGAAAAACAGCAGACATCCACCTCTGTCTCCACTTGCTTCCGCACACACGTATGTGTTCCCACATACACAAATCTCCATCTTTCTATCTCTCTCTCACACACACAACCATTTTGTGATGAAGTATATATATATATATATATATGTATATATATATATATATATATATATATTTTTTTTTTTTTTGTATAATCTTAAGAATGGAAACAAACTAGCAGCTCCAAAGGAAATTCCAACAGGCGGGCTCTCCACAAACCAAAAAGAAGAAGAAATAAAAGCTTAATATTAAGATTTTTCTAAGTTTTTCCATTCTCATTAGCTCGCTGGTCTCAGATTTCGCTGCTGGCAATACCCACTGAGTCTTGGAGCTTGAATTGTCACACATGTAAAGATTTATTTAACTTGAAAGTCCTTCCTGGTTCATATGGACTGAAACTGTAACGGAGTACCTTATCACGTGTTTCTGATTATGGGTCGGCACACACGGCCTTCCAAAGAATAATTAGTATTCCAGTAGAGAGGTTTTGCCCAGGCTTTCAAAAAGTAGGCTCTAGAGCTTGAGAAACTTAACAAAAATCTTGTTATTTTAATCAGCAAAGGGATATGTTCAAAGTTAAGATGTAGAAGACAGCCTTTTCTCCAGAAGACAGAAAAGTAAAACACTTGAAAATCGATTTCACTGTTGCTTTGAGTCAGAATCTAAGCTCTGTGGCAGAGAACATTACACAAGAAAAAATATAATCTCTTTCTTCTGTACTCCGTTGTCCAGTGATCACGTGTAAGATGAATTTTATGTTTGGGGGGAGGGAAGAGGTATTTCCCAGATGACACCAGAAATATCACTCTGCTTCCTGGACAAATGTTTCACAAATTCCTAAAATGTGACACACAACGATATGAAACCCTGTTAATGTGTTAGAGGAACCAAGGCTGAGAGTTCTAGAATTAAGACTCAAGCTCAAATCTCCCTTTTACTGTCCTGTTGACCTTGCCCTATTAATTTCCATGAACCAAGAATTTCTCATCCGAAAGTGAAGTGAAAGTATACCTTGTTCCACGAGGCTACCACAAGAATCGCCAGAGAGCTAAGTGTGGTGCGCGCTTTTAATCCCAGCACTTGGGAGGCAGAGGAAAGTATGTCTCTGTACATTCAAGGCCAGCCTGGTCTATCTTGTGAATTCCAGGCTAGCCAGGCCTGGTAGTGAGACCCTATTATCTACACTGATGGATGTAAACTACCTAGCACACAAGGAATGCTAGGCACTGTTATCCAGCACATTAAGTTATGAATGAGACTGTGGTCCCAAGTAATGTAACTTGTTTTGGGTCCGTCTAATCGTCCTTGCTAGTACCACGTGCAGTCTTCCCTTCTGGAATACTGTACGGCACAGGAGGGATGAGTGATGAGTTCTAGCTTAAACTTAGACTCCTCCAAGACAAGAAATACTATGATCTCCCACTCTCTCAATGGACCTAAACGCATTTCCCACCAACTCACAGAGACACTTGAGAAGGAAATAAATGAATAAACATGATGACAAATAGGAAAAAAAAATTGAGATTTGGAAACTGTGGAGCGTGTGTTGGGAGACAAAGACTGGGACAATCCAAAAAATAAGATACGAAGAACACAGACAGCATGTAGCTCAGAGCTCTTTCCTAGCGCACGCCAGGCCCTGAGTTCAAACCTCAGCTCTGCCAAAAGGAAAAACTAAAGAAGGAAATACAAAGAGCATTCAAAGAACACTCTTGTTAAGTGAAGAGTAATTAGTCCTGATACACACCTGTACACACACACACACACACACACACACACACACACATGTCTGGCATAGCATAAGGATGGGAGAATCCAACAGCTAACTCTTGCCCACCACCCATAATTGCACCTTGATCACTTTTTCCTTTGCCTGCTTAGAGCAAACTCCCTCACGCACTAGCTGTAGCTACAGAGAAATGGTGAATAGACTGTAAACATAACCCACTGCATCACAAACTAAAAACACTAAAAAGCTGTGCGGGGCGCACTCAGTGCATACTGAATTCCTCTGCTGCCTTCACCCGAAGCCTGCCCAGGAAGGAGGACCCAGTACCTGCTGCTTTCCTACGAGCTTGACAAGCATGTTTTAGCAATTATAATCAATGTCTGACCTTGACATGAGAAAATGTTGTTTCTTCAAGTTAAAAAGAGACTGCAGTGCCCTCTGTGGCACTTTCCCATCCCCCAATAATTAGGCCTTTCTACCTCGTTTTTCCCGGTCTTTTTTTCTTTTCCTTCTCCTTTTACTGCAGGATTTATAAAATCCTTTGAAACATGTTGTTTCCAGATGTAGATCCCAAGTGCCCTGTCATTTACTTCTTGTCCGAGCACTGAGCAGATGGAATTACACAAGTTCAGCTGCATGAACCCACCCTCCAATGCCTTCATTAAACCCCAGGATTTTAAAGAGCCTGCCTAGTTCCTGGCAGGGACCTTTCCGTACTTCCACCTCCAAGCTGTAAATTACTAGCTCATTAGACTCAATTGTAAATGATTAGGTGTCTGGAATGCACTTTCCTTTCCCGGAGGCCTCCTCGGAGTAATTACTGCACCACAGGCCTCGCTACTTAACTCAAGCAATGGAGGGTTTGAGTCGCTTGCTGAGGAAGAAGGTTTTATTTGTCTTAGGTTATTAAAACTCTATTATCGTTTAGCTCCAAGAGCAGACGATTTGTGACTGTCCATGTCCCATTGAGCAGTCAGGCTTTTAACGAGGAGGAGCTGTAATCAACAGGCTTTTTTTTTAAATTTAGAATTTATTTTTCTCTCCACCACACAAGCAGTTGGAACTGCAGATGGTGTGTGTGAGTGTGTATGTGTGTGTGTGAGTGTGTATGTGTGTGTGAGTGTGTATGTGTGTGTGAGTGTGTATGTGTGTGTGAGTGTGTATGTGTGAGTGTGTATGTGTGTGTGTGAGAGTGTGTGTGTGTGTATGTTTGTGTGAGTGTGTATGTGTGTGTGTGTGTGTGTGTGTGAGTGTGTATGTGTGTGTGTGAGTGTGTGTGTATGTGTGTGTGTGAGTGTGTATGTGTGTGTGTATGTGTGTGTGAGTGTGTATGTGTGTGTGTATGTGTGTGTGTGTGTGTGTGAGTGTGTATGTGTGTGTGTGAGTGTGTATGTGTGTGTGAGTGTGTATGTGTGTGTATGTGTGTGTAAGTGTGTGTGTGTGAGTGTGTATGTGTGTGTGTGTGTGTGTGTGTGTGTGTGTGTGTGAATGTGTATGTGTGTGTGTGAGAGTGTGTATGTGTGTGTGTGAGTGTATGTGTGTGTGTGTGAATGTGTATGTGTGTGTGTGAGAGTGTGTATGTGTGTGTGTGAGAGTGTGTGTGTGTGTGTGCACTTTCTGAGCATCAGTGAGATAATTCGACATATTTTAAAGGCTACAACGGGCACTTTCAGTTTCCAAAGGCGATGACCATCCTGAAAATACTTCAAGGTTTCCTTTTGGAGACAAAGAAACGAAGGCGAGTGGGGATTTTTTAACGTCTGTTCTCCCAGTTCTGATTCTTTAATGAGATTTGTAAAAATAAAAAAAAAAAAAATTAAAAAAAAAAAAAGCACACAGGACCTTGCTGAGTTTGGAAAGGAGTACAGGGGTGGAGGGGGAGGGGGGCATGGAGGAGGGGCTGTCACATTGAATAAATAATCTAGCTCCAGTTCCCAGCCTGGTTGCCATCATTTCAGCAGAGAAGGTAAAACTAATATTCCCTGAGGGGCGGAGGTCAGAAGGTCACTTCTCTTTCTTACTGAGGTTTTCACCTCTGTAGTTGATGCATAGGTTAGCATCTCCAGACTTTCCTTACGCCTCTCGTTTCACCTTAGTCAGACAGCTGTGTTTCACCGTGTCCCGGGGACATAAGGAAAGATACTGACTTACCACAGGGAGAGAGAAAACAAGAGCCATGTCCACAGAGGCTCAGCTAAGGCCAAAGAAGCATCCGAAGTACAGTTCAGCTGAGAGACAGCCGGTTCCCACCACGCGAGATATTCCAGAGTGAGAGAACCGAGCAGCAGCCCTTCATCCCAGGCCTGCTCTTCACCTGGACGTGTGCCTTTGGATGTTGTACTTGACGCTAAAGGAGACTGGTCCATCCGGTACTGGAGAGAAGAGGAGTGGACCAGGCAGCTTAGGTGTCTATTTGTTGATGCTCACTGTGTGTACGGAGGGGGAAACCGCTCAGTTGACAACAGCTTTCCAAGAGCGGTCCCTAAGTGGGATCACCGGCCATAACCACAACTAGCTAAAATTGGAATAAACAGGTATAACTTTGATCGTCGCTCCTCAACTAGCATCTTGGAATTAATAAGATTGTAAGGAAGAGATAACGAGGCTACTTTTCCAAGGAAGTAGAAGAATGAAGTTTTATTCCATCACAAAGTAAGACACAGGGAAGGAAGGATTCGGGCTCTCCTTTAAGCCCATAGCATAGACCAGCTTCAGCTTGGGAAGGACTTTGGGAATGCCGTGTCACCCTGAGGTTTAGGGACTTGGGAAGTCGTCCTTCCTGATGCCGTGCTGGGCACCAGCCACAGCGATACCCTAGATGTTTTAGGAATGTCAGATTTTCAGAAGGATCCACCAGATACAGGAATATGAAATAAAGTAAGACACCACCAGAGAAGTAGCCAAGGAAACTGAAAAAAAACTGAGTATCTTCGGTCAGCCTCCAGCAAGTCCCGTGGAACGTATTACTCCAGAGGTTCAAGGAGGGCATTGTTGCGTTGAGTCCAGCGAAATCAACTTACACAAAGAAACATCAAAATTGGAAAAAAATTAGCTAGTGAAGTAGATTGAGTTACTACAGAAGCAAGATTCTCAAGTATCTCACATTAACTACTTCAGGCAATTCATTCTTTGGCAAATTTTTTATTCATATTACAATTATCACATAAATAAAAAGTGCTAATATTCTTTCTCACACACACAAAAAAAATGTGTCAACAGAATAGCTCAAGGAGAGTTCTAAAATGCAGCAAAGGAGAAGACGCACAGCGCAACACAAAATCAGAGGATGACGACACAGAGATGGCAGGACACCCGTACCCCTGTACCACTACCCTGTATTCGGGGGTGTCCACAGACAGAAAGACTTCACTGAGTGGGAAAGGGTGGTCAGGCAGGTCTCAGCAGCTTGCAGCCTTTGGCAGTTGAGGTCCCCAAAGTCTTCACAAAAGCTGACTTCAGCTGATTGAGTTGCCGGGAGACTGTGCCATCGGATGCTCCCTGGAACCAAAGTCACCACAAACTACCCAACCAGTACCACTGCACAGTCCCGTAGGTGGAAGTCGACTCCATAGGTTCTGATGTCTGGAAGACACGACTGCTCTGTCAGACACACGGGCATTATGCAAAGTCACAGAAACGTAACACAAACAAAAAGGAGCAAAGTAATTCCCCAGTAAATGGCTGCCCCCCAAAGAAATGAAGATCTACGATTTGCTTGAAAAGAAATTGAAAATAATCATATTAGGGCAGATACAAAAGAGGGGTGGGAGAGAGAGGGAGAGAGGGAGGGAGAGAGAGGGAGAGAGATGATGCAGTGAACTCTAGAAAACAAGACCTGAACAAAGTCAGAAACTGGACAGAGAGATGGAGATCATCATAGATCCTTACAGCATGAGCATAGAAACCAAACACAGACCCTGGAATGGAAGACCACAGTGACTGAAGAAGACAACAGAGAGCTTCAGCATCAGATCCAGCCGAGCAGAAAACAGTCTAGAAAACAATTACTTGTGACAAATTTTTTCCACGCTCCAGACAGGACACAAAGGAAAAGTTAATGGAGAGGAAGGATAATGTGCACAAGATGGGGTCCCAGAGCCGAAGGGAGAAGTGGGCACACGCCCCCATCTCTAACCCAGAAGCAACATCCAGTTGATAACCACTTGCCAATGAAAAATTAGTTTTCTCCAGGGGAGTCTCACTGGGGAAACAAGCTACTCTTGAGTGCAGGCCACGCGCCCAGCGGTAGATGACCAACAGAAACAAACTCAGCAGCATCTTTGAAGGTTCCTTGTCTCAGAGTGGCATGTCAGGGTTTTGGGTTGTTTGATTTTCATCTTTTTATTTGTTTTTATGTATATGTATATATGCATATATATATTTGCATATTTCTGTATGTGTATGTGTATATAATATATATGTATATTTTTCTCTTTTTACCCTACAGATCCTTTGGGTTTATATTATAGCTTCCAGTTTAGTTTTTTTTATGGGATTCCTGAGTGCTCAAACGAGTGGGCCTCTGCATCTGTATTTTGTTTCTTGTGCTTTTGGGGTGCTGTTTGCCTCTGGTTGTTCTATTCTGATGCATTAGCTTTTGTTTTATCATATTATATGATAATGTGTTGTTATCCCTTAGAAGTCCATTTTCTAATGAGAGACAGAAATAGCTGGATCTGGATGGGAGGGAGAAGAAATCATAATCAGGATGCAATATGTGAGAAAATAGTCTATTTTCAATAAAAGGAATAAATCTTTTAAAAGAATGATAATTTTATCATTAAGCTAAGAGTATATGCATTACAGGGTCAGAAAGATGAGGGAGAGAATGTAAAGAAGAAAAGACAGAAAACTTGACAAAGTTTGGGAGAGATATGTATCTTCAGCTCCATGAAGTTCAAAAGTCCTTAAATTTAAAAAGGTCTTCACCCAGACACATCATAACTTCACTATCAAAAGCCAAAGTCAAAAGGGAAAATTTTAAGGCAGCAATAGAAAACAAGTTACATACAAGAGAAACCTGTATCAGACGATCAGTGAATTTCTCACCAGAAATCTTATAAGCCAATGGAGAATGAGGGTGTACATGCAAAATTCTGACCTGGCGTGTAGCTTCATACTCATATACCATGAGCGAGACCCTACATCCAACCCCTTACAGCACACACATACACATGTGCTGTAACTGAAGTAAACATTTCACAGTGCATGTCAAGACAACATGAGAACTCCTTGTGCATACACAATAAAAGTGCTTACTAGAATATCTATGCTTTTTCTTCCACCTCAACCAGAAATCATTTTAGATTTTTGATAGCAAGTTATATAAATATTTTATATATTTATAAGCCAATTGTGAATTACCTCATAAAACATTTCCATTCCTTCCTTTTTCTTAGAGACTCATAAGCTCTTTATACACTGTGATGACCCCTGTGGATCATCTAATTTGCAAATACATTAACCCCGATTTGGAATTAGATTTAAGCTAATTTGTAATAATTTTTAAGATAAAAGGCTTATTCTATTTTATTCTCTTATATTTAGTTCTTTTTATTGTTCTGCTTAGAATTATTTTAATAATACCATAAGCAAAAGACCTGCTTTCCTATATTTTCTAATTATTTTTTCTTGAGGATTTTTTACGCTAATGGCTTTGCAGTCTGTTTTTGGAGGGGGGGGGAAGGGAGGTGGGAGGGGCGGTAAGGAAAGGCGCCATTCTCCCCCCCTCCTCCAACCTCCCCACACACAAATGGACATTATACTGCTCTTATATTAAATAAAACATTGTCCTGCAAAATTTCAAGAAAACCATCTTTATTCCAAACTAAGCTTTTGTTTCTTAACTTTCTGTTCTGTTTTACTAAATAGCATCGGTCTCATATGCAAATACCCCAGCACAAAATTGTACTAAAACTCTGTGATAGGAAGGTCACTTTGTGATTCTTCGCAAATCTTTTTTTCACAGTTTTATTGTAGTTCTACTTCAGACTCAGAATTTGTGAAAGAGAATTCACTGGAAATTCGTACATTAAAACACATTGGAGAGGTGTGAGGAGAAAGGAAAAGACTGCCCAGCAAGAGCAAGCCCTTCCTGGGTGAGCAGAGAATGCAATGGGGCCCCACTGCGGTTTGGGCTGAAGGAACCTGCGGCAGGAGGATACAGTTAAGCTTTTGGCAGTCACGTGGTCCAGTGGAAAAGAATTTTAGGACCGGAAGCAATTGTCCTTCCTGGACTTTTGCTGTGTCTGACAGACACATCTGGAAAACCATTGGCAAGACCAGACTGTGAATAGAGAGCCCAACACACAAGATAAGACTGTACTCACAAAGAAAAAAAAAAGAAGAGAAAGAAAGAAAGAAAGAAAGAAAGAAAGAAAGAAAGAAAGAAAGAAAGAAAGAAAGAAAGAAAGAAAGAAAGAAAGAGAGAGAAAAGAAAAGAAATGCAGCCTACACTTAAGCTACAAACCAACCCAAATCCTATAAAGCTTACTGGATCAAAGGAAAGGGCTTCCCACCCCACTCAAGATGCCTGATAAGAAGAAAGATAAGATCTTTGCTGAGCAAAGTAAGGCTAACTCCAAGGCCTGTCACTCTCACGGAGTAAAGATTACAATTCCTGGAAAGAAGAAGGGAAACATGACTGTTGTTCAAAGGAAAACACCAACAGCAGGAAAGCTGCAGATAACCAAAGCGCTACAAAATTGCCACTAGAGACGCTTTGTAAAAGCTGGGGCAAAAAAGACCCCACGGTTGCAGACAGGAATTTTTTACAGAGGAATGGAAGCACTGATCTCAATAGAACATAGAACGGGGCATTGCAAAGTGTTTTAACTGATATGCATGTTAATTAGCTTAGTTTAGCCATTCCCAAAAGTATATATATTTTAAAACAACATACTACGACAAAAATATACACAGTCAACTGAAAGTAAGTAATAAAACATTCTATATTTATATTTTTTATGGTATGGTATTTTTGCTTTAATGTGTATGGGTGTTTTACCTGCACGTAATGTCTCTGTACCACATGCATGTACAGTGCCTGCAGAGGCCGGAAGACGGTGTTGGATCTCCTGGAACTGGAGTTACAGAGGGTTGTCATTCGCCATGTGATGTTAAGAATCAAAGCAAGGTCTTCTGGAAGAGCAGCCAGTGCTCTGAACCATTGAGCCATCTCTCCAGCTCCTCTCTTACATTTTAGATATTCAGGGGTTGGCTTACTCAAATACCAAAGGAATTAAAACCAGATCAGTAGAAACAGAAACTCAAACATAGAGGGAAAGATAACTTAAAAAGCTGAGCAGAAGAATGTTAGGATAATATCTGCAATTAACAATCACCAGACAAGACAAAAAATATATCTACCAAATATTTAACACAAAATGATAAAGTCAGGCATGGTGATGCATGCCTGTTATTCTATCATCCAAAAATCTGAAGCAGGTATTTGAGATTAAGAGTTTGAAGCTGGGCAGTGGCAGTGCATGCCTTTAATCCAGGCACTCAGGAGGCAGAGGCAGGCAGATCTTTAAGTTCGAGGCCAGCCTGGTCTACAGAGTGAGTTCCAGGACAGCCAGAGTTACAACAGAGAAACCCTGTCTCAAAAAAAAAAAAAGTTTGAGACCCTCCTGTAGGACACCATAAAGAGATTCTGTTGGAGAAATACATAAGGAGAGGAGAAAGAGGCAAAAAGAGAAACAACAATCCAGCCCTGCACAAACTAAGAAAACAGAACAAAGGCGTCCACTCCTCTTCATTCTTTTGGGCTCCTCTAATCCTGACATTAAAAGATGGCAAAGTCATTAAAGAAAAGTCGTAGGCCAATATCCATCATCGACACAGACAGGACACTTCTAAGGAAAATGTTCTAAACTGAATTCAGCACTTCATGCAAAAGACCAAGAAATGCAAAGTTGGCTTAACATTTTAAAATCAACTTAAATTCACCACATTTAAAGAACCAGAAAGATAAATCTTATCATTAGATACAGAAAAAAATGATTTCATAAAATTCGAAACTCTCTCATTAACAACAACAAAAATTCTTAAAGTGTTCGGCACACAGCAACTTCCTCAACCTCGAAAGAATACTTAGCACACAGAGCTACAAGTCAGCAGATTTAAACCTGTGAGCTAACCAGTTCCCGCCATTGCTGTTTCTACTGACCGTTGGACTGGTAGTCCCAACTAATGAAATAAAGCAAGGGAAAAAAATGTTCTAAACTTTGGTAAAGCAGAAGGCATATTCTTTTTAGACATGGCTCTGTGTATAGAACCCCTCATCCAAAACCAAACAAACAAACAAAAAAACAAAAAAAACCAGAATGAGCAAGTGACAGTAAGTAACGTAAATTTTTGATGAAACTGTTAGGTATGAGATCAACAGACCCCAAAAACCAGGATTATTTTCTGAACACTAACAGCAGCAACTAGAAAATGTATCTTTAAGAACGTAATTCATAAGCGCACCCAAACTTCTAAAACCTGGGCTAAACATTAGACAAGATCACTTAAAGCAAAAATTATATAATACTGTGGGGGTGGGAATATGGCTCAGTGGGTAAAATTTTTGCTGTATAAGCTGATGCTCTGTGTGCAGATTCCCAGAGAGTGCAATGGCGTACATCAGTAAGTCCAGCGCTGAGGAATGGAGACAGGTGGATACGGAGTTCACTGGCCAGCCAGCGTAGCCACAGCCTTAGCTGCGGGTTCAGCGCAAGACCTTGTCTCAAAAGATCGAAACTGTGGAAGACACAGTATCAACCTTGGGCCTCCACACTTGTGTATATGGGATGCTGACATTTGGCCTAAACAGGTGAAACACACACACACACACACACACACAATCAAATCTTATCTAAAAAGACAGAGACGTTACCACCACATTTATGAACTGGAAGAATCAAGACTCTTAGCTACTCAGTCCTCTCCATATTGTCCAGCATAGTCCCAGTCAAAACTCTCAGCAGGCTTGATTAGGAGAAATGTACAAATTGGGCAACGGACTAACATAACTGATAAAAACTGGAGAGTTACAGCACCCAGCTACTATACTGACTACCACATCGAAACACGGCAACGTATCACAAGAAAAGACAGACACGCCAACCGAGCAGCACAGTGTGCAGAAATGGACTCAGACAAAAGATCATTATGCCAGTCCAATTCAATTAAAAAAAAATAAAGATAATTTAGTTTTTAACTATGGGCCTATGTCTATGTCTGAGTGTGGTTTCTGTGTGTGCACATGTGTGGCCAATATTCATCGAGAAAATGAAATTAAAGCAACAGTGAGATACAAAGTCACACCAGAAAAAACGTAAAAGTCAAATGTAAAGTCAAAAAAAAAAAAAAAAGGAAGGCGATGGAGACAGAAGCACCTGGGTTTCACACACAGGGTTTGTGGAAATAAAAGATGGTGTGTTGGTTACTTTCTTATTGCTCTGACAAACCGTCTGGCAGAAACGATGTGAGGAAGGGAAGGCTTATTCTGCTCACAGTTTTAGAGGGTTCCGTCAAGGTGGAGCAGAGCTATTCACATCAGACTGTGCCACAAAGCAGGTAAGAGCTCAGTGGCAGTGTTCGGCTGGTTTTCTTCTTGTTCAAGTTATACTTCTTATGAGCTCATAGCCTGGGGGTTGCTGCCACCCGCATTCAGGGCAGGTCTACCCACTTCAGCTAACCCTCTCTGGAAAAGTTCTCTCAGACACACCCATAGGTACACCCTGACCAATCTCCTGAGCCAGTCTATCTACTCAAGTTGGCAATCAAGGTTAACCATTTCTTAGGGTAAAACCCTTTTGGAAGGATTATCACTTTCCAATCAATCTAAACACTCATTGATCCTGTAACTTGGTAATTTGACTCTTACTAAAGAGAAATGAAGCATACCGGCATACCCCAAAATTAAAAGTAATCCAAATATTGACCAAGAGCAGAATATAAAAATAAGTGGTGCTAAAGCCGTGCAATGGAGTGCTGCACAGCAGTAAGAAAGAATAAGCTACAAATAATGCACAACCACATGTATGATTAATAAGAGACAAGCCAGGTGGCAGTGGTAGTACATGCCTTTAATCCTAGCAGTGGTGGTGCACGCCTTTAATCCCAGCGCTTGGGAGGCAGAGGCAGGCGGATCTCCATGACTTCAAGGCTAGCCTGGTAGCCTGGTTCCAGGATAGCCAGAGTTACAACAGAGAAACCCTGTCTCAAAAGAGAGGGGGAGAGAGAAGAGGAGCTTCTATACTGTAGGGTCCCTTTAAGACAAAATCCTAAGTTGGGAAACTCTCCACTTCCCAAGTACCAGGACTAGCACTGTGGGCCAGGGTCGGGTGTACTAAAAAAGCAGTGAAAGTTACATTCCTGTTGCCTTCAGTCTTGAAAAACAAGCCAGCCTTTGGTATTTACTATTAAGTATGATGCCAGTATTAGTGTGTGAAAGCTATTTTGAAACAGATAAAGACATTATCTATTCATCTTTAGTTTTTGTTCCACTTTGTCATAATCGAATATAGAATTTTATCTCTCCAAATTTAAAAAAATAGTTTTAGAAATAGATCTTCAGAACCCATAAAAACATTCAAATTGTTCCACCCTTCAATCTAGCAGGGTTATAGTTCACTGCACTCACATTTCTACTGCTAAGTGACTGCATGGCTCCCAGACAGCCTTTTCTCCTAACTCTGTTTGTTCCTCTGTGTTTGTGTTGTGTCTGCTGGCCTCTCTTCACCAGCCTACCCGGCTCACCTCTGGACGCATCTTCAGCTCCCCTGCGCTGGAACTGAGTCCAATTCAACTTCTCCATGTATCACCTGCCTTTCTCTGCCTTCATCAGCTTCTGAAGCTCTCCCTCCCTTTCTTCCTTTGGAGTAGAGTCTGTTTTGCTTTTTCTGGCTCTTCTTCACTAGTCCGGAGGGAGGCAGCTTCTTGTCAGCCATTGTACCTGGAAAGCCCTGCTGTGTAAGATACGTTCCACTCCCAGGATCAGTGATTCTGTCATTTTCCTTTTACTAATGTCCTCCTTTTCCACTGTGATTATTTAGATAATATAACAGCGACTTGAGCTGCATTTCAATTACAGATGCACTATAAAGTCTCTAAATCTGTGTGTGGTGTGCCTATGTACATATCCGTGTGTGTGCAGCTGAGTGTGCATGTGTGTGCATGTGTGTAGAGGCCACAGATCTCTTTTAGCCTGAACTCACCAGTACTGCTGGACTGACTGGCTACTCGTCCCAGGGATCACTCAGTCCCCACCTCCCCAGCTCTGGGATTACAAAAGACTGCCTTGCCCAGTTTTTTCCGTGGATGGCAGGAAATTCAAACCTGAGGGAACCACTTCCCCACCCCAATTCTTAAAAAATTCAAGCTAAATTTTAAAAACAATGTGATTGGTTTTTACAATAATATTTGGAAATAATTATATATAGCCAAAATGATCATGAGAACTTCCTATATTTTCTAATTAAAAAAAAAAAAGCATCATTCCATTACTGGTGAACATTTCTACCATCTTTGAATTTTTAAAATCATTCCACCATCTCTTTCACAATTTCAAAACATAAACTCAAGCAAACTATTTTCTAACTTGTCATGCTTTTATGTATATGCCTTAAAAGTTAATGCTTTTGAACAGATCCAGCCATTTTATAAAATATAACCTCATACACAGGAGACAGGTAGAAAGTTAACAATAAGTTGTAGGTAAAGAAGTAGGCCCGAATTTCTTCAGAGTTCAGAATTATAGGTTTGAATTCTTATCCTGAGCTGTGCTTTCCCAGTGTCAGGTCAGTAATTCTGTGTCTGGCGCTGCGGTTCAGTCGTAAAACAATGAAACTCCATCAGGTTGGGCTTGTGAGAGCGGAAAGCAGAGCAGAGGGAGGGAGGGTGTGACTTCACCATCTGAAACCCAGCTTTATAAAGAGAAACAGCGGAGACATGATGTCATCCTGGAGAAGGTAGCTCCACTGCGTGGTTGAGTTTTTTGGTTTTTTTTTTCAAGCTGGCTTGACCTGAGTTTTTTTTTTTCCTTTTAACAAAATCCAGATGGAAAGAAGGGAGAAATATATGTATATATTCGAAGACTGAAACAAAGACTTCAAGCAAGGAGTTTTTTTTTTTCCTCGTGGATTTAGCATGCTTGGATTTAATGCAGAGTGACGACCCCCATTATTAACCCTCCCACCTCCTTACGCCAGACCTTCCGACCCCCTCTGAATCTGCAGGAGGCATCTGGTCTGGTTAGGCTCCTGAGCGCCAACGACAGCGGCTCTTTCAATCCCCCTGATGGGAAAGTCATCAACTCCAAAACTCTGGTTCCATTTTCTGGTTTGGCGGCTGCATCGTTTTTAACTCCCTGGAAATTGGGATAGTTGATAAATAAAACTTTGCACTTTAACTGGGAAAGTTCTGCTGGGTTGTTTGTTTGTTTGGGGGAATGTTGTTGTTGGCTGTTGTTTTGTCTTTTCCTACCTGGTTGGTTGTTTGCTTATTTCTATCTTTCCCATACTGGAACATAAAATATTGTATTTTATTGTTGTTCATCTGTCATCTTCGTTTTTGAATATATGCAATGCTGCACCTCCGATGCTGGAGACTAATGGTGGAGGCAGAGGGGTTTGATTTGCTTTGTTTTGCTTTTTCTTGTCTTCATTATAAAGATGTTTTGGCTTTAGAAGAGGCCTAGAAAGAAAGCCCCCAAGGAACTGAACTGTATTCTGTGAGAATTCATGTGAGTGGTGCCTCTTAACTATGCGAAAATACAGAGCCAATTCCAAGGGTCCCTTTTCACCTGGTAGAAAGATTCCCTCCTCCCCACCACCCTCCAATTCACTGAAGACTCTCAGTGAGGTGCTCACTGGTCTACATAAGCACCCAAATTTTTCGAATAGAAAAGACAGAGTGTGCAGCCTCTATTCCTGAAATTCCAGGGCTAGGGCACTCTGGCCTAAGTCAGGATACCACTGAGCAAGAGAAGGCAGGAGAAAAAGCTGAGAATCATATAAACGGATAACTGCAGAGAATGGGATAGCAGACGCTTTGTCTTCAGTAGGTGCCACAGCCTCTAGAGCAGCCCATATTTGAAAGGAAATGCAAAGACAGGAAGCCCTGCAAACCCAGTTACCCTGGGGTACCGCTAAGTGCTCGAAAGAACTCTACTCAGGTCCAGCCAAGAATTCCCACAGCACTGACAGGAATCCAAACCATCAGGAGTATTTCCTCAACAGCAGACAGACACCAGTGGCTGGGCAGGGCCACCGTTAGGATGGGCAGAACACGGATGGATTGCTCTGCCTGCTGGTGTCCTCTCTCCCTCCCCCGCCAATCTGGCTCTGGGAAGTAAAACCGACACCCTCTGGACTGAGTGCGCCCCTGCGTCCATGGAGAGTTCACTGAAAGCTAAGTCACTTGCCAATCTCTGTATCCCCAGCCACTAGAGCTACCCATGTACTTGCCGGCCAATCTAAGGACTTCTTACAAACCAAGCATTGGGGGGCGGGGAGCGGGGGAACGACACATGTCACACTTCTTAAGTTTTTCTAATAACCAATGAAAAGTTGTGATTATTTAAGGAAATAGTCACAGAGGCTTAAACACGGAGCTCATCAGGAAGGGGATTAAAGATTCAAACCCAGTCTGACTTGGAAACTCATTTTCTTTTATATTATGCTGGCTGCCTTCAAGGAGACTGGAAATGTCATGGGAATGCACATACACTGCTGGGTCAAGTTAGTCAGAATATTAATATTAATATTAATATCAATATTAATATTAATACAACACTGCCATCTATAAGGACTGTTTCTGTCTCAATTAAACAACATAATCTGTGTTTAGAATATACAAAGGAAATATCAGCTGAACAGAGACCTAGCCATTGGCTCCAGGGATGCAAAGCCCACAGATTTTCTTGAGTTCTCCAAAGAACACCTTGACTGTGACTGCCCTGTAGAGAAGCCAGGAGAATGAGCCTCTCAGAGTTTCTTTCCATGTGTAAGTGAGAAAAGGTAGGAGGATTTGTTACTAAAGTCCCTCTGCTAAAGAGTTGCTGGAGCATTCTAGAACTTTCTGGACACTACCCCTTAAAGCAAAGGAGAACTCACACCATCACTTACATTTTGCAATTATATTTTTAGTGTAAAACATGATTTAGTTTTGTATGGATCACAGAATATAAATAAGAACACACATAGTACTTGTTTCATAATCTCCTCCTGCGGTGGCAGGACCTGTTCCTGATTAAAGGACTGCACTTCCAGTTGGTCGCTGCTATTAAGGATAGTGCCACACACAGGAACCGTTGTATATCATTATTATTATTATTATTATTATTATTATTATTATTATTATTATTATTATTTTGGTCACCATTACATCATGAGTTACCCTCTAGCCATTACCAATTCCCACAATGTAACAGGCTGCTATTTGGGTATGGGTCACCAGGGATTCTAATCATGGTTCTGAGGAGAGTAAAAATCTAAATGGCTTGCCTGCTAACTGTCAAAAAAAAAAAAAAAGATAACCAAAGCTCTTATCCAGGATCAGGGTGTGCTGGAAAGGCAATAGGCAACACAAAGTATTATATTAAAAACCATGAGGAAAACTAACAAAAAATCTGAAGAAATCTGTCCCAAATACCAGAGGATAAAGGTTAAACTAATTAGGAATTTTTAAATCCTTAAAGATATACTGAGATAATGAGGAGGAGATATTTATGAACAGGGTGACTATTCAAGTGGGACACTTGATAAATTACGTTGGAACAACAATTATTAATGGGGAAATTTCCAGGGAAAGTGAGACAAATAATTGCCTTATTTATATTGTACAGGCAATCGAGAAAACACAAAAGGCATAGTTCCCAAGGGTCTGCAAGCGTCTTGGGTGTCATTGCTTTGGCAACGTCTTGTCAGTACCCACACTGATGGTGGTATCATGGATCCTTGTTCTTATCCTGTCTCACTGTTGCATATGCTACTCAAGACTGGAAGCAGTGCTTCAGCAGGGTTTAGAAGGGCAAAAGAAAGAAAACAAGAATGGTTTGGTGGACTCGTGAAGCAAAGATTAAAGGGTTCCTTAAGATGATAGCGAACATGTGTCTACTAATTACTTAATGCACTCCGTGATGACTGTAAGCTACGTAAGAAATATTAATTACAGTGCATGTTGAAGGTTCCAGAGCTTTCCCCTCAGTCCTTGTATTCACCGTGACTCAAGGACTTCCCTGTGCCGTTTTTCCATTCTCTGCTGAGTAGAGCAGGGAGGCTTGATAGAATAGATGAAGGAGGAATAGCAAGAGAGGATCTTACTGGTTTTGCAAGGGCAAAGGCACAGCGAGTCCAGTGGACTCCCCCACAATGTCATAGGGGTCCAGGTAGAACACCGTCACGCAATGCTATTAGCCACTAATGTGTGAGGCAGAGAGACAGGCCATTGCTTTGATATAGATGGACTTCATAGAACTGCTGTTTTATAGACAAGGAAGATAAGACTGGAGCAGCATATATAACTTCATTTTCTGTTGTTTGTTTTGGTTTGGTTATTGTTTTGTTTTGTTTTTTATTTTGATTGAGACAGGGTTTCTCTATAGTAACTCTGGCTGTCCTGGAACTTACTCTATAGACCAGGCTGGCCTCGAACTCACAGAGATCCACCTGCCTCTGTCTCCCAAGTCCTGGGATTAAAGGTGTGCGACACCACCACCCAGCTGACACTCCATTTTTCACGTGTACTCCGGTGATATATGACTTTAACACATTGACTTCTTGAACAATTTACATAGAGAGTTGCAACAGTTTCATCAATTTTCATGTCAAATCTGTTGTTTAAGAATGACAGATTAAATATTTGTAACATAGAAATTACTCTCCCCATATATATGTGTGTGTGTATACATATGCATTTATATATGGAGAGAAAGAAGTCCCTAAAGAACTAATCTGTGCCTTTCATGTTCTTGAGAGAATCTGGAAAAAGAATATTGTTCTGTACAGCTATAGAAACTATATGGGAATTTCCTTAAGTCTTGAAGTTTTGTTAACATTTAAGCACATTTGATAATTTAGATGAAAACAGTTTCATGGAAATGTTTTCACTCCAAACTGTTTCCAGTTAAATATAACCATCACAGTACATTCTGTCACAAACTGTAGAAGAGACTTCGTTCCTGTTACGAGGTCAGGACTGTCTGACAAACACTGAGGCAGTGTGACACAGAGAAAGAACAGAGGATTTGGAGGTAGGCAGATCTGGCCTGGAAAATGTATGGACAAGAGGGCCTGTGTGTCCATCTGGACGGCCCTGGCTACCCATTGTCTAGCGATAGAAACACTTCCTTCCTTAAGGGCACTATTTCAAAGTGAATGAGAGGTCTGTGAATGGCCATGAGCTCCTTCGTGACAAGAGTGAAGAATAAACATTGGATTATTAAGTCTACAGATTATAATTCATTTATTTTCGGCCCAGAAATAAATACTGCAGTATTTATCCAGAATGCTGAGTGAATAACTAACTTAATAACACATGAAAAGTATTATAAGTGATGAAAACTCTGATGATTAGTTTTGAAGTTCTATATTATTTTAATCTTAGTGATTTAGTTTTTGGCTTAATTTTGGCTTAAAATTGTTCCTTTATGTATTCTTTTACTACTTAAGTCCTCTGAATTCCAAGAGGATTTAAGGAGGCTTAAAATAAAAGGGGGGCTAAGGAGACGACGGGGCAGCAGGTTGGTGCTTTTTGCACAAGCCTGAGAACCTGAGTTTAAGCCCCAAGCACCTACATAAAAAGCTGCACATAGCCATGTAACTCTAAGGCTGTAGGGGGTTAGAACGGAGGATCCTGGCGCTTGCTATCCATCAGCCTAGCTCCAGGTTCAGTGAGAGACCCTGGCTGGAGGGAATAAGGCAGAGAGTGACAGACTCAATGTCCTCTTCTGGCCTGTGTGTGTGTGTGTGTGTGTGTTCGCACGTGTGTAATAGATAAATCACATGGGTGGTGGGGAGACTAAGCTAGGTGTGCTGACTCAATACTCATAATACCAGCACAGCAGAGGCTGAGGCAGAAAGACTGCAGTGAGTTACAGGCCAGCCTGAGTTACAAATTAAGAACATGTCTTTAAAAAAATGAATGGGAGGAAGGAAGGAAGGAAAGAAGGAGGGAGGGAGGGAGGGAAGGAAGGAAGGAGGGAAGCAAGGGAGGGAAGGAGGAAGGGAGGGAGACAACTCTAATAAAAGCCATTGTGAGAGTGTAGTAAAAGAAGAAGCAATTGTGTAAGAAAATTACGTTGAGGAGTTTTTCAATTGAGCACAGCACTAGACATTTCTATTTCTTAGTTGCGCTGCATCCACAGCAACCTGTGCTGTTAACTAGGAGCCTGTTGTTGAACATGTAGAAAACCTTGAAACAGGCACCAACATTAATAAACAGAAGAACAAATGTTATCTAAAGCGGGAGAAGAATGTTCGCGGATTAAAACAGCACTGGAGCCAAACTGACCCCCAAACGAAGCTTCCTCCTGGAGCGCAAAGCACAACACCAGAGAAACTACACTAGATGCGCCCCCACTTCTCTGCCATCTCTGGGGCCACACAGGGAGGTCTACAGAAAACGCAGAGATGGGAGGGAGCACTTGAGGAAGAAGGCCCAGCACAGGCTGTGGTGTCCGTGTGCTTTCGATCCAGTGAGCAGAGCTAAGGGAGAGAGGACACCTCCGTTCAGAAGCATGTGCCCAGTGAATACACCGGGTACAGTAAAGTTGAAGCCAAGTGGCGCCCAATCAAATAGTGCAGGGACTCGATAATCTGCTCCCCCACTCTGATGACCTGATCACCACGTCTGAAACACTCGCACACCCCCATTTTATTGTAGAAAGCATACACAGCCACTCCCCTGCCTCCCTTCTCCAAGTAAAAGGTATGCCTCCGATGCTTTCATCTTCTTACCTGTACTTCCCATATTGGTTGAGGCTATGTGCACCATAATGAACAGTTTATTCTCATTTTCCTCTTTCAGATACATGGCTGTAGTTGCTCCCCTTCAGGCCACGTAGGGCTCTGGAATATTCTTCAAGATTTTCCGGGATCTGGATGTTGTCATCAACTCCAAACAGGGCTCCCTTCTTATCTCAGTGCTCAACCTCATTGTAGTACATAAGTGTGAGCTTTGCACATGATAATATTCAAACAACCAGAGAAAAAGTTTGGCTGACCAATGGCACCCAGTCTTGCGGGCCCCTAATTGATTCCCCAGAGGAGGTGATCATGTGAGCCAGAGACTAAAGACCAAAAGTGGCTTTCAAGGACATAAAAGAACAACCCCTCTGGCCTCACAGGGTACTAAGCTGGAGGCAGCTATCTTGGGCCTTGCCCTTTTTTTTAAAAACTTAAATGCCGAAGGCAATCGTTTTAAGTGGGTTTTGTACGAAAAGACACTGTGACATAGAAGAGAGCGACTCCAGCCCTGGTGACTTCACAGAGACACATCCTGTCCTAAAGTCCACGGCCGATTTCATTGTTAGATCTGTCCTGTTCTAAGAGGGTGCAGCAGGGCACGCGAATGTGAAAGAGAGAGCAGGAAGACGCGAGACACTTCAACAATGTTAGCTCAAAAGCAATGATTAGGGTGCAGAGTGAGATCGAAATCAAGAAAAAAAATAGGACTAAAATAACAAAATCTGCAACAACGTAGAAAAAGAAATTACACGTGGAAAATGGTGCAAAGAAGCTTCCTGAGATGTAACTGCAAAAGCCAGAGCTAGAGATTATGTGAGGGTTGTAAAAACAGAGGAAGCAGATGAGAGTCAAATCAAAGAATTAGCCAAGGTCACTCTCATAACAGCAGGAGAGTTGAAGCCCACACTTTTCTGAGCTAAAAGCATAAACATTAGAATATCCATTGCAAACGTGGTCACCTGAGTGAGGTGATCGCGCTGTAACACCAATGCTCTTGGAGACGGGCAGGAGGAGTTGTCCATTTGAAGCCAGAGATCCTACCTCACAATACGAAAGCAAGATAAACGCATTCTCAATGAAATTACTCCAAACAGAGTCATGTCAACATTTCTAAATTGTAATGACAAAGGGCATACTGGCATGGTGGAGCCCACCTTTAATTTTAGCTCTCAGGAGATACAGGCAGACAGATCCCAGGGGGTTTGAGGCTAGCCTGTTTTGCCTAGCAAATCCAGGGCCAGACAGAGCTACATAGTGAGAGACCCGGTCTCCAAGAAGAGAGAGAACATTTTATAGATGTTCAGAAGTAGAGAGGTGTTACCTATTACGATAGGATTCCTCAGAGGAACAGAACCAAGGAATAAAATGTAGATGAAACAGATAACGTGTAGATATATTTATTCTGGGATTAGTTTACATGATTATGGAAATCAAGAAATCCTACAATCTGCTGTCTGCTAGCTGGCACAGGAAAGATGGCAGCATGGTCCACCAGAGTTCAAAGACCTGAGAGCCAGGAGAGCCAATAGCGTAACTCCGAGTAAATATGAAGACCTGGGAATGTAACATTAGTTGCTATGGTGCAGGGGTAATGGAAAGCTAAGTCCTCATCTCATACCATGTAGATGAATTAACAAGATGAATCAAAAAGTTGAATGTAGTTATAAGAGACCACTGAAAACTAGAAAAAAATGGATTATTTAATTATCTTAAATGATAAGAGGAAGTTCTAAGCATATGGTAATGGAGGGACCCATGAATGAAAATCTTAACAGATTTGCTAGCATGCAAAAATTAGCAGTAATCTGAGTAAAATACTTTCTGATGTAATGAATATATCCTGTTTGGGATGGCGGATGTCCTGGCTGACTCAGGGAAAAAATTATAAGTCCATATTCCTTTTCTCGGTATCTTCCTCTCCTGCCATGCTTATACACACACCCCAGGTCACTTAAGTCATAGAGTCATTTCCTCTCCTCTGCCTTTATGTGCTCCCAACTAAACGAGGACTTTGCCTGTGTTGGGCTCTCTCTGTACTTTCTTCTGCCCAGTTGTTTATACATCTTGCTTTTTACAATTCTGTATTAGCTTCCTGTTGCTACTGTAACAAAATACCAGAAGCTTAGTGGCCTAGACACACACAACTTTAGAGTTTTAAAGACCAGAATTCCTAAAATTAAGCTGCTCACCGGGCTGCATTCCTCCCAGAGTATAGGGGGCGAGTCTGTTTCATGTTGCCTTTAACTTCTAGATGCTTTCTGCTTCAGTTGACTCAGGGGTCCATCCTCTGTGTTTTCAAACAAGTGGTATGGTGTCTTCTGATGCTGCCCTTTCTCTGACTCTGGCCTTTCCATACCCCTCTTATAAAGGTCTTATGTTATACTGGACCTGTCTGAATAACCCCAAATAACCCTCCTCTCAAGATCATTAACCATACCCACAATGTCTTTTTGGTACATAAGACAATATATGCACAGATATCAGAGGTTAGGCTGTAGAAAGGGGCCATTATTCTGTCTGCCATAAGTTCCTTCTTATGTTTGCTCAAACATCAAGTTATTGAAAACTATGATAGCTTAAAGTTTAGACCAGTCATGGCCAGTCTCTCCCCCCCTCTTGCTTGTTGTGCTCTATTCTCCTCCATGGCATTCGACACCCACTAACTCAATCAGACTATATTAGCCAAGGATTTTGTGTTGTTTGCTCATAAATTTCCATAGTTAGGACTGTATGTGTTTAATAAATGTTGGTTCAATGAATGAATACAATAACATCAGCCCTTAGGGATAAAAAATACGAAAGGGAAGGTATCAGCAATAACTTCTCTCTTGCATCAAGAATGAAGGGAAAAGAGAGAGGAAAAGAATGTTGCAAAGAAGAATGAAAAGGGAGACGGAAGGAAAGAGGGATGAAGAGAGGAAGAGGAGGAGGGAGGGATGGAGCAAAGGAAGGGAAGAAGAAAGAAAGGGAGGAGGGAAGGAAAAAGGGAGGGAAGTGGGAGAAGGAAGAGAAGCTCCCAACTTCAGCCATTGAATTGCTGAAGTTCCCTGTCATAGGCCCATGAAACTTTCTCCAGCTTGTGCATCCAATTTGCTTTAAATATGAGGCAGAGAAGCAGAAGTCACTATAATGGAAGCAAGATGTGAAAAAACTCTATTCACCTGTCCAGAAAACCATTTATAACGTATACACTCTTCCTGCCTTCACAGAACCAATGGAAGGGAAGTCTGACAAAATCCAAAAAGAAATTCTGAGCCCACGTGGCCAATCAAAGAGCACTTCTGTTCTACCATGACTTGTCATCTGTTACTCAGCAGCAAAGGCTCCTGGAAAACAAGCATCTTGTTCTTGGGATGGCAGAGAGGAGCAAAACAATCCGACAATCACCAGTGACTTTGTAAAGCACAGCTTCTTCTTCCCTCTTGGTTCCGGACAATAACTCCTCTCACGGGAGACCGCTGACGGCAAGAGCGAGTCTAGGGAAAACTGAACCCTTGGTTTGCTGAAAACGAGGGGCTGGTGCTGAGCTGCAGGTCATGATCCTTCGAGAAGATGAGAATAGGAATGACGGAAGATCCAATTCTGGCAAGGGAGGTATCCTCTCAGAGATTCTCAGAGCAGGAGGGTTGAGAGGTTTCAGGCTTAGGGCTCAAGGGGGACACTGCGATGTATTGCTCTCTTTACAGACTCATGAGAAGAGCTATTAACAGCATAGAGACAGACATCAGGATGGAGGGAGCACTGAGGAGAGCTGAGAGGTGCTGAGGCAGAGCAGGAAGGAGATTGAAAAGTTTCTCTTTTTGGTCCCTAGTTGGCCATTGCTGGGGGTAACCAGTGAATGCGCAACTTAAGAATGTTAGATGATCAGTAGATGCCTTTCCTGGTTGGCCATTACAGTGGATTTATGGGAAAGAGAAGACAAGACTCTAGGGGAAGAAGTTAGCTTAGGTGTGGAAATGCAAATCCCTGTGGTTACTGAAGTCATCACGGCCCAACCCAAATGGAGGAAATGAAAACGTGACATTGCCAAGGCAAACAACGACACTTGGAACCTTTACTTCTACTCTTTCCTTAAAATGTCTGAGACCAGTGATTATCCTAGTCGATTGTGCCGTCTAAAAATTATCCCACAATTTAAACTACAATCCTTTTACTTTCCTCAGAGTGTTGAGGGTCAGGAATTTGGGGGAGGCTGGGCTAAGTAGCTGTCACATGAGGTCTCTCATGTGGTTGCATTCGAATGTCTCCCCAGGCTACGGCCTCGAAAGCCTTGCCTGGAAAGCCATCCGAGATTGCCAGTCATGCACCTGCAGTCTGCTCCCAACTAGGCCGAGACTTCTATGGTCTCTGACCATTGTCTCCAGCACAGCCTGCTGTAGGGCCTGTATCTCACTTCTCACTTGTTGGGTGACGTCTCCTAAGACCTAGAGTAAGGACCCTAAGAGACAAGTTCACAGCCTCATGGCCTCATCTAAGCCATTCCAAATCACTGGGGTATACCTAGATTCAAGAGGAGAGACAGACACAGTCGACTGACCAGGACTCTTAGGGGCTCACAGAGGCTCCAGAGTCCCCTACATATACTTCATTGTTATCTGGCTTTGTGTTCTTGTAGAATTCCTAAACGTCGGAGTAAGGGGAGTTTCCGATCCTTTTACCTGCCTTTGGGACCGTTTTCCTCCTGCTTGGCTCCTTCGTCCAGCCTTGATGTAGGGGCTCGAGCCCAGCCCTGTTCCTTCCATCTTGATATTCCTTCCACCTGTTCGAGTGGTAACCCTGAGAGGACTGTTCTGCCCTTAGGGGGAGGGGGCAGATCTGGGGGAGAAGGAATCTGGGGGGGCTGGAAGGATTGGAAGGAGTGGAGAACAGGGTTAGGATGTATTATATAAGAGAGAAAAACATATTTTTTTAAAAAAGAGAAAAAAGGAGGAGGAAGAGATTGTAGTATTTAAAATTCAATGTGTTGTGCCTTTTTAGCCAGATAGACTTTTTAAATCCTAAAATGTTTTTAGTTGCACCATTCAAAGGAATACTTAGTTCCCTGGTATATTACAATCGCTTTACTTCGCTTCTAATGTATGCTTCTCATAAAGATGTAACTTATAGACTAATTGGTTTAGAATGGTCCAACACCCTTTTGATAGGATTTAGATAGGATCATTTATATTTTCAGTATAGGTTCATATCTATCACAATTGAAACACTTAGAAGAAGGTTTTTTTTTCAATATTTACTGTAAAAGAAATTGTAAATTAAGATATCAAGCGAGGTGTGGTGAGGCATGCTTTTACGCTCACCATTCAAGGGGCAGAGAGAGGTGGATCTAAGTGAGTCCGAGGCTAGCCTGGTCTACATAGCGAGTTCCAGGCCAGCTAATGACAGACAGGCAGATAGACAGACAGACAGACATCAGATGCTATCTGAACATCCTGAGGTCATCTAGGTTTTCAACATGATTTGAAAACATGAGCAATGGATGGCTTACAACCTGGTGGCTAAGAAAATTACCACAGTGTGTGTGCACGCGAGCATGTGCAAGTGTGTGTATGTGTGTGTGTGTAAAGTCACAAGTGTTGATACACAAAAACCACACAGAAATACTCACTGTGCATAAACTCCAAAGAAGCACACACATCCTCCATACTTCCAGGGAAGGATAATACAAATTTCTCCTGACAGAGGGTTATTTTAATTCTGTTGTATTGCTACTGGACTCTAGGATCCTGCTCACCAGATCAGGATAGCTTCCGCAAAGTCTTGTGTTGGTAAGGACAGATTCAACAGTCCATTCTTACTCAGTGGAGGCCTTCCGTTTATCCCAATACATCTGAAAGACGGAACTACAACTGTAGTTTCATTCCATCTGTTCTGTGGGCTGAGGAAGAAGTGTCGGGGGCAGAAACAAAGCAAGGTCTCGGAGAGCAACATGCAGAGGTGCCTTACGGGACAGCTGCTTAGTGTGCATTCTCTAAACAAACGGATGCTTGAGCAAGTAAACAAACACATGACGCCTTGAAGAAAGAGCATGCCTTTGCCTTATTTCACCAAATACATACCCAAACCGTTTAGTTGATGTCAAGGTGAGAACGCGTCTCTTCCCTCGCTTCTATGTATGCCAAACTCTCAAATGAAACCATTTTCTTCAGTTGTTCTAAGGTGACACACAATTTATAGCACCGGTTCCTTATGACCTAGGGTCTTACCAAAGAAAGATTCTCGGCTTGTGTCCAGGACTTGTTTCTCCCGACATGCTGCTTTCCCATGTTTCTGTAGATCTGGAGAGCCTGTGGGAGACTCGCAGCTGCTACGATTTCAGATGAAATTAAAGAATAGTTACGCCACCTTTCCACAAAGAAGGCTTTCAAAAATCACTCCCAGCACCCTAAACTGTGAAAAATCCTCCTCTGTTTCAGAGCCGAATGGCCTCTGAGCAGTCCAGATCATGTCTTAAAATCGCGTGACCCAGAAAGGTCCTGAGAGCACAGCAACGACAATGGAATGGCTGATTTGATGAATATTAAGCATTTCTAACCTACAGCGAGTATTTTCCTTTCTTTCTCTCCTTATCTAACAAGATCACCATACATTAATAACACTTTTCTTACTATTGTTATTTACGGAAGAAGGTAAGACGTTGGAAGATTCAACAGTGTCCCGTGACACACAGCCAGTCAGTGACAGAGTCAGAACGCTAGCCGCCCAGTCTAGTGCAGTCCCGATGGGGCCTTTTTCCAGGTTCATTTTATTTGTTAGTATTCTGAATTTAAAGAAGAGTTGGAACAGTGAATATTCATAACTCCTTACTTAGATTTAACAACTGATCGTGGGTTTGATTTTGTGTTTTCCTTCCTCATGTCACACTAGATACCTGATCTGTGTTCTGAAGTATAAAGATACAGCAGGAATGGGAGACAAATGTATCACTCAACACGCACACACATTTATACCTCGGATACATATAGCCTACATACCATATAACATACAGCACATATATATGTATATATATATATACATACATGACATATAATGTGCACACATGTGCATAGCCTGTATGCCATGTAATATATAATATAATGCATACCCATCCATGTCACATACAGAGCCCACATACTACACGACACAAGCACACTCCATACATAGCCATACAACTTACATACATACAACACACATACCCTTATTAACCTAGGCAAAAGTAAGTTGCAGACTCTTTGATATGTCACCACTAAACTATTTAGCACATACCTTCTAAAGATAAAGATATTCTTCAACAAATCACATTTTCATTGTCTATCTAACAAAATTAATATAATTTCCATAAAGCCATTTAACACACAAGCTGTATAAAAACTTCCATAAATGTCAGTGGGATTTTTTTCCATGGCAATTAAACAGATCTAAGAGGACATATATATACACATATCTACATAAGACGTTAGTAGCTGCTTCCAGTCAGATCATAATTATAACTAAATCTGAGCGCATCTATACACATTCTAAGACATAAATACAGAATTCTTTAAGGGGTCCCTCTACTAAATGTGCCCATTCTGAGCACTGGAATTTTCACTCTGAACACTTGTGTGGTTTGCTGGCCCCAGATGCTCATCTATAACAATTCCTGGAGAGCTGCTCTCCCTGAGATGTGGACGCTAACCGTAACAGAAAGGATAAACGGTTTGTGATTCTCTCTGGCTTTGTGCTCCAGGCATCAAGCATTTAGATGGAACTTAGAAGAGTGGGGGCATAAATCAAATGACTGGAAATAACAGGAAGAAGGATGGCTCCCCCACACTGACTCCATCTCACGGTAGAGTGTCCTACCCCTGGATTAAACAGAAGAACAAAATGTGGAAGATGCCTACGTAGAGCTAGCCTTTGATGTGGAACCCAGAAGCAGCATCGGGAAGCACGGGCTACCCAACATAGCAGTGAAGCAGTGGTCCCTGGTCAGGGGTCAGGAGAGGCTGCGCAAACAGAGAGAGGAGAACAACTGATGCCAATGATGGATGAGCACAGTTCAAGCCACCTTGAAACCGTTTGATCTAGCATAGAGCTGACGCTAACTATTGAATTTTCCACCTGCCAAATGAAAAGCCAGACATAGGAATTTATTCAGGTAATTAGAAATAGAGCATGGCTCCTCCTCTTCCTCTTCTTGCCCATCAAAACAGCCTCTATGGACACTTGGCCTCCTCTTCTGTGTGGACATCTGTCTAATGTCCTTCTGCCTCTCTTACGAGGACATTTATGAAGGCCTTTGAGCTCTGTTGTGGAAATTTCATTTTAGTTACGTATAAAATAATTGCTTTGTGCAGTGTTGGGAAAAGGGCTGCCTAGGTCTTGATGTTTTGTATTGTCTGCAGGTGTCGGATTTCCGTGGGGGGTGTCTGATTGCTCACGATCCGCACGTGCTATCAGTAGAACATCTGAGGGGTTCTGAATCAATAAAAACACCTGAGCTTGGATGCTCATGGTTCCAGTATGGCACTGGCCGTGATAGTGGCTCCCTCTGCTGAGGTCTGGCAATGTTTGCACCTACGAATATGCCTCCGTGTCTACCTTGTTGAGGGACACAGCAGCCTAACTGCTACAGAGCTCACCTGGATTATCCTCCACCTCATAATCCTTAATCACATGTGTGAGAATCCTCTTTGTCTTGTCTTGTCTTGTGACAGGATCTTGCTGTATAGCTCTGGCTGGCTTGAAACTCTCCGTGTAGACCAAGCTGGCTTCAGACTTACAGAGATCCTCATGCCTCTGCCTCCTGAGTGCACAGCTGACACATTTGTTATCTTGGGAGCTGTTAATCTGTCCTAGGACTGGGATAGACATCAGTGGCCTAAAGAATCAAAAGGCGATCAGCACTGAAAGAACTTAATGAGGTAAATGTCCTAGGTTTTTAACAAGTCAGCCTGATTGCCTCACTTTCCTATGTGTTTCCCTCTTCCGTGTTAAATTTGTAAGAAGAAAATAAAGATCCTTTAGAGGTGCTTTGAGCCGGCACAGTGGTTCGTGCCTGCAGTCCCAGCGCTTGGGAGATGGAGGCAGGAGGTACAGAAGTTAAGTCCATCTTCAGCTACACAGGGAGTTTAGGTGAGGCCAAGCTTCATGAGACCTTGACTCAAAAGACAGATGAACAGACAAAGAGAAATTGGCTGGGGGCTTTGAGGTTTTGGTTTTTAGTGCCTTTTGTGTTTAAGGGTAATTTTTAACCATACATTGCTTCCCAGAGTGGTTTTCAATGATTCCTAAACTGTTTAGATACTTCGGGGACATATTTTAAGCTTGTCATTTTTTTTTAAAAATATGGTTAACCGCATATTCACATACTACTTTAACATGCTGACCTTCATTCTGTATCTTGTAGGCTTGCAATGGCCTCTTCTGCGTTGCCATTTTAAATCCTTTTCCAGTAAGTGCCACGTGGCATAATCAGTGGTATAGTTTGAATCTAAACGCCTCCTACTGGCTCTTATTTGGAGTATTTCATGCCAGGCTTTGAAGGCTGTGGCGCCATCAGGAGGGGCCTGTTTGGTGGAAGAAGGTCACTGGGTAAGCCTTTGGAGGTTAGACTAACCTGTCTGCTACCGTGCGGACAAGCAGCCAAATTTATCCTCCCATAGCCACGTACTGAGCTGGTTCTCCAGCGCTTAGCGGAATGAATCACACAAACCATGAATGAAATAAACCTGTTCTCTCTTAACTTACTTCTGTCTGGTATTTTAACATGGTAATAAATGTCCATACAGAGGTTCTACAAGGCCAGCTTGGTGAGCCAGATGAGATGGGGCATGACTATAGTCTCAGCAAGCAGGAAGCTGAGACAGGAGGAACTGTAATTTGAGACCAGTATGAACTATAAAGTGAGACCCTGCCTGCTCCCCCCTCCACACATACACAGATTAATTTAAAAAGGAGCAAATAAGCCTCCAAATTTAATCCTGTGAGCAACCATTATTTCTTGTTTATTTAACACTCACAGTGAGAGCATGCGGAACTGTGTGACATCATGGACCACATTCTAAGACAGGATCATCAGGCAGACCCAGATAAATGAGCAAACACACTCTCTGGCCCAACATGACTAGACTAGTTGCTGGATCCTTTCTGCTTCTTTCCATTGTCTCTTCCCTCAGATATTCCTGTCTCTGCCAAGATGCCGGGACAGCTCCATAGTTCTCCCTGCCTTCGCCAAGGCCAGCTCCCAGGCCAGCTCATCCATCAAGGCTACTGTCTCTCTGAGCCCTGGTTGTCACATCTGCTCTGCAGTCGTGGGCACCAGCGTAGACAGAGGACAGCAGGGTCTTTCCAGCCTGGGGGTGAGTTGTACAGTTTCCTCCCACAAACACTAGGACCCCAGAAACTCCAAGGAGATGGGGGGGAGGGCGGTCACTGCACATTCACTAACAGCTTTTTCTTGTCGCTACACTTAAGTGATGGAAGATAAGAATTTCTCAAGAATAAAGGAACATTTTCACTACCTTTCAAAGTTAAGAAGGAACCTATCGCAGGAACAGGAATGAAAACGGGTAGCTTTCCTTATTTGAAAACTACAGAAATGGTAGGCCTAGCTGCAGGATAGTTTTGGAGACTTGTGAGAAAATCCCTGTAACTTACAGAGCTCGGGCCTGACATGAGGCAAGCACTCAAAAATGTTAGCTTTGCTTTTCCCATATTATGTAATTTTGTCCTAATTTGTCACTTAACAAGTTGTTCAGTTTTGTTTTGCTGTGTGTGTGTGTGTGTGTGTCTGTCTGTGTGAGTGTGTGCACATGTGTGCAGGTACCTGCAGAGGCCAAAAGAACGCATCTGATCTCCCCCAGAGCTGGAGTTACAGGCAATTTTGAACCACCAGATGTAGGTTCCAAGAACCCAACCCTAGTTCTCTGGAATAGCAGCGGGAGCTCTTAACTGTTGAGTCACCTCTGTAGTCCCAAGTTGCTCAAATTTTACATCAACTTTATTCACAGAACTATATTAAAATGAGACGTTGTTGGAGAGTAGAGGGGATTCTCTTTTATTGTCATTGCTGTAACTATTACTACATGATTTTTGATCTCCTTTTCTTTTTCTTTTGAGGCAGGGTCTCACTGTGTAGCCCAGTCTGAACTCACGATGCTCCTACCACAGCATCTGGAGCACATGGGTGGCGGGTACCACCACAACCCACTGAGGATTTTCTTTTGAGTGAATAAATGAAGGTGGGATTACAGGAGAAACTAATGTAATAAGAGAGAAAAAACAAAGTTGGAAGAGAATAGGATGAAGAAAGATGAGGTATATTTCAAAATATGAGCCATGGTGTACCTTGACATCAGTAGGCCATATCTTTGACTAACCTATTTTTTTCAACTAAAGAAAAATCAGTGTATAAGCCCAGCTACTTACAAAATAAACTGAAAAAGTCAGTAGACTATTACCCATTGACCCCTGGCAATGAAGCCTGAAAAATGAATAAGACTCATTTCTTATTAAGGGTATGCTGAGATAAAACAGAGCTGTGCGCTGAAGTAAGCTCATAGGAGCGCTGCAGAATGACGTCTCTCTGTAAAATGCCACTGAAAATCTTCGTTCTTTTTTTGTTTGTTTTTTGAGACAGGGTTTCTCTGTTGTGACTCTGGCTGCCCCGGAACTCACTCTGTAGACCAGGCTGGCCTCGAACTGACGGAGATCTGTCTGCCTCCGCCTCCCAAGTGCTAGGTTTTAAGGTGTGTGCCACCACCACCCAGTGGACAATCTTCATTCTAGAAAAGCAGAACACATAATTAACTTGACAGGGAAAAATCTCCAGCTATCATCCAAAAAGAGCAATGACCTCCACAGGTAACTGTTACTAATGTGCAAATCTTGCTGTGTAATTGTTTACTGAACAGCTGGATCACTGATACAGAGTCCTTTGTGTTTGTCTTTTGCTCTTAACGAATATGGGCAACACATGCCGACGTCTACGTGTCTATACTGTCGTTTGCTAAGATTTTTAAATTATTTTTAGTAATGTGCGTGTGTGTGACAGGGTGTGCATACACAAGTGCAAGTGCCCTCAGAAGCCGAAAGAAGATGGGTGTGAGCCATCTGACACACTGCCAGAAACCAAGCTGGCGTCCTCTGAGAGAGTGGAGCATGCCTTTAATTCCTGAGCCGTCTGTCCAGCCCCTAAACTCTCATTTTGATATTTCATAATATCACATAGTGTAGGTATAGATAAATTAATTTAGCTCCACCCCAAGAATGTCAGATTAAATTAATTTCAAATCTCTTCTATTACAAATAAATATTGTAAATACTTCCTTAAGAAACAGCAGATGAACCTAAATTGAGGACATTCTAAAAACCAGCTCCCACTCTTCAAAAAGTCAAAAGTCTCAGTTAGGGGGACGGCTGAACCTGTAAAGTGCTTCTCATGCGTGGGGACCTGACTTCAGTCTCCAGCACCCGTGTGAAAAAGTCAGGCATAGGAGTATGAGCCTATAATCCCAGCACTGGGCAGGCAGAGGCAGCTGGATCCCTGGGGCTTGCAGGCTTGAGAGTCTCGAAAACATCATGAGCTCCAGATTAAGTGAGAGACCCCGTCTCAAAAATAAAATAAGTGATGTGGAGAAAGACTGAGGAAGGTACTCAATGTCAACCTCCAGCCTACACACATACACACACCCACACATTCAGGCACACACATACACACACCCACACATTCAGGCACACACATACACACACACACACTCATGCACACACATACACACACACACATACACACACTCATGAACACACACACACACACTCATGAACACACACACACTCATGCATACAAACACTCATGCACGCATGTGCACACACACACACATGCATTCATGCAGAGGTGGGAGGGAGGAAAGGAGAAAAGGGAAGAGGGAAAGAGTCAATAAACAAAAGCACAACATGAGAAATTGCTCCCTCCTAAAGGAGAGTCAAAAAACTGGGTGGGAAATGGTGACCAAAGACACCATTAAAACATTGCTTTTTTAATTTGAGCATTGACTGTGTAGGAAGCAATAGCATTGTGTCAATCTCAGCTTCTTGATTTCGATAACCCTGGGGAAGAGTGTCCTCACTCTGAAAAGCTAGGCTGACTCGGTGATAAGGAGGCCTACCACCTCTAGCTTGCTCTCAGTAATTGAAGAAATATGCAAAACACACAAGTACACACACCACCCAGAGAGAACCGGACAGACAGCAAAAGAAAGTAGGGCAATGGTGAGACACTGATAAAGGTAGTTTGTTGTACTAATTTGCAACTATTTTTTTTCTGTCTATCCTAGCTGTATATACAGAAAGAGTGCACTGGAATGTTCATTTCCTATTGTGTAAATCTAGCGACTCTTTGCTTGTTTGTGTGTTTGTTTGAGACGAGGTCTCACACTCTCTAGCACAGGCTGGCCTTGAATTCACAGCAATCCTGCTGCCTCATCCTTTTGAGTATTGGAAGTACAGGCATGGTGCTGGCTAGTGGCATTTTTTTTTTCTTTTCTGAGATAAGGTCTCATGTAGCCTAAGCTCTTCTCACACTTGACATGTGGCTGAGGATGACCTTGAACCCCTGACTGTCTTCCCCCTACCTCCCAAGTGCTCTGAACACACACAGCAAGGTTGGCAAGTGGTGACATTTTTGATGAGATATTTTGGGTTGTAAGATTGGCTTTAGAAGTCCTTTATTTTGCTTCTTCTTAATGACCTTTTAAAATATTTTGCATGTATAAGAAAATGTTTTTAGACACAAACCTCCAACCATAGCACTTGGGGTGGAAGTGGGAGGATCGGGGGTTCAAGCTTATCCTTGGTATGTAGTGACTTCACGGTCAGTCTGGGATACCTAAACCATGTCTCAGAACCAAAGTTCACTGCATGGCCGAAAGGGGGAAAGCACAATTGTCTTTCCTGTGCAGATGTCTGTAAAGTAAGATTAAGCGTCCATTCATGATTTGAAAAGTAGCAGAAGGAAGAAAAGCTAGCTTATCACAGAGGTAGAGCTCTATGGTTCTCAAAGGGGCTTAGCAGTGGTGTGCGCACAAGGCTCTGCTCCATTTGAAGTCTGTGTAGCTCCTGTGTTATGACTCATTATTGTTTCTTTTATGCATTTTTCTACCACTACCTTAAATGCAAAAGTACAGATCTTAATAATTGTTTTGGAATATTTTTCTGTTTCCTTTAAAGCAAATCTCAAATACTTGGAAAGGCCGTAGAAAAGTTAAAGCGAGACTCTGACGTCTAACAAACCTGGATGGAAGCCCTAACAACCTCACTCAGTCAGTTCAGAGCCCTTGTACTGATTAACTGCTCCAAGAGTCTGGGCTATACTTTGTAATCACCTGGGGAGCTTTAAAATGTCCTGCAGCCCAGGTGCCACTTCCAGAGGCTCCGATTTAATTGGTTTGATGTATGGAGGCCCGAGCATGGCGAGTTTTAAGAGTGCCCCGGGTTGCTCTAATGAGCAGCCGCAGCAGAGGATGACTGCTCTCAGCCCCCATTCCCCATCTATAAAGTGTGCAGGGATGACGCTGATCACACCTCACAGGAGCGTTGTTACAGGGAAGAAGAATGGGAATGCCTCTCTGTGCTCTGCTTAGGATAATGCACGGTGTTAATAAAATTCACCTTTGTTTCTTCACCAAAATCTCATTATTTTACATTAGCATAATCATGCATTCAAGATGGCCCCTGCCTCTGCCTGGCACGTGCTGGTATGCAGTGTTCCCTGCTACACCTAGCTTACTAACTTTAATTCGTACTCTGTTTTAGTGTTAAGCTGCCCTCCCTGTTACTTAGCAAACATGTTATGTTTCAACTAATTCTGAAGAAGCTTAGGAAAGAGATGATTTTAAGGACTCAATACTTTTAACAACCCAGGTGTGTGTGTGTGTGTGTGTGTTTTAGAACTTCAGAATATTCTAAGGGAAAACAAAGAAAGGAAAGCAGATGGTCTTTTGGCTTCTACTATCTCAATATAACCTTCGGCTACTCTACTGTAATAGTTCAAGTTAGTAAACATCTTAGTTAGTTTTCTACTGCTGTGGTAAAACACCATGACCAAGAAAACTTATAGAAGGAGTTTATTTCAGGCTTACAGCTGCAGAGGGAGGAGCATCCACCATCTCCATGGGGAAATGTGGAGGGAGGCCTGAACGACAATTGAAGCAGCTGGAGGTTCACATCCTGAGCCATAAACAGGAAAAAGAAAGAACAGACTTTCAGTTCTCCAAACCAGCTCCAGTGACACACTTCCTCCAGCAAGGGCACACCTCCTAAGCCCCCCCCCAAAGAGGGCCACTAAATGGGGACCAAGCATTTGAATGCCAGAGACTGTGGTGGACTTCCCATTCAAACTATCACAATATGAGGTTTTCAAAAAGCTATGAAAATCTTTGGTTTATGTCTACTGGCCTTTAGTGGGTGGATCTTAGGACTGTCAGTGACTTAGACAAAATGGTTCCTCCTTCTCTTCTACTGTGTTCTAAAGAGTCCTTGGTTATTGTTTAGCATATGTTAATGTCTATGTAAACGCCATGTTGATGTAGTTTCTCACACGCGTTGTAGACCTGTGGTACCCATCAGTAATTACTGCCTTAGGAACATCCATCCACATCAAAGCAGAAATTTGTTTTGCGAATTTTGAAATTAAAAAACCTTTCTCTAATTCAATTAATTAATGAGGTCAATCTGTCTTCAGTGCCCAATGCTGAAGTAGCAGCCACACGCACCTATGCCTAGCTTTATAATGTGGGTGCTGAGGATTCAAAGTCGGGTCCTTATGGAATCACCACAAGTGTTCTGGTCACCGAGCCACCGCCACAGACTGAGTTTGGCATTTAAAAGATCTAAAATTAGTGCTAAATAGTAGGCGTTGATAATAACATAAATTGTTCTTTAAGTAAATTGATTTGGCAATTTTGAAAAAAAAACAAAAAACACTTCAAGATGCAGTCTATGCTTCTTTCCTCCGGAATGCCGTCTATCTAGAAAGTACCAAAGTAGAATGTCCATCAGATGTGGGGGAAACGTGGGGAAGAAACGCCTTACAGGATGGAGGGCTCTGTGGGTGGTGGAAACCAATGCGGGGAGCTGCTGCTTGTCTTGCCTGGCCCTTTGGTTGCACTTCATCTAGTGCACCTGCCAGATGCCAAGAAAAATAAGTGCATTTTGTAGGGATGCCTCTCTCTCCATCTCTCTCCTCTGACCTTCCTCTGGGCTCTGTGACCCACCCCGCAGAAGCTGCCCTAAACAACTGGGCTCAGCACCTGGGAGGAAAAAGAACTCTACAGAGGCCAACAAGCCAACATTCCAGCAAGAAGGAGGGCTGGGGCTGGGCAAGTCAACTAGTTCAGCTGTTCTCGCCACACCCGCGATCTGGGCTTCCATCCAAGCCTCCTCCTCTTTCGCCATTGAACACCCAGAGCGGAAGCCCCCTTCCCTGCCTCCCGCTGCCCCTCCCTCCTCAGCCAGACTCTACTTCCATTTCTTCCAAGCCTCCCTCCCTCTCTTAAGGCTTCTCCACTGCACCTTTCAAACCCCCAACTCCATAAGGAACAAACTGCCTTTGGCTTTAAGTACTTCTGTGAGCTTTCCTCCTACACGAATAGGATTAATAAGCCCCGTGCGGCATCTGTAAATCCATCATGCCGTCTTCTTTCTGACAGTGTGTGGTCTGCCCAGGAATGAACTCACCCTCCTGCCACTGGCCTCCAGAACCAGTGTGCTGCAGTGTCTTCACAGCCTTAGCCCCAGCAACCATATGGGGCAAAGAGACCTAGCTGGGCTTAACCTCAGTCATTAACCGTTGTATTGTTTTTCTTAAGATTTCATTTATTATGCAAGGCTTTGAGGCTGGGGAATATAGCTCAGGTGTAGAGTGCTCATCTTGGGAGCACAAGACTATGTTTGATCTCCAGGACCAGCAAAGCAAACAGGAAGCCTTGTCACCCCGCTGCTCTCTCCTCCCTTCTCCCTTATTCTCCTCTCTTCTTGTTTCTTCTTCTCCCCTCTCCCCTCTGTTAAAAAAAGAAAAACGGGGAAAAATGTTCCAACCATGCCCATGAAATAGACTCGTATAGCTAAATTCTCAAGAACCACCTTGCAGCCTCATCAGATCTTAATGTTTCTAAGATACCACCTCAGATGGTCTCCTTTCAAAATCCTTGTTTTTCAAAAAACTGATTAAACACACGAAAACGGTTGAGTGACTTTCCCCAAGCACACGTGCCCAGTACTAGGTCTAAGGCACAGTTCAGAGAACTGTTTGCCCACAGAACTCAGCACAGTCCTCTATTATACGCCTTTCTGACTCTCAGTTTCTTACTTCTTTCTCCATGTAATGGAAGGCATACTGAGATACACACACCCATACACACCATGCACACATAGACACACAAGTACATACACACAAGCACACATACACACAAAGGCACACACATGCACATGCACACACAGGCACGCATACACACCATGCACACACACACAGGCACTTATAAACATATACACAGGCACACATACACACAAACACACACACACACACATGCACAGGCACACAGGGGCATGCATACACACCACACACACATACACAGTCATACACAGGCATGCATACATATACACAGGCACACACACACAATGCTAGCAATCCAACCCAGGACCTCCAGGTGATAGGCAAGCAGTCTCCAACGTGGCTATGTACGTTGTGTTTGGTTGTGTTTGGTTTGGCTTTGTGGAGGGTGGGCAGGTTGGAGGGTGGAAGTCATTTCTGTTGTTTTGTTTTATCCTGCTCTGTTTTTATATAAAGTTTTGTTGTGCAGCTGAGATTGGCCTCTAAATCACTCTCCTACCTTGGGCTCACAAGCATTGGGATGGCAGGTGTGTGTCCCACGCCTGGCTCGTGTGTCTGTTTATTTCTATAAAGCTTGGTTGACTCTAATTTTCTTGCTTTATAGATCTGTGCTCACAAACACCTCTATTTCCCTTTCTTTATCTTTCTCCCTGTATGGTTTTTCTGTCTTCCACTTAATAACTGTCTCACACTTACGTGCTATATATCAGGGTCCATCCTAGGCGTTCAGGACTTACACTCAGTTCTTTGCTCTGGGCAACTTTCTCTTGACATATATCTCTTGGTTTTTGTCCATCTCAAAACCCGCACGTTCTCGATTTTGCTTTCCTGCCTCTTCCCACAGATCCCTGACCTGACCATAAAACCACATCAAGCCATTATTTCACTTCCCGTGTGTGTTTACATTAGAACTCTGTGTACTCCAATCTCAATTTTACTAAGCTAAGAAGTAATTTCCCATCAAGAAGCTCTGTAGCAACTTTTGAATCTCGCCAACCACCCTGGAGTCCTGGCCTACCTGGGTAGCCTGTGTTGTACACAGTTGCTTCCAGGCCATTTGGGGCCTATTCCTATCTAGATGGAAAATTCTCAGCCTGGACTGGTCGGTTTTGTTTTTTTTTTTGAAGACTTGTCTGCCCTAGTCCCTGCTACCTCATGTCACCCACTGCATCCCAAAGGTTCATTCTGTTTTTCAATCGAGTACTTGTCTCTTGGTGCAGCATGTTTTCTTTTACTTCATGAGCCATGACAGAAATGATTTTCTTTTTCTTTTTCTTTTTTGTTTTTTTTTTTTTTTCAATTTTCCCCGGAAGCTGAGATGGAAAAAGAGAAGGCAGGAAAACAAGACAAGAAAGAACTTACAAGTAGGAAAGGTTGAGAAACTTGGGGCCGCTTCTTTCTCAGGGGTTAAAGATCTGCCAATGTCAGAGGCAACTGCAAATAGTTGGCCTCCCCATTAATCCTTCAGGGAGGCAAACCTGCTCTGGGTTGAAGAAGTAACAGCTGCTGTCCTTGGAGCACATTCCACAGAGGCCACAGGAAAACTGATGAGAAGGAGGAGCTCCATGATAACAGCCAGGAGCGGCTAAACAGGAAAAACACCAGGAAGGAGATCCAGAGACTCCTCTCCCCTGGAAATGAAGAATTCCACATCATGTGTCTGGAAGAACAATGAGCCAGAAGTCAAAGATGGCGCCAGGCAAACATGGAGGTTGACACAGACACACACAGCTCTGGTGTCAAAACCACTCAGGAGGTAAAAGGAGTGAAGGTCTCCTTTCTCCAGGCCCCAGATCCTAACTGGTTTACACCCCCGGAGTGAGAACCTCTGCCGGTCAGCTCCTTTAGCAGTTTAGTAATTAAGCTCATTGAGAAGACAAATTCTAGATGTCAGAGAAGAAAACATTCCTGGCAAGGCAAGGCTGTGAAGCCCCATGCAGCTGGGTCTTTGTGGGGTTACAGAGACCATACTTTGGGGCACCATCTCACCAGACCCTCCTGTGATGAAATCGCTTATGGTGCTTATTAAAATTTCAAATTCCATCCGGTCGGTGGTGGCACATGCCTTTAAAAATCCCAGCACTTGAGAGGCAGAAGGAGGCAGTCAGATCTCTGTGAGTTCGAGGCCAGCCTGGTCTCCAGAGTGAGTTCCAGGACAGCCAGAGATACAACAGAGAACCCCTGTCTCGAAAACAAAAAACAAAAAAAAAAAAAATTCAAATTCCTTCCTGTCGAATCAAAGAAATAACTCAGTTAAGAACCCAAGAAGCTTAATTTTTGAAAAGAGAAACCTCTCCCTTCAGGGCCCTACTCAGACCTCAGCAGCACGCAGACACTGCGCCAAATCCATTTCAGAAAACTCCAGAGATTAGCACACAGGAAAGTCTATGATGTGCAGGCCAAAGGGCCCGGAGAGGAGAGTACGCAAGCACAAACCTTTCGTGAGAACCAGAAAGCTACCTGTTCTGAGGATTCAGTGCCCTGGGAACAACCCCTTCCTTGACCTTCTAACCCTTCTGGCTCCACCAGAACCCCTCTGTGGCTCGGAGCCTCTTTTTCTTTGCTCTTGAACTGAACCGTCACGCTGAACTTTGTCTCCGATATCTGACATTTGGCACATCCTCCTGGTTCTCTTTCTCTTTTTCATTCCAGGCAAGTGGATAAAATCTTTGAGTTATAACCATAATAGTATAAATTCCAATTTATCCATTTAGTCCCTAATTCAATTTCAACCTAATTCTAATGTACATATCTTTTACATATTCACAAATCTATCTTTTGTGTTACAAAAGTAGCAGGTCAGGAATCTGCGATTCACATCTCACTGGGCAGAACTCATTCATGAGGCAATGTTTAGGGGAGGGCGGTTCTGTCTATCAGTAATATCTGTTGATGACTCACATAAAGCCCCTAACATAAGACTCTTTCTACATTAAGTTAGAATTACATTTTCTCCCTCTGTCAATTCAATTTTATTTTCAACAAAAAAGCCACACAGGAACACCGACTGCTAAATGTCCCATTAGCATTCTCTGACCTTCTCCGCAGCAGTGCTGTGACAGTGAAGCTGCTGTGGTCACTGAGACACACGAAAGAAATGGAAAAAGCCACTCAGTGTTCTGGAGTGTCCCCACATGCCAAGGAACAGTTCTGAGCATGCAAGGAAAGACCAGGAAACAAGTAAGAAGTCTCCACCAGCCTCTTAGAAACAAGAAAAGCAAGGTCCCAAAGACCTGGGGACCACAGAGAATACAGGGATACAGAAACGCAAGGATACAGGGGTGCAGAGACACAGGGACACAGGGGCACGGGGACACAGGGACACAGGACACAGGAGGACAGGGACACAGGGACTCAGGGGACATGGGGACACAAGGACACAGGGGGCACGGGGACATGAGGACACAAGGACACAAGGACACAGGGACACAGGGGGACACAAGGACACAGGGGACACGGGGACAACAGGGACACGGGACACAGGGGGACACAGGGGACACAGGGACACTCTGGAAATCTAGAGACATCAATACTTGCTTATAAATCTCCCCTCCCTAAGACATTATAATAAAGGAAGAAGGAAAAGCAATCAAGGTTATTGAACAAAAAGGATGCCTCTACAACCCAAAGAAACATTCCTGCTACAGCCACTGTGCTGTATGTCTACCAAGGAAGAAACTTGGAAAGGAACACTTTATTTGGAAAGACAGATCTGGAGATGAGTAGATCATGGGAAGTTGAGAACTAGCCATTTGAAGCCACTCCTCTTTTTCCTAGCTATAAAAGCACCATTCTATATCCAGAATATATAAGGAACTCAGAAACTTGATAGCGATAATTTGAAAATTCGATTAAATGGGCATGTGGCTGGGCAGAGGTGGCACACGTCTTTAATTCTAGCACTTGGGAGGCAGAGGCAGGAGGATCACTGTGAGTTCAGGGCCAGCCTGGTCTATTGAGTGAGTTCCAGGACAGCCAGAGTTACAACCTCGTCTTGAAAAACAAAAACAAACAAACAAACAAAAGGGCATCAGAGAAAGGCTGAATTTCTCTGCCTCCCATCAGCTGCGAATGGCTCTGAGACACATTCGCAGTTATACAAGTGTGAGAAGATATCTCTTGGGTCCTCCCAGTTCTGAACCAGCCACACTTGAACTTCTTGCTACCTCCTTAAGCCACAGCAAAGGTATTTTAGGATGTCTTCAATTTAAACATAATTCTAATCCTGTAAAGTATTGCCAAGGAGCCAAGCAACTCATCAACTAAGTGCCAGCCCAGGAGGGAAGTTCCAAAAAGAGCCAAGAGACGATTCATGGGGTGGAGAGTTAGAGATAACCAGTGAGATAAGGCGGGGTGATATAAAAGGAGTAAGTTCCCATGGGATCTCCAACTGCATGCCGAAGTAAGTGGAGAGACTTTGACAGCCCCGGTCAGTACAGTGCCTGCAGCTGCCACTCAGCTTTCATATATATGTGTTGGGGGAAAAGAAGAATAGGTTTAAGATGCTTGGGAAAATGGACCTAACTTCCTCTACCCCATCCCCCAAGCATCACCGGAATCGGAAAAGAAACTTTAAAAATGGGCAGAATCCCACATACATGATAAAAATCAAGATTAAAGGCTAGAAACGGCTCAGTAGTTCAGAGTATTTGTGACTCTGGCAGAGGACCAAGGTTCAGTTTTCAGTGCCCGCGTGGCAGCTCACAATCGCCTATAACTCCAGCTGCAAGGGATCTGATGCCTCTTCTAGCTTACTGCACAAATGTAAACTCATTCAGCCCTGCACACATACACAAACGTATTTTTTTGTTTGTTTTTGTGGTTCTTGTTGTTGTTGTTTAAATTGAGGTAGGACTCATTTCTACAGGTTTGCAGGCTTCTATTGAAATCAGACATGTTGAAATCACAAGGAGAATGTCTCAGAACAGCATTTATGAGCCATGAAGGACAGAAGCTCCTGGAAAACTCTGCCAAATATAGAGCAGCACTTTGGGATGGGTAGCCATGAGTGAAAGGGGAACTCTACTCCCTCAGATTGTATTTGTAACTATGGATGGTGCCATATAGGACATGTTACATGGCCTAATTCTCAGAGTCATAGTATTTAGGAAAGAGATATTTAAAAGATGATTAGGTCCTGAGGGTTGAACCCTCTTCTTGGAGTCTAGACTCCAAGTGATACCTCCCTCTTCTTCCTTCCTCCCTCCCTGCGGGACATTTCCTCACTCACAAAACCTACTGGAAGCGATCATTTCACTACCTCCTTGTATCAACACGACAAGAAGTTGGCTGAATCACGTTTCCATCTAGGAAGTCACCGCCATGAAATAGCACTCTGCCGCCTGGTCGGCCTGCATTCCACACTTACCCTAGTGGGCGTGGAGAAGACGGTGGGGTCTGCACGGCATCGTTATCCACAGGCTCTACAGGACAGGGTTACGGCTTTTTCCAAAGGAACCACAAGGATTGGGAGTGAGGGGGAGCTAACAATCACTACCTAGTAGAATACAGAGAAAGAAAGTCAACGTCAATACAGACATCCCCTTACAGTACATACTGCGCAGAATGTTTGTCTGCATACAGGTGTTGCTCGACAAGACCTCCTGGCAAGATGCAACACACACATCTACTCATCCCAGATAAGAGTGCATCACCCTTTTGGTCATCCACAAAAGACCAAAGCACCGACAACACCAAAGTCGAACTTTGTGAACCATGGCTTTATTGGGGTTACTTATAAGAATATGGATGAGGGGTTACTTACAGGAACAGAACTGACTCAGAGGCAGCTGCATCACCAAAGCCCACCCAGCACGAGTGACAGCTCACAAAAGCTGGGAACCCGGAGCACACTGCACAGCCTGCAGGCCGCTCAACAGGTTGGAAAATGTCCTTTCCAAGTGATTCAGTTGGTCTAAATCTCTTCCAAGCAGCTAGTCTGGTCTCAGTGTCTTCTCTGCAGCGTGGCTCTGCCCTTTTGAGACATTTTCAGCTTTTATTGCTTCCTCTGTCAGGAAGGGACATTGCAAATCTGGTCAGTTTTAGGAACTTCCTGAAGCTCTTTTTGAGTTATTTACCTTCCTGCTTAGGGAGGTTCCCTGCAGGATGGGATGTTTCAATCTTGGAGGAAACTATTGCACAACAACAGGTAATTTGACATGTGAAAGCAACAGAGAAACATTCTCAGTGTGCAAAGATCCCAAACTCATCTTTCCTTTAAAAAGTTAAAGAATTTTAAACAACAAAAAAGTAATAAAAAACAAGGACAGTCAACAATAATAAACATAGCTTAAAACCAGCAAATGTAAATATAACCAAAGATGTAACTTCTTTCCCACTATACACATTTCTAGCTGAAAGTGGATCTAGAATGAGATGAGAATGTAGACCAAGTAAGAGAGAAAAGGTTCCAGGATTGTGATGTACAAAGACTTACCAGACTGCACGGGTCAAGATTTGGAACTTCTGGTGTGAGGATAAGACTAAGCTACAGTCCTGAAAGCAGATGGCTTAGAGACACCAGTTTAAAATGTCAAGGTTTATGAGGATAGCTGCAATGTTTTTAGTCTGAACTGACCTACACTGGCTCGTGTGTTTGAACTCTTGCTTCCCAGCTCGTGAGACTGCTTTCTTTGGAAGTGAAACCTGCAGAAGGTAGAATTTAGCTGGAAGAAGTGAGTCATCTCACATGGGGTGTGTCTTACTCTACTTCCTGTCCTGCTCTTGGTTTCTTGGTCTGGCCACCACGTGAGAAGTTTCACTACACATTCCCACCACCAAGCGCAGAGCTGTTCCCACCATGGTGCCTTGCGTGCCAAGATGGATGGGAATTCTCAGAAGCCAAGAGCCAAAATAAGTTTTTCCCCTCTTAAGTTGTTTCTGTTGGGCAGTTTATCACAGCAATGAAAAAATAAAAAACTATTACAATTGTCTTGGGATAGTATCATGTGGGCATAGTAGTCTCTCAGGCAATACACGGAGTCTGGACGGGAAGAATACTGAACCAACACCAATGCGTGCAATGAACATGATCCTAAGACCAGCAGTCGTGGACGATCTGACCTTAAATATAATTCAGCTGAAAAGATGATCTTCACAGCAGGGAAGTTTCCCACTGAACTGGAAGACAAGCAGGTTATAAATGTGACGATGTCAGGAAGGGCATTAATTGTCATCATACCTGAGAGTTGAGAGAATGAGCAGTTGAGGCCATGTGGGAAGAGGCGAGGGGAAGATTATGGAGGCAGAGGTGTTGGGGCAGAGACGGGTCTGCCAGTGTCAGCACCAATTCAATGAAAGCCAGGAGTGGGAGACTCATTCAGAAGGGAGATTAAGGATGACAAGGTTTGATTATTATGGAATTAGAAATAGGAGAATAGTGCATATTTTTTGTAAGAAAATGACCACAAAAATAGCAGAATCCCTGCAAGTACAGGAATGGTTAGGGGATAAGAAGAACCTGCATTCTCCTTTTCTCTTTTCTTGTGTTAACAACTGAAGACCATTTCCTGCTCTGAGCCACTGTTGGGTGAGTCTGCCCTACCCACTGAGTGTGTCAGGTTGGGACACTGATGGAGAAGTTAAAAAAAAAAAAAAGACACTTACTTTTTCACAGTAAGACCACCCTATCTCCCAACACAGACTTGAATCCAACCTTCCTTCCACTCACTGATTCAATCCCATAGCCTTTCTAATCTTTCTTCTGACCCAGAACATACTTTATGACCCATCCTGGAACCAGATCGTAGGGACAAGAGGAAAAGGGAAGTCATTCAGACATTTCATTCAATCCTCAGTTTCCTGGTCTATAAAATGGAACCAAGTTAAATGAACAGCACCAAATGCTTTGCCATCTGCACGCTAGCATTTATTCTTTTTTTAAACTCATTAAATATGTGAGTGAAACTTGGGGCGAGGGGGGGGTAGATCTCCCTAGGCAGAAAGAAATCTTGTTATAGATAGACGAGGGATAAGGACTAGAACAGAAGGGTCAAATGGGGAGAGGAGGGTGGGAGGAAGGGAGACAATACAGGGAGAGAAAGCTCATATAGAAACCTAATATAGTAGACACTTCTTAGAATATATGCATACATGAAAGAGATCTAAGTGGAATCACCAAATAAAGAGGAAGAGAAAGCCCCAACTAGACTTCTTTCACCACCAATGAAAACTTCATTCCCAAGAATGGGTTACATCTAACCAAATTGTTGGCCAAAAGGGCCCCATGGGAACCTCAAAACTACCCAGGCTATTGATTGTTCTCCATAAACTGACGGTAAGGGCATATTGTTGAAGACAACACCTACATAACTCACTGAGCACAGAGACATTCAGTTAGTGCCCACCTAGAGCCTTCAACCCTACTGACTAGTGTTCATGGTACTGGAAGGTACCCTACATGCTACCAGAAGAGAAAGGTAAATCCCAACCCAGCTATAAAGCCTTCAATCTACAATGGTGACCTGCATGCAAGACATGCTAGTGCACAAATGTTGTGGTAGTAACCAACTTAATTCCAATCTGATTGGGATTAAGGCCCACTCCACGAGATGGAACCCAGGCCCAGCACTGCCTGGGTGGCTAAGAACCTAAGACTAGATAGGCCACAGACCTAGAGGAAAACTACATGCTACTACTCTGCTAAAGGAATGTAGCAATAAAATTACTCCTAACGACATTCTGCTATCCTCACAGATCAGTGTCTTGCTCAGCCATCATCAGAGACATCATCAGAGACATATCCCCCTGCAGTAGAAGGGAACAAATACAGAGATCCACAACCGAACAATGTGCAGAATGAGAGACTTTAGGATACTCAGTCCTAATGGGGATGTCTGCATCAAATCCCTTTTCTCAGGGAACTCTGTGGAAGAGGAAGCAGAAAGATTGTAAGAGCCAGAGGGGATGGAGTTCACTAAGAAAATAAGGCAGGGCTGATGTACATACGAACTCACAGAGACTGTGACGGCAGGCGCAGAGCAATGCCAGATGGGGGTCCCAGTGCTGAGAGGGGAAGGAGACACAGCCCTCATTCCTGACCCAAATGCTGTCTACAGTCGGTAACTGCTCACAAAGGAGTCTCGCTGGATATACAAGCCACACTTAAGGGCAGGCCCCACGCCCAGCAGTAAACAGCCAACACAAAATGAACTCCATGATATTTTTGAATAATGTTGGTCTCATAATGCTTTGTCTGGGCTTTTTTTATTTTTAACTTTACATATCTTTTGCTTACATATTATGGTTTCCAATTTCTGTAGGAGTCTCAGTGCCTGTGTTTCTTGTGCTTTTTGCTTCTGTTCTCTTTTTTTTTTTTTTTGCCCTATTCTTGTTTGTATGTTTTTATTTTATCTTGTATTATTATTATTTTATTTGTTAGATGCCTGTTTTTTTTCTAATGAGAGAGAAAAGAAAGGGTGTGGATTTTGGTGGATCGGGAAGTGGGGGGAGAATCTGGGAGGATTTGGAGAAGCAGAGATTGTAATCAGAATATAACGTATCAAAGAAAATCTATTTCAATCTTTTAAAAAAGTGCGAGTGTATTTTCCTGCAGATCAAAAGTCAAAGAACAAGCCACCAAAATCTGGCCAGGGACTCTGTAAAGCAGAATGTACGGTGGGATGACAAGCAATAATACAAGTGAGAGAAAGGGGCTTGCATTTTGAAGGGTAGGCAGGGCTGCCAAGTGGGAAAGGTCTGGCGGAGTTAGAGCCCAGCTTTCGGTGTGCTTCTGGGCAGGCTGATAGAACTCTGCCGAGGTCAGCACGTTTGTCTCCTCGCCCTCCTCCAGATGTTACCTGCAGTAAAAGTTTATTAGCCTGGGACAGAGCATGCCCATGAGAGCCAGCGACACAGTGCTCCGTTTGTTCTCATGCCCTGACCTGGAGATCATTGTTCAGTCTTAGAACAGGAAGCCAGGCCTGCTCTCAGCCCTGGCGGTTTTCCTCACTCCCGCCAATCATATTTTTCTTCTTGCAAGAGGAAGCCTTTTGAGAGGCCGTGCTGATCTCTTCTTTGCTCCCATAGTGATAAAGCAAACAATCACCAGGATCTGGCCAGAACTTCCCCAAACAGCCCCAGTTCTCACAATTACAGACTGCACTGTGCCAGAGGTTTCTTGTTCGAGAATAAATTCATTTTTCATTCATAGAGTTCATTCAGAGTTGAGATGTCTCACAATTTACCTTGTTTTGCTGCGGAGTAAAACATACCACACTGGAGTTTCTAAAGACTAAAACTTGGTGAATTAGAGCATTCTAGTGAAAGAACAGACTTCCAATGTTTTATTATTATTGTTTCATGTTTTATTATTACTTACGGTCTTGATGGGAAAATCTAAAGACTCCTGAACACCAGACACTTATCATCCAAAGTAAAATTACCAAGTTCTAGAATCCAAAAGAGGATTACTTGTCACATGGCCCATCATATGCACATCATACGTGATTGGTAGCAATATAAAGAAATGCTGCCCCGTTAGAACAGTTAGGTCATATTTCAACACAGAGTCTAACCATAGGGGTACTGCATGACTCCCCAACTCCACTTCCAGAAGCATATTCAAAAGAAACTTGCACACATTTCAAATGCTCATAGCCATCTAGGAATAAACAGTTAGAGGCTCTCTGTGACTGCTGTGACCATTATATTTTTGTTGCTGTGATAAAATACCCACAAAGGCCAGCTTAGAAGGTGGGGATACTTCATTTGCCTCAACAGTTTTCAATCCATGTGGGAGTCTCCTGAGATGGTGATGAGCGTCCTGGTGGTGGGGTGTGTGAAGGAGACTGATTGCTTCACGGAGGCTAACAAGCAAAGAGAGAAACAACGAGAGTCTGGACAAAATAGATGCGCCCCAAAGACACACTCCTACCTCTTCCAACAGGACGCCAGATCCGAAGGATTAAACCATGCCCCCAGTAATGCTGTCAAATAATAGATCAACAAATCTAGCCGTTCATTAGGTCAGAGTCCTTGAGACCTGAAGACTTCCCAGTGATTGCATCCACCAGCTGGAGACCAATCCAACACATGAGCCTCCTAGAAGATACTTGATACTCAAGCCATCAGGAGAAGTATATAACATGAAAAATAACTATATAATGGATTATCATCCGGCAGTAAACAGTAACTGAGCATTGAGACCTGATACAACATACATAGAAAATCACAGTAAAAAGATGCGGGACAAAACACCACTCACTGGGTGTTTTTTATATATATCAAAAGTGAATCATATATATTATATTATATACATGTATATATATATATATATATATATATACATGTGTGTATATATACATACACATATGCACATGCATATACATATATACATATATTTGTATATATATATACACATGTGTATGTATATATATATGTACATATATATATATATAATTGCATATGATAGGTACCCAATATTTGTTACATAAAGTAATGAAATAAATTAATGGACTTAATTTGACAAAGGTTATAAACAATCTCGTATACATCAATAAAATATCAAATTTCTACTATTAATTGTAAATCAATTATAGCTGAAGCAGGATATTTTCGTTTTGCCTAAGCAGTGTCAATACTCCTAGGTTATAATCAACCACTCAAACAAAACAGTTCTGAGATTATTTTAGTGTCATCTAGCTCAGCTACTAATAATTAATATTCCCCTATAAGATATATGTACTCTGGGGCCAGCAAGATATTTCAGTATGTAAGATATTTGCCTCTAGGACTAACGACCTGAGTTCATTCCC
>JAMJFZ010003121.1:0-87548 GCA_026225945.1 Cricetomys ansorgei
ACTAATGATGTGTGTTTGGGGTCAATTCCCTGCAAACCAGCTTGAGCACAGTTATCTTCACAGCTGAGCATCATTTGGTCACTTATTCAAAAACATTTTCAGACAGATGCTTCAAAACAGATCTCTATAGCAGCTGCCAGGAATAGTTTGCCCGCAAGAGGAAGATGTAGATTATAAGGCTAGAGGGTAGAAGGTGAGGGCCAGAGTCGTGTTCTGAAACATGTGCTGGTGGCAGTCTAATACTCTGTGTGACACAGGTGGACAGGCCAGCATTATCCCCTGTGATTACATCCTGTGCTGTCAGGATGTCCTCAGTGTGGAAATCATCTCCAGCACCTGATGAGTTGGTAACATCACTGGCTAGCTTGATGAAGGAGTCTGTGATGCATTCATCCACTGTCCACTGTGGTTCCTTCACACCTGAGTTGTTATATGACATCAATGCAGTGATATGTGCAAAAGCACTTGGCACACTGAAGCACACACTGAGAAAGGATAAAACCCTTTCCTTGTACACATCCCTGATACCTCTGTTCACTGAGCTTAGTGCTAGGGTTTCCTTGCTTCTGTGACTATACAGCATTTGAGTAATAAGGTATTCCTGGCTGCATGCAGGCTTGTAGTAGGATGCTTTTTCAAGAAGTTTTTTGTATTTTGCAGCCTTCCTTATGGGTTACATGTTGCTTGAACTTCTGGGAACAACTTAGGAGTCCTATTTAAGAGAGTATTGTCAGTTGGAAATTGTCAGTAGCAAGGTACAGAGGAGTCAGTGGCAGAGGTAAATGATGGGAAAGCATGTTATGGGATGGATGTTAATGGGATAGATGATTTTAAAAGTTAGTGTAGTTCTCCAGGCTTAGAAAGATAAAGACAGCCAGAAGGGGCTGTAAGATTTCTTCCTTTCTTTCTTTCCCTTACTACCCTTTTAGAGCTAGAGGGTTAAAAAAAAAAGGTTATGTTAGGAATCTGTCTCTGTAGCAGTTGGGGGCAGAGGAGGGAGAGCTGGACAAAAGAACGGAGGTGGAGTTCTGTTTGAATGGAAAACTAACAGTTACAATTGGCTCCGAACAAATAGAGCTTTAGAGTACAGATACAGTGTCAGAAAACAGTTACATCTTGGTGTCCCCATGAGGAGGATGGGATATCTGATTTCAAATACAGTAGGGGGAAAAGCAGAGGAAGAAGGAACGGATGCTGTGTTCAAGAGGCCAACAAAGTATTTATAATGGCTGTTACCACTTTCAGTGGTAATTTGTTCTTTATTTTTCCCTTTTTTCTTCTATTTTGCTTCAAAAAAGACTAAGAAAGTGACTAAGCAACTAGAAGAGTTGTGAGGGAAACTGGAAAGAGCTAAGACAGAAAAAAGAGCTAAGACAGAGCAAAAAGGAGCACAAAAGGGATCAATTATTTTCATTTTCTTTTTCTTCCAAAAGGAAGTAATAATAAAAAAGAAATTGGCAGCATTGCTAAAAGAAATAAACAGGGAATTAGAAACTTGAAATTGGTGGTGCCATTAAAAGAAATATGGGGGGAATTTGAAAGGATGGAAAAGGGAAAGGCTGAGGAAATGGGAACACAAACTTGGAATTTGAAAGGGTGGAAAAAAGGGAAACTGAGGAACTTGGAACACAAACTTGGGGGGAATTAGAAAGAGCGGGTGAAAGGAAAACTGAGGAAATAGGAGTACAAACTGAGGAGCTGGGAACACAACTGGGCCCCTTCCCAGGGACAGAGAGAAAGATTTCCCCCAGAGTAGATAAAGGGAAGGAGATCGTACAGGATGATGGTCCTGTTAGGAAAATAAGGGAAGAGTCTGCACAGGAGAATGATCAGAAAAAGCAGCCTGGGGTCACAAAATCACCTTCAGCATTTCCATTAGTGATCCAGCATATTCCAGCTGATAAGGATAATCCCTGAGGTTGTAATTGTAGCAGTTAGGCTGCTGTGGTGGGTCAGCAAGGAAGACACAGAGGCGTTTTTATAGATTCAAATTCTTCCAGACCTCAGCAGAGGGGACCACCATCATGGAAGCTCCATCCTGGACAGTGGAGCGCTGAGTGTTTGAGCTCAGGTATTTTTATTGACTCAGAACTCCTCAGGTTTTATATTGATAACATGTGCAGATCATTAGCAATCAAACATTCCCCCACATAAATCCAACACCTGCAAACAATGCAAAACACCAAGACCTGGGGGGGCCCTTCATTCAACAGTTCACAAAATGATTATCTTAAACAACTAAAGATAAACTTCTATAATATATAATGAAACAAAATGACATCCAATAGAAATGAGTGACATAAGGAGATTGATGGGAGCTGTGGTATTGTATGGCATGCACTCACCCTATGTAAAGCAGGTCTTGAATAACTGGGCAATACTAGATAACTGCAGTACTGGATAGTCCTATTCTATTGGAAAAGGTTAATATCAGCTATACTAGAGACAGGTCCTCAGCAACAATGATTAACCTGGTGAAGGGAAGAAGCAGCAAATATGGAACGGCAGAATAGGGATAAATGATTAAATATAAGCTGAAATCAGCTCCTTGGTGAGGGCTGGTATGCTGAACTACAAGAACTGATTATGTTTGATGACTTGACCATAGAACGATGTCATTTAGCAGTTTTATGAGGTTGGGAAAAGGCAGAGGAACCAGGAAAAATGTCCACCTCATTCACAAAGATCATACAGGGCACAAGTGAAGCCTTTACTGATTTTTTACAAAGGTTAACTGCAGCAGTTCATAGAGCCATCTCAGACCCTGAAGGTGAGACAGGTGCTGATTGAGACAATGATATTTGAAACTTCAAACACAGGGTGTAAGAAAGTTTTATTTTAAGACATTTAAAAATAAATTCTGTACCATTGAATCAATGGGTCCAAGCTACTGCAGATATTGGTTCCAATATTTACACAGCTGTTGTGATAGGGCATGCTATAATTAGAGAGATGAAATACCAAACTGTCTGATGCTTTAACTGTGGAAGACTTGGGCATCTGCAAAGAGTTTGTAACCAAGCTGCTTCTAAAGGCAATGGTTTCTGTAAATATCAGTTGGAAAAAAGGAGCAGATTTCCAGGGGTGTGCAGACGGTGTGGAAAGAGTCAACACTGAGCAAAGGAGTGTAGATGCAAGAGAGATATGCAGGGGAATTCATTGCAGTCAGGAAATGCCACAGGGGACCAAACTTGGGCCCCTGGAGAAAAAACAAGCTGCCTGTGTCCTATCAGCACTGAAGTGGCATGCAAATTGAAAAACCCAAACTTAGTGTTGGAGATTTGATGCATGCTACTGAAGGCAGTGTTGCATTAGATCTGGCTATAGACAGAGAGCTTACCCTATCCCCAAATGTTCAATGTTATGAAATTGCTCCTGGAGTGAGTTTATGGTCCTCTTTCCCCAAGGGTAGTAGGCGTGATCCCAGGTAGGAGCAGCCTGACTTTAAAGGGGTTTGTTGCATCCTGTAATTATAGATAGAGATTTTAAGGAAGAAATTAAAATTATGGCCTATGTAACAAGAGACTCGCAATTTAATACAGAAAGATAGGATTACACAACTGTTACTGTTTCCTATATCAAAAGAAAAGCCATCCCTGTAGAAAGAACAGGCAGGTTTGGGAGCCCTGGAAAAATGAGTGTTCTGGCAGGTTGTCATTAATGATAAAAGGCCAAAATTAAAAATGCAAATAAATGGCATTGAAATAGAAGGGTCAGTGGACATGGGTGCGGATGTAACAAAAATGTCCCAAGAGTCATGGGATTCAAATTGGCACCTTCAGGATGTATCTACACAGTTTATAGGGATTGGGAAATTACTCCACGTAAAACAAAGTGTGAACTGGGCTAAATGTTTGGGACCAGAAGGGCAAAAATGAAAGTTAAGGACTTATGTGACTGGCATAGCTATAAATTTATGGGGAAGGTGATGGGGAACTCAGACTAATAACCCTTCAATCCCAGAAAAGGTACATAAAATAAGATCACAAAGGGATCCTGCTTTTAATACAGGAGATGCACAGGCTGTACAGGTTGTCCAAAAGCTGGACACAAACAGGTATTGAGTTTCCAAATTTATGAAGGGGGTCACTTCTGAAAATATATCAACTGCCCTACTCTTAAAATGCTTGACTAAAAAGCCTGTTTAGGTAGAACAATGGCCCTTTACAAAAAAACAGTATATGAACAGCTGGTAGAGGAGCAGTTAAAAACTCAGCATTTAGAAGAATCTACCAGGCGCTAGAACTCGTCTGGAAAATGGAGAATGTTAACTGATTTGAGGGCTGTAAACAAGGTGATCCAGCCCATGGGTCCACTACAGCCTGGATTTCCTTTACCTTTGTTATTACCTAAGGCATGGCATCTGATAGTGATTGATTTAAAAGATTTCTTTTCTTTTATTTTTTTAATATCCCCTTGCAAGAGCAGGACAGGGAAAAGTTTGCTTTTACAGTGCCTACCTATAACAATGATCAACCTGTCAAAATATATCAATGGAAGGTCCTTCCCCAGGGAATGTTAAATAGTCCAACTGTATGTCAATATTTTGTACAACAACAATTAGAAATAATTTGAAAACAATTTCCCCAATCTATTTTTTAGCATTATATGGATGATATTTTGTTAGCTGATTCTGACCAAGATACTTTGGAAAAATTGTTTGATGAAACAAAAAGAATCTTACCTGATTGGGATTTACAAATTGCTCCTAAAAAATACAAAGAGGAGATTCTATTAACTGTCTAGGTTATAAGATAAGTCAGCAAAAACTTCAGCCACAAAAGATACAGATCAGAAGAGATTAGTTGGAAACTCTTAATGATTTCCAAAAATTATTGGGAGATATCAATTGGGTAAGACCCATGATTGGATTAACTATGCAAGAAATAAGCAATTTGTTTCAAACATTATAAGGAAAATCCAGCCAAGATAGTCCAAGACACTTAACCACTGCAGCAGAGCAAGAGTTAACTCAGATAGAAAAGAGACTACAAGAGGCATGTGTGGATCATATAGATCTTCACCTGAATTATATTTTGGTCATCATTCATTCAAAACATTCCCCTACTGGGATTCTTATACAGAGAGAGGATAATATCTTAGAATGGATATTTATGGCACATAAGCAGAGTAAAAAATTAAAGGCCTACATAGAAAAAGCTGCTGATTTAATTATAAAGGGAAGAATAAGACTTCGTCAGCTGTCAGGAACAGATCCAGCAGAAATAGTTGTACCTTACACTAATACTGAGATTATGTCATTATAGGTAATCAATGAAGATTGGCAGAGGGTTGGAGCAATTATTTGGGAAAAATTAATAACAAATATCCTAAAAGCAAGTGAAGTCAGTTTATCAAAAGGACTACCTGCATACTCACATGTATAGTGAATGAAAAACCTATTTCTGGAGTGCCTATATTTTATATGATGCAAATAAATTAGGAATTTCAGGCTACAAGTCAGAGAAAATAAAAGTCAATCAAAGCTCATATTCTTCAGTTAAAAAAATTAGAGTTGTATGCTATTCTTATGGTATTGTTAGACTTCCCTGAATCTCTTAATATCCTCACTGATTCTCAGTATGTTGAAAACGTTCTTTTACATATAGAAACTGAGGAATTTGTTCCTGATAATTCAGAATTAATACCAGTATTTATGCAACTGCAACAAGAAATTCAACACAGAAATTGCCCATTATATATTACTCATATTAGATCTCACACAGGGTTGCCAGGCCCATTGGCACAAGGGAATGATGAGATTGATCAGTTAATAGGAAATGTGTTAGAAGCCTCAGAATTTCATGAAAAGCACCATGTAAACAGCACAAGTTTAAAAAGTTTCTTTCTTTTGAAAAGAATGGAAAAGTTTCTTTCTGTTACTTGGCAACAAGCCAAGGAATTTATAAAGAATTGTCCAACGTGTTCCTTGTATAATCAAGTCCCATTGCCTGCTAGAAGTAACCCTAAAGGGTACTAAAAGAGGGGATTGATTAAAGCAACCTTACAATCCCTGAATTTTCACTCTCTGTTAGAAATGCATCATGCATGGATACAAAAGATAAACTCCTGAAGACCAGAAAGGAGAAGAGATGGCCTACCAGAAGGCCTCAGAGAAAAAATCAAATGTGCAACTTGTATCTCAGTAAAACGGGGAAGTATAGTAGGATGCTTTGCCAAGAAGTGTTTTGTACTGTTATGTGCTCCTTGAACTTTTGGGAAGAGTTCGGGAGTCCTATTGAAGAGAGTATTGTCAGTTGGAATTGTCAGTTAGTAGCAAGGGACAGAGGAATTAGTGGCAGAGGGAAAAGATGGGAAAGCATGTTATGGGACAATTAATGGGACAGACGATTTTAGAAATTAGTGTAGTTCTCCAGGCTTAGAGAGATAAAGACAGCCAGAAGGGGCTGCTGTAAAGATTTCTTCCTTTCTCTCTTTCCATTTCTACCCCTTTAGGGCTAAAGAGTTAAAAAAAAAAAGTTTCAAGTTAAGAATCTGTCTCAGTAGCCATTGGGGCAGAGGCAGGAGATCCGGGAGGTGGGGTTCAGTTACGAGTGGAAAAATAACAGTTATAATAGTCTCCAAACAAAAAGTGCTTTAGAGCTTGTATACAGTGTCAGAAAACAGTTGCACAGGAAATAAAAAAAGCGCCATTAGTAAAACTAGTAAGAAAAAATACTAATTAAAAAAAATCTGGAATAAGGCAAAGCATCCCTCCTGTCAATGTTACTCCTATTATCAAGGTCACCAAGGATGAGTGTCTTCTGCAAGGGTAGCCACGTAGGCAATAGTTTCTCTATCACACCCGTTCAGATATGTTGTTGTAAAATAAAACCGCCACAGACAGTATGTAGATAGGGGTATGTCATGTGCCAAGTGCCAGTTAAATGGCACTGGGTGACAGATGGCTGACCAGATAGGCCCATGATGTGCTGACCCATGGTTTTGGGGAGTACATTTGTGTCTAAATTTACTACTTTGTACTTGATTCATATAACTGTAAAGCTACTTGCTAAATAAGAGATTTTGACTTGTAGAGGAGATTGCTTGAAGTCCGGTGCATTTTTCTTTGGTTATAAACACTTCTGTTTGTTACTTAACAGCCATGTTTTAACACATTTCTAAAATGCTCATGAATGCCCAACTTCCTCAGGTGCCCTTAGGATCACCTTGTTTTCTGTATAGTTCCCTCGTCAATGAATTGCAAACATTTCCGACATATGTTCACTAACATTTATAAGAGTAGTATGTTTTAACTTTTGAAAATGATATTGTGGCAAGCTCATTCACTAGAATAACGTGTAGCTGTTTTAGGCTAGTGATCACTGCCTTTGAACAATATACCACATGTCACATTTAGCACTTACATGGCTCCAGTGCATCTTTCCGCCAGCATGTACATATACAGAAAGTAGACATCATTATCCCCATTCTGCAGATAAGAAACTAAAACAGAGCCATGTCAACTAGCTATTAATTGGTAGAACTTACATATATTCCAGGTTTTCCCTCATTTCACAGTTTAACAATAAAACTAGATTGTCTTTCTTGGAAAATAAACAACACTGACTTACGTACAACTCTCTTTGGGGCGATATTTTAGAGTTCCAATTATAAATTCTGATTATAATTCAATTTTCAGGCCCTCTCATGTGGCTACAAAAGACACCGATACAAAGCTGCCTCTATATTGTGCTGCGCTGTGCCTCGTCCTGTCAGGTTTTAAGTGTTTCTACCTCCCCAGCTGCCCACGTTAAGTTTGTCATGCTTATTGCTTTCAGGTGACTTGAAAGACGGTAAGAATAAGGCAGACAAGAAGGATCACTCCAGTGCCGGAAATGATTCAAAGAAAACAGATGGTAAGAGTGTCATTCTCATCACATTTCCATAAAGTGTGCAACTACTGCAAACTTGTTAGCATCGTGCCAGGAGGGAAGCAGTACTGTTAAGCTGCCCTCCCATTCTCCCTGATTGCATTTAAAGGGCACTATCATCTCTCTTCAGTAAGTCACAAGTTTCCGCTGTGTCTTTTCCTCTCCAGCATACTTTCTCATCACAAATACTTTCTGTATGCTTCCTTTTCCTGCCTGACATCCTTTATTTGCAAGCTTCATCAGAACTTGATTCTAGACTTGCCAACTGTAATTCAGTAGACTAACCTGCATTGCTAATATATGAGCTTGGAGCCATTGATTGTGCAACATAAATAGGATATGTCCAGTGTTTTCAGTTTTCACATTTTTTTTTTATCTTGACTAAGTTATCATTTTTGGTAAAATAAATAAATAAATAAATAAATAAATAAATAAATAAATAAACAAACAAACAAACAAACAAACAAACATGAGAATCTAGTCAGTGTTGGTTGGGGATCAAAATATACTTTTCCAGACTCCAATTTTTCACTAGCAAGAGCAAGCACTGAAGACAGTAACAATGCAGGATCAAATGGAGTAAACCTGCAGTGTCATAGATAGGTCTGCAGTACAATGTGCATCACTGATGAGCTTGTAGTGTAGAGCTGCTTCATGAATGGCCCTGCAGTGCCCTGAATGGACCTTCAATGTCATGAATGGGGCTTCAGTGTCATGAAGACCTACAGTACAAGACATTTTATCAATGAGTAAATTGGTCATGAATGATTCTGCAGTGCCATATGACTCATGAATAAGTTTTTGTAGTGTAAAGCTGCTTCATGAATGGGCATACAGTGTCATGAATGGTTCTTCAGTGTCATGAAGGCCTACAGTACAAGATATTTCATCAATGAGCCTGCAGTGTCATGAATGGGCCCGTCATGTGAGGTATTTCATGGATACAGCTTCACGTTTTACATGAACAATTTTCCACTCATTTAAAACTTATGAGTTGCAATTATATTGCCCTTCCCAGTTGGAACTACTTGATGGAGACATAGACCCTCACTTGTTATACAAACTTCTTTATTTCACTTGTACCTGGTCTCCCCCTGATCACCCCTTCATGCATGAATGTGACATTCAGATAAAGCAAGCTTCTAGGAAATAGTTTTGTGAAGGATGCCATATTTTCTTTACACTTTGTTTCCCTGGTGACATTCTATTTGATGATAAGCTGTTTGTTGAATAGTTTGGATAGAAAGTCTTTGAAGAACAAATTCTAGGTTATCAAGTTGAGGAGTAAAAAGAAATTTGGTCACAACAATTCAAATACCTATTAAAGGAGTTAGGAACGTATTTGATCAAAACACATTGTATACTTACTTAAATGAAATTCTTAACAATAAGTAAAAATATACTTTGAAAAAGAAGTTCAAGGTCATCCTTGAGGTTAGGCCCAGCCTCGGCTACATGAGACACAGTCACAAATAACAGAGGCTGGAAATGTGGCTAAGCAGTTAAGAATACATGTTGCTCTTGCAGAGGACCAGGGTTTCATTCCCAGCACCCATATATTGGCTCACAAACATTTGCAATTCCAGTTCCAGAGGATAAAAGACCCTCTTCTGTCATCTTCAGGTTCTGCCTGCATCAGGTACATAGATATATATGTGGACAAAACAACCATACATGTAAAATAACAAACATAAAAATAAATACAAAAGCTGGAGGGCGTCAACCCCTCTTGCTGTAGTCATAATGATGACTGTCTTTACTTGTATATGTGAGATTGGTTTCTAAGCTTCTTTTTTTAAAAAATCAGAAAGCTCACTCTAGATGTTTCATTGCATAATACCCAGGGAACTCATACCTGTAAGTTTCTCATACACCAACTTTTTCATAGAACCAGAAAACACTTTGCCTAATCAGTGACATCCCCTTGAATAACTGTAACTAAGAAGTGAATTATATACAGATAAAATGCAATTCAGAGTAATGACTTCTCAGCTATGTTGTCTTATGAGAAAGATTGCTCAAATACCAAAAGGTCTTTGTCAGGTATCAGAACACGTTACGATATCCAACCCAGGAATTGCTCTGTAGAAGAGTAATATCTCCCGTAAATGAAGCACTAGATACCTGCCCAGGCCTGCATTTAACAGCTGCCATATTCCCCAAGCTGAGTTCCTACAGCAGAAAAGCCTAGAATTAAATCAAGTCCCCAGTGTTTAATATAGAAACTTGAACTTCATAGACATCATCATTATCTTCATCACTGAGGATCAAACCCAGGGTCTGTGAAGGGTGATAACAATGAGTTGCCCCTAATCTTTATTCAGTTGTTCTTAAATAACTGGTATGGTGCCATCACAAGGACATAATGGGTTCAATTTGATCATTTTCGTAAAGCCTTCTTATTTTAACTGTGTCCTTAAAATGAGTTATTCCAGAGTATTTAAAAGAAGACTATCTATTGGTTCAGTGATTAAATAAATTCTAACTTCTCTGGAACAAGTAAGCAGAAATGATGCTTGTTTCACAAACAGGATTCTAGATCTGATGTCACAGTAAATAATGACAAGCCTTGCCCTCTGTCCCTGACACAGCCTGCAGTTGCATCAAGACAGACTCAGTTTGCCTCTTTTTGTTTGTAAACTTGTAGAAAAACAGAGGCTGAGTTACTTGGTGTTTTGTGTCCTTCCTCACTGCTTTGGACTCAGCAAGAGAAAGAGCATTGAGATTTGGAGACGTGATGCTATTTTCATTCAAATCCTTAGAGGGACTTACGGGGGCAAGAGCCACTCGTTGGTAGTAGGAAATAGAAAAGAATTTGATGAATTTCACTTATGCTTTCCTTTTGTCATTAAAGCCCTCTATTTAGAGGATCAATCAAAAGGAAATATGTAGATTGTTACTTAGCTTGACTTACAATATGAAAGTAACGTTAGAAATATTTCTTTGTGGTGGATCGGAAGTATTTGATAACCATGGTAGCTGGTTGAACTGTTCAGTGACCTTCCCTCTATCATCGCTCCTGAGAGCTGACAGTGGTTATAAGACAGGATAGCCTGGTATCCGTCTCTACCTCTGGGATGCACGTGCTAGGGTCTGGCCATCTTGTGTGTCTAGTGTCCCGACGAAGAGGTTCCTCTGCAGCATCCTTCTGGTCTCCTTTCAGACAGATGTGTTGTTATCTTCTGTTAGTTATTCTTGTTTTCCTGGTTCTTAATCTTGATGAAGCTTTGTTATCCTTAAGGCAGATGTTCTCAGATGTTTTGATTGCCATGAGTTTTTCTCTATATCGTCGCAAACTTTGTACTCTGTAAATGTGTCTTCAGATCCTATGATGTGTAGAATAGGCCAAAATGACAAAAGTCTGGGATCTCCTGCTGTTGCCAACCTTGTCTCCCACACTCAAGGTAGTGCTGCTGCAGCAAGGACCTGGAGTCCTTCCTAATTCCTTTAAAATGAGCCTTTGCTAGCCTCAGTGCTTAGCTTGTTTCCAATATTCCGCACTGTTGCACATTCCACAAAGATAAACATAGTCTGAGGTTATTTTCCACAAATACATAAAACCATCCTTTGGTAATTTTACAGAAAGAAAGCATGCATCCTCCTCAGAAGGCAACACTACTTCTTATTCTGGGGAAGTATCTTGCCATAGCTTTCTGTGTGTTGAGAGAAAATGTAGACATTTCTTTAATAAATGAATTGCCCTTAGTAGAAGGATCCAGCATCCTCATAGGATCATTCCCACGAGTGCGGAAGGACCAAACATCTGGAGTGCTCTGAGTCCCAATTAAGATAAACATGGAAACACATATTCTGATCTATATTCTACTCCTTTAGTCATTTGTCCAGGAAAGCTTCTTTGACCTAATTAAACATACTGATAGTACATGAAAGCTATACTTCAGCATGAAGATGTGTGAAATATTTGGTTTTGAAAGCATTTTACAGTCTTGCTTTCCCAAGTACTTTAGCTAATGTCTAACACTCCAATGTCCCTGTCAATGAAAGGAGGGGAGAACTGCAGCGTTCTTTCAGGTGCTTGCTGTGTATCAGGACAATGTATCACCAATGAGACTTGGCTTTGTTGCCTAAACCATTTTATTTGTACACTTCACTGTTACTTCTAATTAATTTCGTAATCTATTCTGTACATTAGCGCTTAAGAGTTTCCATGAGCTCAGTTATGCAGAAATCTTTTTGTCGGTTTGAGGAAATATTTTTGAGAAACCTATGGGACAATCTGTATGTGGGTGAGAAGTGGGTAGCTGAAGGTTTTTAAAACCTCTTTGCTTATTTAGTGATGGACTTCTCTCTTAAGATCAGGGAAGCACCGGGCCTGTGCTTATTCATGGCCTTAGCCCTGATGAGTCATGGTGAATCAGACCTGTCGGCTCTTTTGGAGCTAACATCTGCCACAAATCAACGTATTGTGAATGTAATTTTAGGTTGAACTAATGGTGGATTATGCAACGGAAGGTGGAATGCGACACCCAATTTTTCCCTGTAGACGTTGTGCTCTGGAAGTTTATTACCATAGTGTATATACACTGTACATATGTATGGTGTGATGGAAGACTAGTGGAAGGCACAGGGGTGGGAGAGGGGAACAGGGAGGAATAGGAAGGAGGAGTTATTGAGATACATTATCTGAAACTCAAATTATTTATAAAAGTAGTATAAAATCTAAAAAGAAAAAAGAAAATTTAATTTTGTTTTAGGAAGGAAAATATTTACCTCCTATTTATGCTTTTGGCCCAACTGCTTAGAACCCAGTCTCTTATCAAATAACTCTGTAGTTAAAATATTAAACAGAAGCCTATTGTGTGCTCTTTGTTAAAGAAAAAAATCAATCTTTTCTAATAGCCTTACCTTGCAATTATTGATATATAAACCTTCATTGTTTCATTTTTATCTTCTTGGCATTTTGTTATAGTCTTGATACATCATTATATTTGTTAAAGATCCTGGCTTGACAGAAAAACATTTTTTTTTCATTTTTAACTAAAATAAAAGAGCATCATCACCCTAAGAGGCATGAATTTGTGTGTGTGTGTGTGTGTGTGTGTGTGTGTGTGTGTAATATAATATTATATGATTCTTTGAGGCTTTATCAAACAACCTTGGTGTTATTTGTTCCTCCTCCTTCTGTATTGATCTCCCTCTTAATTAGGGCCCCTCCCCATTTTTTCCATTTCCCCTTTCACATCATCTGTATCCTGCTATTTCCCTCTCAAACACCCATTTCCCTCTATAATATTTTCATGGCTTCTGTGGCAACTCCGTATTATCTACTCATATCTGAAGATTTGGAACTAGGTACCATAGATGAGAAAGAACATGTAATATTTGTCTTTCTGGGACTGGGTTACCTCATTCAATATAAATGTTTCTAGGTCCTTCCATTTACCTTCAAATTTCATGACTTCATATTTCCTTATAGAAATACTATTCTATATTCCATAAGTGCGCAGATACTGTATTTTTGTTATACGTTCATTTGTTGAAGGACATTTCAGTTGTTTCCATGTCCTGGTTATTGTGAGCAGGATGCCTATGAACTTTTCTGAGCAAGCATCTGTGGAGTAGGATGTTGGCTTTTTGAGCATGTGCCAAGGACTGGTTTATCTGTGTCATATCATAGGTTTAGTGTTTTGACCATCCTCCATACTGATTTCCAGAATGGTTGCATCAGTTTGCATTCTGACAGTGAATAAGGATTCCCTTTTCCCACAGCCTCACTAGCATTTGGTGTCCACTGTTTTGTTGCTTGTAGCCATTCTGACTGGGATGAGACGAAATCTCAGAGTTGTTTTAATTTGCCTTTTTTTTTTCTAATTGCTAAGGATGATGAACATTTTTTGAGGTATTTCATAGAAATTTTTATTTCTTCTGTTGAGAACTTTCCATTCAGATCCCCAACCCATTTCTTAATTGTGTCATTTGTTTCCTGGGCTCTATTTTTTGAGTTCTTAGTATATTCTGAATATTGATTCTTTGTTGTATGTATAGCTTATAAAAGTTCTTTTCCATTGTGTGGGTTTCCTCTTTATTTTATTGTTTCTTTAGCTGTAGAGAAGCTTTTTAGTTTTATGAGTTTGCATTTGTTAATTGTTGATCTTAATTGATGAACAAATGGAGTCCTATTCAGGAAATTCTTTCCTACACCTATACCTTGCCTATGCTTTCTTCTAGCAGTTTTAGCATTTTAGGTTTTAAATTGAGGTCTTTGACCCACTTGGAACTAAATTTTGTGCAGGGTGATAAGTATGGGCCTAAATTTATTCTTATGCATGTAGGCATCAAATTATCCTAGCACCATTTGCTAACGATGCTTTTTGTCAACTTCAGATGACTGCAATTTCATGCACTCATGTTTGGACTTTGTATTTGTGCCGATACCATACTGTTTTGTTTACTATAGTTCTATAATACATCTGGGGTTTATCTCAAAATATTTTACTGTCTTTGATGCTAGTTGAAATTGTTGATTTTTTTCTACAAGTTTCTGGTGGAATTTCTTGGATCTTTTACATATATAATATTATGTCATCTGGAAACAGGTATAATTTAGCTTCTTTTCCTATCTGTATCCCTTAATTTCCCTCTTTTTCCATATTGCTCTGGCTAATGTTCCAGCATTATATTGAAAAGAAGTGGGGATAATGGACAGCCCTGTCCTGTTCTTGACTTTAATGGGATTGCTTCAAGGTTTTCTCCACTCAGGATGATGGTGGCTGTGGGACTGTCATACAGTTTTTATTATGTTGAGGTACATTCCCTCCATGCCTACTCTCTTTAGAGCTTTTATCACAAAAGCATGTTGGATTTTTTCAAAGATTTTTTCTGCATCTATTGAGATGATCATATGATTTTTAACTTTAAATCCATTTATATGATTGTTATATTTATTGACTTCCATATGTGGAACTGCTCCTGCATTTCTGGGACAAAGCCAGATGATCTTCCTGATATCTGCCTGCATTCAGTTAGCTAATTTTTTTTTGAGGGTCTATTTGCACTCTGTTTATCAGGCATATTACTCTGTTGTTTGTTTGTTGTATCTTTACCTGGCTTGAGTATTCATAATAATGGCTTCAGAGGATGAATCTTTGAGTGTTCCTTCTATTTCTAGTTTTTGAATAATTTAAGAAGTACTGATTGTAGTTCTTTGAAAGTCTGGTAGAACTCTGCTGTGACTTGATCTGCATATGAGCTTTTTTATCTGGAAGTGTTTTATTACTTTCCAATCTTATCCTTTGCTAAGGAACTGTTTAGGTTGTTGATATCTTCTGGGTTTAGCTTTGGTAGCTTGAAGAAATCAAGAAATTCTTCTATTCCTTTAGATTTTCTAACTTATTGGAATGTAGGTTTTAAAGTCTTCCTTTATAATACTCTGTCTTTGGTGTCTCTTGTAAAGTTTCCTTGTTCAGTTTTTATTCTGATAATTTGAGAACTCTCTTTATTTTGGTTTGTGGGGCCAAAAGTTTGTTGATCTTATCTTCTCAAAGGATAATTTATCACACTAAGTTATTCTTTGCACTGTGATCTCTGTTTCTATTTCATCAATTTTTGCTTTAATTTTTATTATTTCTTGCCATCTACTGACTTTGGACTTGGTTTGTTAGTGTTTTTCCAAATTCTTGTGTTACATCATTGACTCATTTATTTGTGCTTTTTTTCTGATTTTTAAATGTAGGCATTTAGGGCTCTAAGTTTCCCTCTTATGGCTTCTTTTAACCTGTCTCTGAGGCATTGTTGTTTAGTGTTTTCATTTTCATTTAATTCCAAGAATATTTGATATCTTCTTTGACTTATTCATCACTCGGTAAGAATTGTCTAATCTCCATGAGATTATAAACTTACTAGAGTTTTGTTGGCTATTAATCTTAAGTTTTATTGAATAATGGTTGGCAAGAATACATGGAATCATTCCATTTTCTCTTGTGTTTTGTGTCCCAGCATGTAGTCTGTTTAAGAGAAGCTTCTATGTGCTGCTAAATAGTCTTTAGTGTTTGGGTAGAATATTCTGTAAAAATATTTTAGATCCATTTGATGTAAAAAGTCATACAATTCTGAGTTTCTCTTTTTATTTATTAATTTTTGTCAAGATGACCTATCTGTTGGAGAAAGTAGGGTGTTGAAGTCACCTAATACTATCAAGAGAGATGGATTTTATTCCTTAATACATTCCATTATTTTTATTGGAAAGTTGAGGCTTTAGTTAATATTAAGGTTTTATTGAAGGTGTATGTTGATGTTAGTGGGTTTTTTTTTCTGTTTGATTTCTTGGTCATGCTTTATATTTCATTAATTTTATCTTCAGTTGTTTTTGTGGTAGAGTCTCTTGGCTGTGCTCAGAGACCGTGTGTTCCTCTCTTCAGTTAAGAGTATAAATTACAATATCCTACTTAGCATTTTCCTTCGGTTGGATATGATTTCTTTTAGGCTGTAGACATTTTTTGGTTTCTCCTTCAACTTTACCAATAGTTTTCCTGGGTACAGTAGTCTAGGTTGGCAGTCAAAGTCTTTTAGAACATGGAGTTCGTAGCTTCAGGCTCTTCTGGCTTTCAGAGCCTCCAGTGAGAAATCATCTGATTTCTGATTCTGATAGGTTTTCCTTTAGATGTGACTTGTGCTTTTTCTTGTGCAGCATCCAACAATTTCTCTTTGTTCTGTACATTTAGTGTTTTTTCTTTTTCTTTTCTAGTCTTGACTAGTTGGGGTTCTATTTGCTTATTGTGTCTGTATTAGTATGTATTTCTTCAGTTTGGGAAAGTTTTCTTCTATGATCTTAAAGATCTGCCTATGACATTGTCTTGGGATTCTTCTCCCTTATCTGTGCCTATGATTTGAAGATTTGGTCTTAGTGTCCCATACTTCCTACATGTTCCTTTACTGTTCTCTCTAAACAATTCTCATATTTTTCACTTATTTGATCTCGATCTCATGCTCTGACTTTGAGACCTGATATTCTGTCTTCTGACTAAGTCATAATACTTACAAAGCTTTTCCCAGAGAGTTCTAATTGGAATATTGAGTTTTTCAGTTCTGTGTTCATTTCAGCTTGTGTTCTCTTCATTGTTTCTATCTCTTTATTGAATTTTGTTTTCAAATCTTTAATTATCTTCATTTCATTCAAGTGTGTATTTATATTTTCTTGGACATCACTCAAGTATTTATTGTTAACTTCTTGGAGTTCAATAAGGTGTTTGTTCATGTCTTCTTTAAATTCCTTTAATTCTTTGATAGTATGTATGACTGTCCTTTTAAATTCCATGTGTCCTGAGATTCATCTAGGTAGTTCTCATTAGAGAATAATTCTATAGGACTACTGGGTTTCGTGAGAGCTATGCTGTCTTGGCTATACATGTTGTTTTTATGATTTGACCTGGACATACGGACTTCTTTCTTTGGATGTATGTCTGGTGTGATAATCTGTCCTGCCTTAGATTGAGTCAGTACAGAAGCTATGTGATTCTAGATAAACCAGGTAAAGCTGGTGGATAAGCTGTTAAGTTGGACTAGATAAATATGGCTCTCATAGCTCAGGACTTGAGCTTGGCCTGTGGGTGTAGAGATGGGATTGGACAGAGAGAAGGATGAGAGAGGAAGCAGGTTCAAAGGCCACAGGCCTGGAGGTAGGCCTGTGGGTATGAAGATGGCAACAATAGATTGAAGGATGGGTAGTGGAAGAAGCAACTCACAAGGCAAAGGCGGCTCATGAATAAAGAGGGTTCATGAGCTATGGATCTGGATCTAAGCTGCTGGGTCTGCAGATGGCAGTGGGGAGTAGTGGGAAGATGAAAATTTTGATGGAGAAAGTGATTTTTTCCCCTTTTAATTCATATTGATGTTCAGAATATATAAAAGAAAATAGTAATAATGAATTGCATACTTTTTTTTTCTCCCCTAGAAAATTTTATATTTTTCAGGTTCTGTGCAAACAGTTAGAGAAACAAAAGTAGCGATGTATTTTCCCAGAGAAACTCTACTGATTTGATTAAATCCTTTAAAACAACAGTAATATACATTGATCTAGGAAGTCTACATTTTTAATGCCGTATCTTAGCTAGATATCCTCATTCTCACAGCATGTGTCAAATGCCCAAGCCCTGTATTTATCTTACAGCTCTCACAGGAAAGAGTCCCTGGTTTCCAAGTGAGGACATGTGTGTTGCTAAACATTAGATTGCTACAATGCATGATATTTTTATTCTGTACTTTGGACGTGTAGTGAAAGCATCTGAATTTATTCTCTTTTTTTTCCTCCATCCATGCTGAAGCATTCAGTGATTTCCTGAATTAATAAATCTGAGGAAAGCATGAAGAGCAGACAGGCTGTTTCAGGTCAAAATTCTGTGCCTCACAGATTTGCTCGGAAGGACTTCCTTAGTCTTTGTGGTCCTGATCACAAATCCAAAGACTGAGCAGAAAGAAAACTGCCTTGTGCGGAGATTGTGCTTAACCCACACCTGCGTGAGTGCAGGCTGCTGCAGGACTCACTGGCCTGGCGAGTGGGAGGGACCCTGGTCTTACTGGACAGAGAAAACGGACAGGTGATATTTTAGACTTGCAAGAAAAGGGCATGCTGCACATAGGAAGAGTAAAAACAGCAAAGGGAAAGGAAAGCTTGACACCATCATTGTTTAGTGATGAGAAAGGTGCCATGGATTAGAAACAAGGGTAAGCAGGAGACTCAAGAACCTACCTTGAGTAATAACTATCGCATCTTATTGTGTTTGGGGTCAGATGGGAGCATTCTGTGGGACAATGGCATAGGTCAGCCCTTTGGAAGTTATAGTTCAACATTCATCTGTCATCTTTCCATCTGTATCTTTTTTTCTATCTTCTTCCTACCCATCCATCCATTTGTCTGACCAGATCTGCTAGAGTATGTACGTGATCAGAGCATTTGGCTTTGAACTGTTCTGGAACATCAATAGTGTGTGTGCAGTAGAATTAACATGGAATAATTCTACTACAATCTTAGCTTTTATTGGAGGAATAAGAGACAAGTGCACACACTGAAAATAACCCTTTAAAACAGCTGCCGTAGCCTGAGCCTAGAACAGTGGAATCTACACCTGGAGAGAGTCTAGTAAATATCTCTAAAATAATCGTTAACATTTTCTTCTTAGTAAAAGATAAAGTAAATGCTTATTCATCCCAGAAGAAAATTCTATGTGACAATTAAAATTCAGTTTTGTTTTACTGCTTACCCTCTCCATTTTTTTCTATTTAACATTTTGCAGCTTTTAGTCTCTTGCTATATGGCTTTGCTATATTTGTTGATTCCATATGGAGGCAGCCAGGATATTTTTCCATTTGAAAGGACCAACCGTGTGCTGATCCATCCTCAGCCAAATCAGTTGATTTCTTTGAATCTGAGTAGTTGAAAACAAAAACAAAAAGCCAAGATTAATAACAAATATGTTTGTAATGAGTTATGTTTACAGTGTTTTGTTTGAGGCCAGGGTCAGATTCTTATGACATCTGCCTGGCTGAGGACCTGCCGATGGCCTGAGAATAAACAGTATGAATGATAAACACATTTTTGAACTATATCATATTTGCTTGAACTTTTACCATTTCTTAAAAGCATGACCTTTAACCCAAACGGTTGCAGGAGCCATACTAAGCATCTCTTGACTGTAGGATGCTCTAGATAGGGGAGAATAAGCAAGGGAACCCTGTTTTAAATCCATCTCCCACTTCTGAAAATGAAATTGCTGAGATATCATTATCCAGTGCCGGGAAGCAAATATTTTTATGTGAATTCTTATGCTGCATGTTTATGCTTCAGGATTCAAAGCTAACCGAGCTTCCCCTTGTGAGATGTTACGAGTCTCAAACCAAATTCAGGTAGGGAGCGCTTGCCTAAATAGATTTCCTTCGTCATCCCAAGATGGAACAAGTTCCCATTTCAGTTCATGAATTATTCCTCTTAGAGCAAGTGAGTTTAAGAGTTTATTTTTTTTTTTTTTGCCTTCAAAAGAGTCAACTGTGGATTTAGAATCAACGAAACTTAAAGTAACTAACTGTTGTGAATACAGTGCAGTAGCAGCCCTCTCATAATTTGTCTTCAGAGTCTTCACAACTCTGTGGTCGGGGGCTGATGCTTTCTCAATTTCAGTTTAACGTGAAAGTAAGTACACGAATCTGAGATGCACAAGGACACACAGGAAGCAGAGCGAGGAGAGACTCAGGTGTGATTGACAAATCGGGGCAAAGAGACCTGTGGGGCAGGTGTCCCCTCTCCAGAGCTCAGTTGCACAGGCAGCCATCCATATGAGACTTCTTTGGAGGGAATATAAAACACCGTGTTTTTACATCATATTGTAAGGGACACAGGGGGGAGGCAGAAATAGTTTTTAATCATTCCACTCTTTCCATATAATCCACTTTATACTTACTGACTCCACTTTCTTCCAAGATAACTTCTTAAAGTTATCTACTGAGTCTGTGTTATGTGCCAAACACAGCTCCACACTCTAGCAATGTTAAAAATATAGACGCTTTTCCTCCTCTCAGGAGGAAGTAAGGTAAAGCACCTTAAACGGAAGTCTCCCTAAGCAGGCGTGTGTCTGAGTAGGCAGGGATGATGGCCAGGAGTCTGTAACCTTGGTCTGTTGCTGTTGATCTTATATAATGATAGCGAACTCACACATAGCTTAAATGTACAAACTTTCTATTTTACTCCCTGTATCTTGGTCCACAGTTAGATAGAGCCTGAGAGAACACTCATTTCTCTGTCTCACTTTTAAACAATGATTGGAAAGGGGAGAGGATCTCCTAGTGGCCTTTCAGTCCCTCTAAGATCCTTAGTGGACCTCTTCCCATCTCTGGAACAAGTCTAGACAGCGGGCCACTGACAATCCAGGCTACCAGAGACAGCAGGGCGCTATCCTACTTCTCACTGGCTAACAAGGCCTGTTAGGTTTAATGGCAGTGCTTTTGAGCAAACTAGGCTACCTTTCCTCAGCTTCCTTCTTTTATTAAAAACAAAAAATAAAAACCATCTAGTTCAACCATATGCCAACCACCACAGCAAAAGTGGATTTTCAGGAGAGGGTCCAGAGGTATCTCTGACTGTGCCGAGAGCAATGAAGACCATCTAGAAGGAGTCTCATTATCTATGACCATAAGCTGATAATGGCAGAGCCTGAGCACTGAGAAGAAAAAGCCAGCTTTTGATTCCCTTGTGGACCAAACTGTACGGGCTACGGAAATATCCTAATTCTCAACGTTAGCCTTTGTCACATCTCCTGTCATTACTGACAAGTCTTCAGTGCTGCCAGTAGAGGAGAGTGACTGACCCAAGCATGCACTTCTTCTACTGTTTCTCCCAAATGGGTGCAGATCCTAATGGAGGGTAAACATAGCAACCATCAAGCCCAGAATAGAGGAGCAGCGGGAGGTCTGGATCAATGGCCCCTGGAAAACTGAGAGTTGGCTGTAATTACAATAGATCAGAAGGGGCTGTCCTATTGCCCAACAGCTTTCTGCCTAATTTCAGCTGAGTCTTATTTAGGAGAGGATCTTTAAAGTTGAAGGGGAAACTTTCCTTGTCCTGAGATGACTTAGGAGCCTTCTGTAGATGAGGCTGTTGCCCTTCCTGAAGTCCAGAGCCCCGCACTCTCTTTCCTTCAGAGGCCGCCACAGAAGGGGATTTTTTTTTTTTACACAGGCAAGGATGACTTGCTGAAATACCATTGCCAACCAGTCCTGCTGGACTTTTGTTTTGCTTTGTTTTAAATTCCCTCCAGGACCCTTGAAGTTGCATGTGGTAGAGTACATCAGGTGAAAAAAAAACCCTGTTATTCTCTATTTTCACTAATTTAATTGTTTCCATCTTTGTTTTCTTCCTCGGGCTTTTTACTCTGGATCCATCTGCATGACGATTTGGGCTGGGGCGTGTGTCTTATTTGGAATGTCTTTGAGAAGCTTCTATAAATGGGGCAAATATTCTGAGAAAGTCTCTCTTTGCATGGATACACGATTAGAGCAATCTGATTTCTTATGATCCCACTGACCATTGTAATACATTGGCCAGATTACTAACCACAGACCTCTCGGTTGCAAAATAAAGTAACTTATTAACCACAGTGCTTGGGCTGAATGCCTGTGAGCCATTTTAAACAACTCTTGTGTTTACACATGTGTGCCGGGACTCACGGTATTCCTTGTGAATAGAATGAGCCTTGTTAGAGAGAGGAATGCTCCTATCTCCTGTCTTTCTGGAATGTTCCATCAGTCTCCTTGACTTTTTGCCCCCAGACTTTCTTCTCCTGAAGCCTGAGGGTGGAGGGGGAGGGAAGGCAGCATTGACACTTTTCTTTTTCTTCTTCTTTCTTTCAGATCCAGAAGAATAGAAAAGACCTCACATAGACTGGGGCTGCCAATGTCTCGCGCCATTTTAGCTGAGCTTCTTCATTCTCCTTCTTCCACAAAGACCCATAATCTGGGGAAGGCGTACAGCTTTCAAATCAAGCCCCACATTTGGCCTTCTCTCGTGCCGTCTCTTCCCAGGGGCCTCTGGGGGATTGGCATGAGGTCTTAGAATTCTGGGGGAGTCCCCCGCACCCCAGCACATAAAATCCACTTGAGGTTTGGTTTGTTTGTTTTCATTTTTCTCCCCCAGAACAGAAATCAAACGCAAAAGGCCATTTTACAACTCATGGCTAATAATTTGGCTTTCACAGCACCTTTTTGGCCCAGTGAAAAACTGACGTCCTGGGTATGCTGCTGGACCAGGCCTTGACACATGACTGCCTTTTGTTTCCGTTAGTGCTGTTACTTAGAATGTTGCCTTTTACACTGGCTCCTGATGGTGAATATAGCCGGGCTGGCTTTCACCACAACTAAAGAGAAATGCAAAACACCAATCTCTGGTTCTTTTTTTCAGTTGAGAATGTTCGTTTTCTCCAGTTCACTTCAAGACTTAGGATTTGTTCTTATGCTTTTTTTCCATGTGTATAATATGAAATTTTGTTTTTTAAAGAGAAAATGCTCCTGGGGAAATCTGTATTTTATGCTTAATTTATTATCTGTAAATTTGTGAACGTAAACCTGAATGTGTTAGCCTATGACCGTACCGTAGGGTGGGTTCGCCAGTGCTTTCAGTGGGTAGCACCCATCACTAGAAGGTCACTGAAGCCAGGACCACTGACTGGTCCTCTTCTTTTGGATACCTGCAAGTTGACTTCATTACTTTAAGAACACTTTTTACAAAGGGAACTGATAAGGGACCCAAAATCAGGGAGATAAGTCAGGTAATGCTTTTCATTTTAGTGATATTTTAGCACCACAAAGGAGTTGATTAATAGCACAAATAGAAAATAAGGGTGATAGATATAATGGGGAAAGGGGAGAGAAATAGAGTCTCCCGAAGCCAAACAGAAAGTCGCATCCAGCGGAGTGAGAGGGAAGTGTGATTTTTTTCCTATGGTATGATTTGGATATGAGTGGTTTTCATTCTGTAGTTTTAGGTCCCTTCTAAAAGTAAAGCATGTCACAATGTCATAATGTCAGGAAGAAAATGCGTTAGGTGACGGCCTTAGATGAATGCCACAAATGTCGTTGCTACATTAGAAGCATAAAGGCAGATATTTTAAAGTATCTGTATTACTAAAATAAGTCATTGATATTTCTTCAGAGGTTAAAGAAGACTGGGTGTGGTTCTTAAGACCTCTTGGCTCACTGAAACAGGCTTCAGCAGGAAGGTGTGAATAAAGTTGTTGCCTGGAACACAACCAATGTTTACACAAGCTTTCTATGTGGGTTGTGCATTCGCCCTCATTACAACACTGACGTTTTTCTGTTGTTCTGCATGCTTCCCTAATCATGAGATCCAAGACTTCAATGACTTTGGGAGTATAGAGGGTCAAGTATAAGAATAGAGTGAGTTGTGTAATATCTAATTATTTTGATATAGGACAATTTGATGGGCCTTGATGCCTGAGAGACAGAAAGAGTGAGATTGCTGGGGTGTGGGGGGATGGAGTTGGGGAGGCTGGGTGTTCAGGAAGGATAGGTACAGTGAGGACTGGAAAAGGTAAGCGGGGAGGAGGTGAGGATGGAGAGGTGGGTGCTGCTTTAGAACACAGCAGCCCACATCATGGGCTCTACTTGTGGTGTGTAGGAATGGGGGGGGTCCCCAGGTACCCAGGATTGTATGAAATCGCCTCCAAAGTTTTATAAATTGGCCACTGTCTCAGATGCTTAGGCTGTACTAGCCAAACAAAATGTGCTAGTGAGCTTTGTGAAGCCCAGGCTTGCACACTGTCTTCTCAAAGGCAGAATGATTCTGTCAGTTAAACACAGTCAAGTAGATGCCAGTTTATGTCCTTGAAATGTGGGCCTTTTACCTCACATCCATTCTGTATTTTTGTATGTGAAGCATTTGTGCAGCTGGTACAGAATGCCTGCTACTTCATTTTATAACCTAACAAATAACACTAAACAATATTTGAGAAAGAAATAGGAAGATAGCCATTTTTTTCTAGAATCAATAAAGACATTACTCTTAGCCATTTATAAAAGGAATAGGAGGAGCCATTAATTTTTAAAAAAAAAGTGTTATACCATTATACTTTGCTTAGAACACTCAGGAGGACCAAAATCTCTGCTAAGTTAGCCTTAGTTTTTAATTCCCAAAGTGTTAAGGCACATTGAATTAAAATGCACATTCATTTGTTTAAAAAACTCAAAACACATTACTATATTCTGAACCTATCTTAGACCTGATAACACATTAGAATAATTATTCCAGGTCAGCAGTCACAGGTAGAAACAATATTTCCAGAGCCTTAGCATGTTTTCTGTGGGTTTTAATTTTCTTGAAACAGCTTCTTCCAACCAGCATCATCCCCCTGCCCCAGCCATTCATCTTGCTCTGGCTGATGCACATAGCTCAACTGTGCACACCACGGTTGCAGTGAGAGACTGCGGACACAGCAGAAGCCTCAAGCCCATGAGTGTTATGACAAACCACAGGCTATCCCTTTCCCTGGCTGTAACGTGACAATTAGACTCAACACAAGTTGCATCTTCATTTTTTTCCGATCAAGCCTAGATCCAAGTTGCATCACTGCGGTCTGATCTTGGGGCATGATGACTGATCTCTGCAGAGTTCTGTATTTCCTTTCTTATGTGTAGCTGCCCTTTTCTAGTCTGCGGGTCCTAAGAGCTTATGGCAACAACCAAAAATGCATTTCTAAACCATTAATCCAAACCGACTTTCTTCCACTGACCGTTTTGTTTTTGGGGCTTTTAGAAACTATTGAAACCACCTGACAGGATTCTAAGTGCTAATGCCCATTAAAATCATGCTAAATGCCAAAGCCAAAGACAGCCTAGTGTTACAAATTCATCTTATTTGCAGAATTCCAGACATTGTATTTTCCACCTCTAGCTGATCTTTAGAAGATGGAAAAATGAGAAGGAAAGAGCAGGATTATCATGAAATGTGAGAGACAGCAGAGAAAGAGGGGGAGAGGATTTTGTGCTTCTCGTTTTGGGAGTTGGGTTACTGAGCTTGAACTCTCCTCTCATAAATCATTTTCCTTAGACAGATGTATAGACGGGTGGGTGGGAGGATGGATGGGTAGATGGATAATGTATATTTTGTTCTGGTTTTTGTTGTTGTTGTTGTTAATGTCTGAGCAGACTTTGATAATGAGAAATATTTTGTAACATTCTCCCATCGAGTGTGGGGAAAACAAATAATAAGAAAGCACAGAGTCCTTTCTCATAATGAGACAGAGAAGATTCCAGGATTGGAAGTCTGATTGTAGCATTGTATTCCAAATAAAGGAGACTGGAAGAGTACCTTTACTCCCAGTCAGATGCTTCATTCTAACTCTGAGATGCCCACACATACTGCAGGAGTTACAGTCCTGGTCTGTCCCAGTGCCTGGCATGCAGCCAACACTCAGGAAGCACAGACAGGACTGTCAGCTAGAATCACACCATCCCATTTCAATGCAAGCAAAGTTCAAATTTCCTCCACAACACGGTCAGCCTCTCCTCCATCCACGAGGCTGCATTCATGAGACTTACATTCTGGGTAAGTGCCGACATAGTCTAATTACACCAGCAGCTTATCACAAGGGAGGGAAAACATCAGGCTACTTGGGGAAATTGTCAAAGACAACAAGAAGTGAAACTGAATTGAAATATTTTCTGTGGCCTTTAAATTTAAGAAAGAACAAAAAAATTCAAATCACCGAAATGAAGTTCTTCAGAGAATGATGACCCAAAAGGGGTGATGGCACAGACCTGCATGAAACATTCATGGCCCTCCTTAGAGTCCAAGTTGAAACATTAAAAATCCAAACTGGACTCCCTTGGGAAATACCATCCATGCGGCCTGAGAAACCACTGCTTGGTCTGCTCCGCCAGCATGATGGGCACAGCGCCAAGCTGCAGCGAAGCCGAATGTTACAGGGCATAATGTTTCAATAACGATGTTACATTGGTTCTTATCCTTGAACAAATGGGAAATTATACTTGTAATTCATCAACAGGGATCCATGATTAAAGGCCTCATTATCACTGAGAAAGTGAGCATAATGAGAAACATCGACAATGTTCCTATGAAACCGGGAGACTCACTACCTTACGGCCACGAGGGTGGTACTGTAGTCAGGATGTAACCAGGGCCATCTACAGATTTTACTGGATTGTTTAACAACTGCGAGTGTGGTGAGGTTAGAGAGATGGGAGGTTCTCATTGGATGTTTGTATGTGGAAGATGCTCTCCCGGGGATGTCCTGCGATGAGCAAGAACTGCTTCATCTGAGAACTTGTTTTCACGGGAAGCAAAGGCAAGGGGCAGTGGGAGAGCAGGACTGAGAAGCTCGTGGTCAGCTTTAAAGATAAGGTCCTTATTATCCTCTGATATTATCCCTCCTTCCCATTTTCACTTAAAATACTGGCACACATCTTAGAGATGAATTGCCATGAATTCTGGCTTTTGTTCAAGCAGAAGTGGGTTAACACTGGCCGTGGCAGGCTTCCTTGGAACAACTTGTTCCCAAATGAAGTGGCCATTGCAGAGCCAGGAGCACTGGGAATGGGACATACTTGCCCAGTTTCTCCCAGGGATACCTCTTCCTTCTGGGTAATTGTTAGCTGTAACTCTCCACGGTCGGTGTCACTATGGGGCATCTTTTCCGTGGTGGTCAGCTTCAGCCATTGCCCCCGGGTCTCCCACATGCATTGCTCATGGGAGTTGATGTCTATACTCGCAAAAGCACCCACAGGGAAGCTCACTAGAGCTCTGCAACTGGAGTGGCTTTTAAATAAGTGCTCAAGAGACACATCCCTGCTTCCCTTTGCTCCTCTGACGTGCTCTATACTAGGGAGGGGGCTTTGTATACTGCTACCCTTGTCTTTAAATAGGTGTATGTGTGGTATGTGTGATGGTATAAAAATAATCTCACATCAATACATGTAGCTTTACAGTGAAAATCTAAAGCCATACATATCATCCAGTGATGGATTCTAGAAACGGACTATAGAAAATTCCTTTCATTTTTTTTCTTGCTTTGATATTTTATACAATTTTATATGCTGTAAGATCTTAAAATATTTTTGCTATTTTCATTTGTAGATCGTGGCTAGGGTTTTATCAGCTCTTACACTCCCTGTACAGACAGGACACCCCGTATATCACTTTTGACGTACCCTCCCCCTGCTTCACACCCTTCCCTTTGTGCTTCCTTTCTTGTCTTTCATTTTCTGACCTTTTCCAAGTCTCTTCAGTTGTCTCTGTCTAGAAAAACCCTTCTACTTGTAATATCATTTGAGCACACAGAAACACAAGATAACAGGAGGGAGGTTCAGTTTCCAGTGTAGTCTGAATGAGGAAGTGTTAAGGGTCAAAAGCAAGGTGAAGGTATGTGTGTGGGAGATATATTGGTGAAGATAAGAATGGGAGAATGGGAGAAAACCATTCAAAGCAGGATGAATCACTTCCGGGTTGATAGAATGTCATTGTCTTCCTTGACTGCAGGGCTTTTGTATTTTTCTGTCACGGTGTGTCTCCCCCCATCCCCCTGGATGTCATGCCCTCACCATGAGTCTGTAGACTCATTCCTTGTTGGGAGCTGCCCTGGCCCTGGCTATATGGAAATGGAAGGCTGAGTCCCTTCCCAAGCCTTAGAGTTTGCTCCTGTTCAGATCCAGAGAGTTAGGTTTGTGGGAAATGTCTGAAACAGTATCAAGGACATTTAACAGAACTCTGAAGTAGGCAGGCAGCCAGTCTTCTTCCAGATGTTTTCCCAGACCATGCCACATACATCGTGGTCTGGGGAAACTAGGAAACGTATGATTGTGTACTGCAGATGCCTTTCTAAAAAGGAAGATAGAGAACAGGCTTATATTTACTTGGTGGCACAGTATCATGGGCTTCTCTGATGTGATTGAGTCTCGGGCAGACATAATGCAGGTTTCAGCCTGCATTTATACATCATGACCATCCATTCTAAGGAAGAACATTCTGTCCTCTATGGTGCTGCTGCTTCATGCAAAAGTTGTTGATACACTGTAACATCGCACCGCCAAATACAAAATTAAAGCATGGGATTCATGTAAAACAGAGAGTGCCAAACTGCTGTTAATAAATTAAAAATCTGTTTATTGCAAATCTTTATTGCACAAAAGAGCTTGATAATCCTCCATGTATAATCCCCCCAGCATCTAGTAATAAATAAGTCATTGTATGTTCCTCTAATTGTTAAATAAAAACATGAGTTAACCTCTTAATTGGAATTTGAAAAAGTGAAAGGCTGCTTGTTTTTCTTGTAATTGTTGGTTGCTACTGTCTGCATTTTACACCAAATTTGGAGCTGCTAGAACCCACTGCACACTCCTGACTCCTGGGAAACGCTCAAATCAAAACTACTTTTCTACACAGTGGTGGATATTCACAGAGCGCAACTGCCGTGTTCATGTGGTCTTTATGCACTGAAGGATATGTCAAATGGGCTATCACAGGCTAAGGTTGCCATTCCTGGAGTTCGGCTGGCTTCCAAGTTATTTTTACTAAGCACACTAATATTGCATTCCTGAATGCTAACTTTCAAATTGTAAACTTTTTTTTCTTTCTCCTTTCTTGGGAATGTCTTCCTGCCCTTCAGAATAGACTAGCATCAGTCTGGTCATTATCCTTACCAATGAGGACAGAAGCCTTTTACTACCATAAGGTTTCTAGCTAACTAACTTCAAAGCAGCCACCGTAGGCTCCTCCTTGTGGCGATGGAGTGTACTGCACAATTACTACTCTGTGACCCTGCATATTATTCTTTCACAGTAACTCTGCTGGATGACCACCCGCCTTGTAAATTATAGCCTTCAGCAAGGCACTTCTGCCCTGTGGGAGCTGGCTGTTTTATAAAATTGCTATTATCAGATCATCAATAAGAACTTAAAGGCATGTGTACTACCCCATCCCGCAATTAATCACCGTGGTTTGCTGCTTCCTTAAGTTCTTCCATTGTGCCAGTTATACAGCTCAGGCCGCACAGTGTACTTAAGTTATCATTATGGCTCATTCATATAATATTGGAGCATAAGTGCTTTTCTGTTTCCTTTTTCTAAACCTCCTCATTAATATAATTTCAGTGCAGGCCTAATACATTTCATCTTATGGCTCTAGTACGGTTTACTTAATCACTTCTCCACTCAACTGACCACTCACGTTAGCATTTACATTTTAAATAACAAAAATCAATCCATCTGTATATTAGGTTTTGTCACACTTTAGAATATCACCACTGGAAAAATCGCTAGATATTCAGTTTTAGGGTCAAAGGTTGCAGATAGTGTGTGTGGGGTGGTGTTCGATTCCAGAGCGCGTTCAAATGTTACAAGTGCTGTGTTTCGATAACACAAAATGCTGATGTGTGAGGAGGTCTCGTTTGCGGTTCTTCGTGATGAGCAGACAATCAAGTCTCACAAGGGCAAGCGCAGAACTGAAAGCGCAGTGGAAACGGCACTGAACGCCGCAGGCGTGCGCTCTGGGCAGGTACCGCAGGAGGATGTCCCTTTCAGAAGTTCGGTTTGAGTTCTTCCAATCACTTTCAGTGATTCCTCAACTAGAAGGAGAACTTGATGCCCTTTCTTTTCAGATCTAAAACAACAGGAGCGATCATTTGTTCTGAGACATCAGCCCACTACCATAGGCCAAATGGTACACAAAGATGTCACAGCTATACTTAGCAACGATGTGTGCCTATCATAATGGCAGGCATTTATAACCTGCTAAAACAAATTGATTTAAAATGCCTGCTAGGTCAACACCCTTCCCCACCATGGCTTTTCTATCCTCTCGGCTGACCTGTGGGACCTGGTTGTATGTATGACAAGACTGCTTTTGTTGTCAGACTGTTCATAACATGACATTTGGACTCACAGGGTTCTGAGGTCATTCTTCTCACAGCAGGCTTCTGCTTGGCCATACTGCCCTATTCTGTGGAAGGGAAATGAGTTGTTTGAAACCCACAAATCATTGGGGTTTCTCACTCACCCCAGGCTGTCCTGTCTCAGGGGTGTTCTCTCCTTGTGGGTACCACTCACCCAGGCTGTTCTGTCTCAGGTGTGTGTTCTCTCCTTGTGGGTACCACTCACCCAGGCTGTTCTGTCTCAGGTGTGTGTTCTCATCTTGTAGGTAGCAGCCTTGGCTGTCACTTCCTTCTCTGTCCCCTTTCAGTCTCCTCAATAATTGGATTCATCGTCTTTTAGCTGAAGTAACAAAGGACGTTAATTTGAAATATCTGAAAGCTACTCATTTGTCAAAAGACACCAGTCACATAAGTTGCCCTGGTGACATTTCTGCCCTAGATGACTGATTAGGTTGTTTACTCTCTAAGCATTCTCTGTAGATCTGGCACAGTTTAATTTTTGGCCTTAAAGTTCTTATTTCCCAGAGATGATGTATTTCCGTCTCTGTGTGTGCATTGCATCATTAGTGCGCGCGCGCGTGTGCACACACACACACACACACACACAGACACCACTATTTATTTAGAATGAAAACCAAACAGTAACAGACAATATTACACCCCAACGTTTACAAAGCACTCTTACATGAGTATTCTTATTTGACCCTCAAAATCCTGTCCTGAAATTGATATTTTTAAAGCTTAATAGTTGAGGAAAATAAAATAAAATTTGTGTCATTGTGCTTCTTTATTCTTCTGTAATCTTTCCCACTTATAAAATACTTGAGAATTCTAGAATTTCATAAATCGAATGTACTCTTTAAATTAAGAAACAGAATAAAGGCCTGGGAAAATGGCACAGCTGGTAAAGTGTTCTCCATGAGGAAATAAGGACACAAGTTAGAGCTCCAGAACTCACATTGAAGAAAAGCTGGGTGAGATGGCTAATGCTATTGATCCCAGCACTTGAGAAGTAAAGATTGGTGGAACTTTGGGGCTTTCTGGCCAGTCTGTCTTAGTCTTCTATTGGTGCAAAAATACACCGTGACAAAGGAAACTCTTATAAAAGAAAGCATGTAATTTAAGTCTTACGGTTCCAGAAGGTAGTAGAGTCCATGGCTATCATGGCAGGAAGCAGACAGGTATGACACTGGAGCAATAGCTGAGAGCTTTTTATCCTGATCCACAGATAGCAGAGAGAGAGAGAGAGAGAGAGAGAGAGAGAGACTGGATCTGACATGGGCTCTTGGATCCTCAAAACCCACACACTGTGGCATGCCTCCTGTAACAAGGCCATACCTACTCACAAGGTCACAGCTCCTAATCCTTCCTAACAGTTCCACTAACCAGGGGACTAAACATTCAAACATATAAGACTTAGGAGGGGGTATTAGCATCCAAACCACCATACCTAGTCAATGAATTCCAGACCATTGAGATACTCTATTCTAAAACCAAGGTGAACACGATGAGGAATGGTACCCAAGGATTGCTCTCTGGTCTCTACATTTAGATGTATGCATGCACACATCATGTACACATGAACATGCATACATATGCAGAAAGAAAAAAAGAGAGAGGGCAATGGAAAGAATGTCGCAAGCGAATTCTTATCAGGCGGGAAGAAGCCTCAGAGGCGGTATTGGTTCCACAAAGGGTTTTTATTCTATGCTTATCTCACACATTCACTCACACAGTCACGCCAATACCTCTCCTAGTCTGGCCTCAGACGCAGGCAAGCCTCGCGATCTGTCCGGCAGCGCTGTGTTCCCCAGCCGACTTCCTCTTTCTGGTTCAGCAGTACTGGAACACTGGTCCTGTGGTCTGCAACGAGCCTTCAGTTAGCAGGACACAGCCTGGATTGTTCCCCAGAGCAGCAGCATCTCTGGAGGCACTCGAGGGCGGCGTGCTGAGCTGGGCCAGACTAGGGTTTTTAAGCTAAATTCAGCCAATCACACTGTGGGTGCATGGGCATGGTCAACTTTATCAGCACTGTCCAGATGTGCACACAGGCACTGGGGTGCCTCAGGGTGTGTCCAGTGCCCACTCTCTGGACTTTAATATTGCTTACTCACATTTGGCTTTTCAGTATTATTTGTCATCACATTTTACATTATTATGCTGCTACATTATTCTTATCCATTCCATTCCATTCCCATTATGCTTATTTTTATTCACTACTTATTATTATATTATCCTTATTCACTACATTCTATTACATTATTCTTGTTCACTACAAAGAAATAAATAAAAAGCAGAATTAGAGTGGAAGCATAAAGTAAAGCTAATAGCTCAGGAAATTGTCTTTACGTGGAAATGCATGCAAAGAGGTCTCCCCAGTTCCCAACAATAATTCATAAACTGGATCTGAGTTTCCTGGAAACTGAAATATATATGGGCAGAAATACCTTAGACATCCAGGTCATCTGTGAGGCTGAAGCACATCGGTGGTTCAGAAGAAAGATGGTTCCTCTTGACAGCTCAAAACAGAGTCTTCATTTAGTATTCACTCTCAAGGTGCCAGGCCGAGCCCAGCTCACTGAAACAGCATCCTGCTCAGAGGGTTCAGATGTCTGCTGTGATCCTAAGTCTCACCAATTGAAAAACACTGACAGCCTAATGCAGGCACTACTAGAATCAAACATTCACATATATCAACCTATGGGGCCATTCTCATCCAAACCACGTGGTTTCATTCCCTGACCCCCCCATTGGCTTGTAGTCACATCATTAAGCAAAATGCGTTTAGTCTAATTTCACCCCCCCACAAGTCTTTCACAGGTGCAAGACTGTTTAAAAGTACAAAGTCTCGATTCAGAGGGCTTCCGTCTCCCACTTCTTCAGCTCTGTTGACTGCAGCAGTTCTCTCTCTTGGGCTGATTTCTGTGCCCTGTGTGAAGCTCTAAGCAGACATCCACAGCTCTGGCATCTTTAAAACCATGGGATCTCCAACACAACCAAGGCTTCACTTTCATAGCTTCAGGCAATGTCCTATCCAGGCCTCTGTGCAAGGTCCTCCCTGCCACGAGCATGGCCTCAGTGGCTTTCCTTAATTTCAGAGTCCACAACCCTTCTACTCTGGTGTCCTTGACTCTGTAGTCAGAACCATGGGACTGGAAGCTGCCAAGTTCTGCTCGCTTGGGTGGATCTTGGCCCCCTTCCTGCCTTACATTTGCATACACTTCTATTTGTTGATCCTTTCCTTTGTTGCATAAGTTTTCATTTAATTCCTTAGGCTCCTTATTACACCTCGGAAGCTTAGCTGAGTGAGGTCTTGCCCGAGGGCACCTGTCCCTTTGTTCCACCTGCATCCGACTTTCTTTAAATGTCTCACTTCTTGGAGCACAAGACTTATTGCCAACATTAAATTTCCTGATGCTCTTTCTCTCCTTAAACTGTGCATTTTGTATTTCTTTTTTGCCCTGTATGCTCTTTCTTTTTAATTGTAGATTTGTGTAAGAGTCATAACTAGTAACCACATGACAGTGAATATTGGGCTGTCTTGAAATCTCCCTCTGCTAAGAAACATAATCTAAAAGTCTTCGATTTAGCTTCCAGCAGATTTTTAGGACAAGGACAGAAAGAGTCACATTCTTTGCCAAAATATCAAATGCTCTCTCGCCTAGTTGCTAATATTGCTCTTCTCTGAAACCTCTTGAGCTTGTCCTCTGGGGTCCACACTGGTCTCAGCCCTACTGTCTCTTCCAAGATCCTACTCAGATGGCTCATTGAGTCTCACAGCATTCTGCCCCCTTTTAAGTCCAAAGTTCCAAAGCCTTATACATTCCCCAAAATAATGTGATCAGTCCTGTCACACAGTTGGATCCTGGACCTCATTTTCCTCTCCCTGCTGTGCAGGGCCAGGTATTGTCACTGTGCCTGTGAGGGTTCCTGCTGAGCCTTGTCTGGGGCTTGCTGCCCTGGAGCAAGGATTACTTAGCTCAGCTGGCCATGCCCAGGGATGTTTGCCCAAGAACTGCTGGTGACCTTCCTGGGAGAAAGGTATCCTCTTTGAGGTAGTGATAAAAGGTCAGGCCCTCCAGAGGGAGGGCACCTGGACAATGGGCTGAACTAGATTGCAGTTCCTGGTTTCCTGATGCTGTCATCAAGCAGAGTCTGAGGGAGAGGTGTGATACCCAGGACTAGGAGAAATGAACCACAGCCTAGGGCTGTCCCACCTTATCATATAATGGGGGAAAGAATCCTCTTCTTATGCAACCAAATAAAACCATCAGTACCATCAGTGGGTTGCATCATTTTGAATTATTGGCTGAAAGGGTCCAACAGATACCCCAAACATAACAGGTTATTGTTAAAACTATTGGTTTTACTCCAAAACCAATGGTGAGAACTTATTGATGAAAACATCACATACTTATGTCACAGAACATGGAGAAATTGAACTAATAATAGACTGGAAGCTTTACCTCTACTGACTGCCATTCATAGTAATAGAAGGTATCTCTCTCTGCAGCTGTAGAGGGAAGTTTTGTGTAAGCAAGCAGTTTTACAGAAGCTAAGATAAGTGGTTAGCTAGAGGGGGAGGTTTATACAAGCAGGCAGTTTAATAGACGTTAAGATAAGTTAGCTGAGACATCTTGACAGTAAGTTCCTAGATTAAAGTTGGGTAATTTTTCCATAGGATTCTGCATCAAGGAAATCAAATTATAGTTAAACCTGAAATGGTCTCAGCAAGAGTAGAAGCTGAAGGAACCTATGTACTGGCTTGCCCTGTCACGCCTCAAGATATGTCCATTGGTGCAATGGTGGCATGAAATGTTGTGGAGTAACCAGACACTTTTTTTTTTAAATTGGATTTAAGACCCATTTCATGAGTTGTTACAAATAGCTGAGATTACTAATGAAGCCAAGAACCTGAAACTAGATAGAACATGAGCCCTAGGAAAAAGCTAAGTACAATTATTCTGCTAAGTGAACATAGCACTAACACAACTCAATGTTACATTGCTATACCCATAGTTCGGTGTGTGACTCTACCCTCATCGGAAAAGCATCTTCTTGCAGTAGATGGCAATTAACACAGAGAAATAGAACTGGGCAATGTACGGAGTGAGAGAATTTGAAGCACTCAGCCCTAAATGGGATGTCTTTATCACACCTCCCTCTCATCAAGGGATTGACATGGAAAACAAGGCTGAAAGATTGTAAACGCGAGAGATGGTGGATGACCTCAAGGGAATGTTTTCTGGACATAGCAGACTGAAGCACACTTGTACTCACAGAGACTGTGACGCCATGCACAAGACTCGCACAACTCAAGACAGACAAATATCTCAGGATGGAAAAGCAGACGTGGGCACAGAGTGCCACCCCTAGCACTGTTTGTAATTGATAGCTACTAGAAGAGGAAAAACAGTTTTCTTTGGTGGAGTGACAAGGGGTGTATCAACCGTACTCTAGGGCAGGTCTCCTGTTCAGGAGTAGTTAACCAACATGAATTAAACTCCATGCTTTCTGATTTCTTTTGTTCCTGTTTTGAGACACACAACACACACACACACACACACACACACACAGAAAGAGAGAGAGAGAAGAGAGAAAACATGACACTGGGTGTGTGAGGATCTGGAGGAAGTTGAGGGATGGGTAAAGAAAAAGAAAAGAAAAAACAGTCCCTAGTACCATCCAAAATCTATGTCTCTGCACCATACCAGGAGATTCTAGAAACCTCGCTGCTTACCCACACATTTCCACGATGTGTACCTACTTCCTCTTATAGTGATCATTCAGTAGAGCATCTTGTCATCTTCACCTGGATTGCAACGACAGGATTTGTCCACTAGTACAACTTCTAGTCACTCCAGTTGTCTACATATGACTTTCCTAACAGTTTGAGAGAGGTGGTTTAAATGAGAATGGTCCCCCATAGGCCCATTTGTTTAACTATGTGGGTCCCAGTTTGGTCAAATGGTTAAGGAAGGATTAAGAAGCGTGGCCTTGTTGGAGGGGGTTCATCACTATAGGGCAGGCTTTTGAAGTTTCAGAAGACTCGTGCCATTATCAGTGTTCTCCCTCTGCCTCCTATTCGTGCATCAAAATGCGAATTCTCAGCTATTCGTGCTGTTGTGCCTTTGCGCCACCATCATGGACTCCAATTCTCTGAAACTGTTAGCCAAATTAAGTGCTTTCTTTTATAAGTCACCTTAGTCATGGTGTTTTGTCACAGCAATAGAAAAGTAACTAAGACATTGGGAAATTGCAGGAACACATAGCAGAAATAACATTGACTTATGTATGTCCTTTGTTTAGTATAGTTCCCCCCCACCCCCGGCCATACCTGGTAGCACGTGCCTGTAACACAATACTTGAAAGACCAAGACAGAAGAATACTGAGGTTAAGGGCAGCCTAAGTTACACAGTGAAACACGGTATTGTCCAACCAATCAGAATTCTCCTTGCATTTCTGCCAGCTCAATGAAGGGAGTATCATAGGGGTTGGTGCTGTATTATGAGGTCCATGCCTTTTTCTCCTCAATATGGGCGACAAAATAAAGTGAACAAAAATCTCAGCAAATATGTGTGACCATATAATATATGTGCACATATATATCTACATCACACTATTTATTTATATATAATACATATGTGTGTGGATGATATGTGTATGTATGGGTGTAAAATATGTGCATGTGAGAAGTGTGTTCTTTTACTGAACAGTTCTGTCTCCCTTAGTTTTGTCCATTTGTTTTGCTTTTTGTGTTCTCCTCATCCTGGAGGCTGCCTCTTCATTTTCTCACGATGTAGTCAACTGTTTCTATGAAGAAAGACACTCACTTTCCTAATGAGAGTTAGTCACCATCTGCTGGAAGATCCAGGACCCCACTCACTTAGCATCAGTGTTGATCCTCAGTCTCTGAGTGCCCTGACGCATCTTGAGTTGCATGAACACTCGGCTATAGTAGCTAGTTCACTCATCTCCAGGTGAAGATCTGAGACTTGGACAGATCCCATTCATGGCTTAAGATCCAACGGAAAGGCAATGATGTAGCTAAAACAGAGACAAACCCGATTCCAGTTCGGAATCCCAAACATTCCATTTTCCAGCTTGTGGTTCCCAGCTTGCATGCATATGATAACCATCTGGGGCTTTAAAAGTATGATAGACTCCACTTAGAACACTGAGATTGACATCTCTGGAAATTACACATTTAGGAAGCTTCTCTACTTAGTACTGAAGTGACCTGTTCAAGAGCACTGGTAGCCAGCATGGCATGCTGCTATCCAGAGAATAATCCACAAAGGCACAAGCTGAACATTTGGCTTCTTTGCACTATAGAACACACACTGCCCTGTCACCTTGACCAACCATCTTCTACATATTATTTTGAGACCCAGACTTCTGTGTCAGATGAATATTTGCCAGTCCAAGCTGACCCACACTTATTCTTTCCTTATCTTCTCTTTTCTCTTTACAGGTACAAAGAAGCGCTCTCACAATTCACCTGCTCCAAGCACTAGTTCCACAAGTCGCCTTACCTTGCCAGGTAGGTAATGACATTGCCCTGGTATCTCAATGAATGCAGACAACAGAAATCACCGGTGGTTCAAGAGTTGGGAGTAGCAGCTGTAGTAGAGTCCAAGTCCACCTCATGAGGGAGCTTTGTGTCTGTTGCTTTCACTTGTAGGTTTCTTTCAGGTATGGTCATACCGTTTCCCAGACAATCATAATTGCTCCCACTCAGCAATGGACAGAATGGAACCATGTTCTTTCCTGGACAAGCTATGAATTTTCTGCTTCTGAGAGTCAGGTGGTACAAGTGAAATGAATGGGCAGATAGAGATAGAGAGATGGAGAGATAGAAATAATGATAGAGAGAGAGATAGAGAGATAGAGAGATTGATAGATAGGTGGATGGATATATAGATATATAGATAGATGATAGGATAGATAGATAGATAGATAGATAGATAGATAGATAGATAGACAGACAGACAGATAGACTTGGATTCAAATCCTAGCCTTGTCATGTTAACTTTGCAACCTTATCTGTGCTCCTTTATCTTGGAACTTTGGTTTTCTCTCTCACTTCATCTATCTAAGGATTAGAAATGACGCCTCTAACCTTACTACCCTCTGACAGTGTCATAGCTAATGGCAGGCCCAGTTAAAGTCTACTGCTGCGAATATGGAAATGTATATGACCAAGATCACTTCTAGCATCCCCTAGGGAAATATTCACCTGTGATGGTCATCTTCAGGTGAAAGGGAAGACTAGCACCTTGACGGTCTCCCTAAGTCCATGCATAGCCTTACTCTACCTATTACAGTTTTAGCCATAGTGGGACTTATTTTCAGGAAGGGAAGTTATAAAAGCTAGACATGGTCAATGTAAACTTTACTGTACATATTAAGAAAGACTATTGGAAAGAAGAGTGTTGTTTATTGATAATGTTACCCTTTAGCTGAGATCCTTTCTCCTTCTATGTCTTATTACACATCTTTTCTTGAATTCAGTGTGTATCTTACAGAATTTTGTTTTCTCCCTTTTGAAATTACTGTTCTTTAGAGGATTATTCTCCGTGTTAGTAAATTAATCAATATCTTGACAACTGTCTAATATGTCTACGATTACGTCATAGACTATTTACTTGCATGTGTAATAACAGCTTGGCATTTGTGCAGTTTGCATTTTGTTATCACAATCACGCCAGATTCTTCTCCATAAGTACTTGCAACCTAAGTCTGAAGTGGGTGTATTCCTGGGATACAAATTCTAACTTAAGGATGGGTAGATACTTAGGTTCTTGTCAAGATACTTTTTAGTAATATTAACTTTTATTTCTTATCATAATTTATTCATGTGCACATTTCACTTTTTTCAGTGCTGAATATTATGTTTCATGGTTAACAAGTTTGATAAGAAAAATGACGTCACATCTATATTTCCTTGCATTTATCTTCCTACAAATGCCTGTTTACTAATGTGAATTCATCTTTTAGATCTCTGCATTAGAGAAATACTGTATTTCATCCATTGTGAGAATCATGCTGTCTTGTATTGTAACCTCTCTATAATTAGGATTAATCTTAATCCATGGTGTGTGATAACTTAATGAACTTTTTTTTTTTGCTTGTAGGTGAAATAATAGTTTACTTCACAATGAGTGGTATTACAGACAGATGAAACATAATCCATATTTGCCTGCTATTTCAGTTTATAATCCATAGCTCCTTGCAAGAGTCTGATTTGCAGATTCAGTCAACGTCTTTTAAGTAGCCTTGAGTTTTCTTGCCTCTGTGACTGCCTGAAAGTAATTTCCCTTGGCTCATTTCTCTTTTCAGTGCTCTCCAAACCATCCAGGTAGAATTAATATTGCATGGCAGTGATTTTTTTTTCAAGTTCATTTACCTGTTGATAGGTAGCTTTTTCTACAGCAAGCCCACCTTACTCATTTCTAATCCCAGACTGCCAAGGCGATAGGCAGATGCCCACAAGGTTTCTGCAGGCAAGTGAGTGAGCACCTTCAGACTTAGTTTGTGATGGCTTGGAAAGTAGCCCTCCCCCAGTGTCTAGGAGCTATCATGTCGTGCCCCTGCTGTGGTTATTGTACACGTCAGACTTCATTGCATCTGGAGGAAGCTAGCTTCACACTGACAACGCCAGTAGAGACTTGGTCATGTCTGCTCATGCCAGAGAGAATCTCAGAGGTCAGTCATCCTGGTCATCTACAAGAGTGTGTAGGTCCCACCTGCTGTGCTGAACACAGAGGTAGTGTGTTAGGATTACATGACCCATGAATCACCGTGATGGCAGCCTTGTCTTTCATCTGAGTTTGCCAGTCTAAACTCATCCCAATGTCTTAACTGTCAAGCTCCACAAAGCCTGTGGAGTAGAGTATGTGCTTCTCAAAATACATGACACAATTGTTGGCACTCTGCTTAATAGATGTCTCCCCTTGTTAATTACTAATTACAACAGTCAGCTCCCTCCAGCCCCTTCCTACCTCAGGAATTGTGCATGCTGCCTCCTTCTTTCTTAGATGGCTTTATGGCTTCCTACTCAGACCTGACTGGGGTCTTCTCAAGCTCCACGTCAAAGCTTTTGATGGTATCATAGCTGTATTATAGAAAATTCTTAACTGCCACCAACAACAATTGCTTTCAAAATCATTGATCACACAGTCAGTTGAATGGACCTAGCTGAAAATTTTAAGATTTAGGCATTAACCCCATCTTTGTGGTTGGATCCAGCTTAATCATACCAATGAGCTGCAGGCTATTAATTTCAGTCATTAAGTGTTGAAATTCCTTTCATGAATTCTGGCCAGGGTGACCTAAGATGTTCATTCTTTGACACGTACTCCTCTGCCCCAAACTCATGCAGAGATGGACAAAATAGAAAAACAAATTAAAGTCTTGAAGGGCAGTGTAAGAGACAAACAACTCTGGGAGTCAGAAATATAAGGGACTCACACAGGGCGCCTGACACACAGGACTGGTGCTGTGGAACAACTGTGCTCCGCAGCCTGAGCAAGGGCTGTCGAGGAGGCACAGAAGGGACTAAAGAATCTTCCAGCATTCAGGCATCCAGAAAAGGATGTCTGAATACAGGACAGAGACCGAATCAGAATACAGGACAGGGGTCAAGAAGGGGAAATCCCTTCTACTGGCCTTTGTTTGGAGCTCTAGCTCAAGCCCTTGACCTTGAGCATGGGCAGACAGCCATGCACCTTCGTACCAGATAAGGCCAGAGTTGGAAGCTAACCCCCCAAGGTCCCAATATGACTGTGTGGCTTTAGGATCAAAGTATCACCATAAGCCCTGCTCTGACAGGAATGTTTAAGGGATCAAATGGAAATGACTACAAACCCTATATAGGATGCAGAGATGCCACAGGGGGAAGGTAAATAGGAAGAAAGCATAAGACACAGGAATTCTAGAGATGACATAAGAAGTGACAGGTAAATTGGGCCTCATCAAAATAACAGAGTTTTGGACAACCAACAACACTACGAACTGTGTGAATAGGCAAATCATAGAATGGGAGAAAATACAGGCAAATAATATGATTGTGGGTTAATTTCTAGAATCTATAATAAACTTTGGGAACTCAACAGTGAAAGCCAAAGAGCCAAGCTCAAAAATAGATCAAGGAAAAGACAGATCTACAAATCTACAAATGACAGATCTACAAATGGCCAATGAATATATAGCTAGATATTCACCAGCATTGTAAGTCCGACAAATGCAAATCAAACTCAATGAGACCTGACTTCAAATGTCCTGGAATGGCAGGAAAAAAGATGAATACTAACTTTTAGATGAAGATAGGAGAAACTGGAATCCTTACACAGGGCTGCCAGGAACAGGCAATGGTGGAGCTGTTTGGGGAAAATTTTACAATTTCTTAAAAAGTTAATTATATCCAGGTGTCCTGGTGCATGCTGACTGGAATCTGTGGGGTAGAGAAAGGGGGACCATGTGTTGGACAGCACCCCAAACTCCAGAGGAAGTTCCAGGCCAGCTTAGGCTACATAGAGAAACCTTGTGTCAAAGATAAAAGGAAAACAAAGCAAAAAGTAAATCTTATATGTGGTCACATGACCCAGGAATTTAGATTTATGTGCAAAAGAGAACTGAAAGCAAATTTTCACAGGAAAACTTGTTCCCAGGTGTTCACAGTAAAATTCCTCATAATAGTCCAAATGCGGAAACCACCTACCTTTTCAGAAACAGAATAATATATTAACAGAATGTCACATCTATTCCAAATGAATTAGGTACCAATACATTCTGAAGATCTGCGAACATTTTGCTCAGCCAGACACAGAAACCCATGTGTCAATGATTCTGTTTGTATAAAATATTCAGAGAGACTTGGGTGGATAGTCATGTCAGAGGCTAAGGAGAAAGGAGCACGGGGTGACTTTTCAAGATCGTGGGGTTTTTTTTTTTTTTTTTTTTTTGAGGTGATTGATTAAATTTCCAGAAATGAGATTGGTGATAATGATTACATAACTATGTGACTATATGAAAAAAACATGAGAGGCATATAGCAAAGGGTAAATTCTATGATAAATAATGTACCATTTGTTTAAAAAATGAAAACACAGAAGATAGAAGAAGGACTGCATATGCCCCAGGACAGACAAGCTAGTGAAAAATCAACATTAAACAGACCTTAATTGTCATTTATATATATATATATATATATATATATATACACACACACACACACACACACACACACACACATATATATATACACATGACATATGCAATATATAATATATAGGATATATATATATATATATATATATATATATATATATATGCATACTTAAAGACTTTGTAGGAGAGTTTCCAAAATGACATCAAGGATGAGAAAACCTTACATGCCAGAGGTTGGTTATGTTCAAGTACCAACTGACAATCACCTGGCAACAAATTGTTATTGGCTACAGTAAATGCCAGAAGGCAATGAAGATATGCTTTCCACATGCAAGGGGAAGCAGGCAATATGAGACAGGTAAAACAATTCAGTTATTAGTAGCAAGTGAAGGAAAGTAGAAACACCTTTAATCTTTATATAGTGTGAACAGGGACAGAATGTGTGTCTCTGACTTCATTACTGAAAGTGTTAAGGGGAACCTGTCAGGAAGAAGGAGAAGGTATGGGGTTCAGAAACTAAAGTAAGCCCACAAGTCAGCAGATATATTGGTGGGTATATATAACTTGAGAACTACTGTGGAGAGACAGGAAAAAGAAGCAATACATGAAGCCATTGCACTGTGGAATTAGGAGTGCTATTTCTTCATTTTCTTTGGAAAGAATTTGATAATTTTGTTGCTTTCTAACACAAAAGGCCATCAGTAATAATTAAAATATAATCCATAATACATTTAATGAACTGAACTTTTGGGCCCCGATTCTTATGTGTTGGAACCTAATCTACAATGTGATCCTTGGAAGTGTTAGGTCGCAAGGGTGGAACCTACATAATTGCCATAGAGGCTTTGAAACCATCAAATGAGAGAGCAACAGGAAGTTGTGGTCCAAACTGAAGAAGAGAGCCCTTACCTGGACCCAGCAGCACCAGAACTCAGATTTTAGAATTCAAGACTTATAACCACGAGAAGTACATTTCTGATCTTAATGAAGCCACCCTGGCGGTCACTGTGGCACAGGTGTCTAAGCTAGAATGAAAAACTGAGCAAGCAAAAGATGGTCAGGAGTGAGAGCAAAGGGAAGGCCGGCAGCCAAGAATGCAGAATGGCAGCTGTAACGCAGGCTCAGAGGGCCAAGAAAAGCCCCCAGTGTAAGTAGGTAACAATCATTGATTAATCACCTTCTTTTTAAATTGGCTTTTCAAATGCAGACATGATCTGATTGGATGGGGGGAAACAAATCTTGGTCCATTCCATTTTTATATCTGTTAGTATATGGCAAAAGAAGCTCTGTTCAAATACAAAGTTGGTTGTTTGGGGATGTAACGCTGTTGTACAAGTGTTCCACACAATATACAGTCATCTTGTAGTTGTTTTCAGTTATTGTTGTTACAAGACCGTTTAATAAACAAGGCTTCACATGATGTTGAGCAAGAAAAGCAAGTCACTAAAAGATAGATAACGCCTAAAGCAATTTGTATTGTTGTTAAACATGCAGAAATATTAAATATTTCATGACTATATTTTATGCACAGGAATAGACAAATTGTAGGTGATGGCTTTGGAGAGATAAAGGGAAGCAATGGAGAAGAATTAAGTTCTACCTGTGTTTAAGCGCTTTTATGTACAACAGGTGTGTGGGTGAGGCTGAAGGCCAAAGGTTGATGTTGGGTGTTTTCCTCTCTTTCCACCTCATTTGTGAGACAGGGTATCTCAATGAACCTGGAGCTTACTAAACCAGCTAGGATGGCTAGCCTTCAAGTCCTAGACCACCCTGGAGGCCTCCATAGCCCTAGGGTTATAGGCAAATACCCAAACACATCTGGCTTTCTACGTTGATGCGAGTGATCTGAACTCAGGCCTCAGGTTTATGTGCCTAGCACTTTACCCACTGAGCTTATTCTCAGCTCCTATTTAATCTCCTTAAAAATATTTAAGAGATCGATTGTTTTTGGAAGTATGAAAAAATATAGGTACTTACTTTGCTAGCATTTATACATTTAAAAAGCAGTTTTGCATAAAGTTGTGGCTGTTCTGTAACACAACTTTGTTTTTGTTCATGTTGTCAGTTTAGCATATGTTCTAAGAACATTGACGTTTTCCCTTTCGAACCTATGGGTACGGTTGGGATATGAGGGGTTGAGTTTTTAAGAAATTCTGAAAGTGAATCATCAGAAGCCTGTAGCGATCATTTCAATAAAGTAGTGCATGATTTCTGAAGTTACCTAAGCGGTGCATCCTTCAGCCTCAGTGCAAGAAAACTGCCTGGGGTCACCATTTGGAACCCTTGCACATCTAAACCAGAGTGGCATTTGCAAGGGAAGACTAGTGCATGCAGGTGTTTTTTTTTTCCCCTAGAGCCTACTTCATCTGTTGCCCCGTGGGATTTTTGAACTTCATGGAGTTCAAGGGTGGGGGGCATCCATGATGGAGAACTGGGGAACTGTTGGCTCTTGCTGGAAGAATGGCTCAGAGTTTTACCACCACTACCAGCCTTAACTGGTACTCATCCAAAGCATTCGCCTCTGAGCAGCTTCCCAGGGTGTCTCCTGAAGTGATCTTAGAGGAAAGGTACAGTACCTAGTCACTGCTGACGCAGATATAGCTGATTGCTCCTTGCACACACTGCGGCATGCACGGTAGTCTCTCAGTAGATGTGGCTCTGCTTCTCAACTCTGCTGCCTGCTGTAGAAAGAGTTTCTGTGTCAAATGCTATCTGCTCCCAATGATATTGTCCTGTGTCCTGTGTCCTGTTGCAGGAGACTACGGATAAAACATCTATCCAGAAGCTTCCTTGGAAGAGACTTGACCATCTCCAAGGTCTGAAGACATTATGGAAAGCTTTTATTTCCCCCCCAAACAAAATCTACATGTATTGTAAGTTATTGAGTATTTAACTTCAATTGGTGACTTCTGAGCTCCCTAATAATAGCTTTTTAAAAACAGGTTAGTTTTATATGTATTTCAAGATTACAGAAATCAGGGATGATGCTAAGTTAATAACGTGTATTAAACCAATGATAATCCTCTGAGGACATTGGTAGTAGCATCTTCTCGCACAGATGAGGAAACCGAGGCATAAATACCTGAATAGCTTGTCCAAAGTCATCAGTAGCAAGTGGCAAAGCATGCTCTCGTTCCTGGAGGATTCATTGCCAGCAAAAGCTGCAGGTAACTATTCTACAGCCGAAGCTACCTTTGCCCACACTTGCCTTCTGCCTGGAGATTTAGATCATTCCCTACCTATGACTTTAAGGCCCATAGCTCTAGAGCGAGGGATTTTTTACACAGGAATCCTGAATGACTAGTTCTGCAGCTAACTTTCACCTTGAGTTCCCTGTGAGGGTTGACAGTTTTCACTCACTGTGGATTGAATCAAGGCTTACTTTTTATGCCTTGCTGTGGCACTCAGAGCTGTAAAGCTCTGAAGACTTTCCCTTCCCAAGCCTCTGAAATGGTTCAGCATGGACCAGGGGCATACATTTAACTGATTAGCCTTACATTTCCAAGCTAAATAATCAAGTGGAAAAATCTACATATTGATGAGAAAAATTGACTAAAAGACTTTGCCCAACTGTTTGTCTTAGCGTGGAGCATGCACTTTGCGTGTGCCGGGACAAACAAAATTAGAACAAAAAAATTAAAAATGATCAGTTTCTTGAGGAAGGATTTCTTACCTTTAAAGAAAAGTAACACAGGGTATGTGAAGGTAGATGTTGCTCCAATAAGGAAGAGTTGACTTTCCAGCCTTATGTAGTTACCCCCTCTCCATCACTGGTTTGCCAAGGGAGGGGTTGGAAACTCTGCCTTGGTGCCTTTCTGTGTTATAGTGAGACCTGCAGATAAGAGCCCAGGTAGCAACACCTGTGTAAAACAAAGGTTTGCTGCAGCCCTGGACTTGAAGCTTGTGAGTGAAGGGACTCACCAACATCCTTCTTAAGCAAACATAATCTTAAGCAAAGCAGCAATCCTAGGTATGAAGACATTGCAGAAGTAAGGGATAAATACTGGCTTCTGCGGACACTGATGACTTTGCCAGCTGGTGTAAATTTGAAGTGAGCCATTTCTTTTTCTTTCAGTGCCAGATGTTATCAATACTATGGTTACATCAGGAAATACAAATGGGTGCACATTGTCCCTGCCCCCAGGAAATAGACACACAGGACTGAAGTGGTTATGGAATGAAAGAAGTCTCTAGAAAACTCCAGAACATCCGCTTAGGAATGGCTGCGACAGAGAGGGACTCAAACACTGCTCTGCCTCAGTGTAAGGAATGCAGTCTCAGGAATCAGAACTGTTCAGTCATTTTCAAAACCTCATCAGACTCTATCAATTCCTTCTAGATTAGAAATCAGGGACAAAGCTCAGTCTCTTCATTTGTTGTCTGGGCCACTGTTCCCATTACGGTCTGCAGCACGTTTTGTGCCCCTCAGTAGGTCCTGCTCAGAGTCACTGAGTGAATCTCCATCTTTTAACACGCTGAGTTCAAAGTGTCATTTAGATATTTTTCTTTGCTTAGAATACACTTAGTTTCAGCAAAGTGGTTTCCGTGGGAAGCTAAGCAGTGTGTTCTCTGCCAAATACAAATAAACGCATTACAAAATCTCTTAACTGTGTGGTGAGATCATTCATGTGTAAATCATGTATAGAACATTATATGAATTTTCAATACTGTTATAAGAAAATCAAGAGAGAAGACTTTGTGATAAGGCATTCTAGCCTTCCATGATCACTTAATATGTAATAACTGTCACCAAGTACATGCTATATACACTGACTACAGGGAATTGCCTGTCTGTTCATCTTCTTAAAGTTTTCACAACAGCAATGCAAAGAAGTTACTCTTTTCTCCTCCTCAAAAACGGGAAGAAAGGAAACAAAACCTTGAGAAGAGGAGACCCTTAGGATCTCACAGGGAGTGGTAACTACCCCAGGTCTGTGTGCCACCAAGCCTATGCTTCTCCCATAATGCCACCCACTGCTTCCAAGAGGAGAATTTCATGAGGCATTTTCCGCCACAGATCTTAGCCCAGAGTCTATATCATGTAAGCACTGGTGAACAGGGACAAGAGCAGGTTTGCATGCATGAACTAGACCCATCATGTACTCCAAATGTCTAACTCTACTGTCATATGTCACTTCACAATGGGGCTTCGTTCCCAAGAATATGTCATTGGCCATTTTATTGTGTGGATATCATACAACATACGTACATAAACCTCAATGATATAGCCTGCTACACACTGGGCTGTACGGTGTATTCCATTCTATGTGCAGTCCATTATTAACTATAGCATCATTTTATGGTGCTGACTATGTTATGTAGATGATTGCTGTTGTTGTTGTCTTTTCAAAACAAACTCAGCCCCCCTGTGATTCTCAACCTTGGCTCAACATGGGGATCACTAGACAGCTTCTCAGATTGCAAGCCTTCCATTTTCACCTCATGGCTTTTGGCCTTTCCGAGGAGAAGAAAGCAAAGCTATAGACCATGGGGGCTTCTTGTTTTCCTGAAGCAGTCTTTGGAGATCTGGGATCTTTAAAATGTAACTAATGGGTTTAGTTATTCTAGGGCTCAATACGAAATATGCATACACCTTGAAGAGTTTAAAAATAGAGTGTCACTTTGGACAACTGTTCGTGTAATGTGTGGATTAAGAATACTTTTCTGGCTGGGTTAATGTTTCAAAATCCTATTTCTCAGCCTGGCTTTATGCTAATGCTTTCACGTCTTGGGATGTATGTGAATTCCCAAATTTGGAAAGGATACTGTTCCTGAATGTTCCTGGCAATACCAAATACACCAGATAATTCCAGATCTCCACCTCAGGAAAGGCAGAGAAATCGACAGGGGGAGCGCTTGGATCTCTGTTGGCTGCTTTCAGATGTGTGGTTGTTGTCATTCTCATTAGTGCCTTCTGAAGTGCGTGCTACTTCATCTCCATTACTGAGATGAAAGAGTGAATCTTGGCTACCTTCTAAAGATGGTGGAGCTGCAAACGAGATTGTGGAGATGAAAATCAGGGAAGAATATTGGAGTGATTAAGATGGTAGTTCTCAGACTCCAGCATAGTGGCATTGTGCAAACAATGGAGGCTCCGTTCTGCCCAATAGACTGCTCTATGTGCTTGAACTAAACTTGAACACCAGGAATTTTAGAAGCTCTTCGTGTGGCCTTCATTGGCAGACAGGGCTAAGAACCAACAAGGGCAGTTTCACCTAAGGTCCCAAGCTTGCCTGGCATGATGACTTGTTTCCACAGGCTTGGAACACCTGCTAGCATTGCAGTCTGTGCAGGCGAAGGACTGGATGAAAACAGTTACTTCAGTGGCTTTTCACCAGGACCTTTGTGTAGCTCCTCCTTGAGCCATACACACCCACAGGTGACTTTTGTGTTACTGAAGCATGATTATAGCTATGCACAGGACACTGCAGAACTCAGCATGTGCCACAGGTATTGTGTAGGTTCAAACAGTGATACTTTAATGGGGTACAGTTTTAATTTGACATTTTAGTCCTGTAATGGCAGTTATTAATGCTGAATTTGGGGCCGAGATAATTTCCCATACACCAGGAAGGATCTGAAGTCTGTCTGGATGTAAATCCAAGCTCTAGTCTTCTTTCAACATAGCTGTGATGTGATCCATTAGGCCTCAGTTTCCACATCTGGCAAAGGAGAGGCACTAGTGCTTGCATATAGACAGGCATCAACTGAGGGATGACTTAGGCTAATTCACATTAAGTTCTCAGCACGGAACCTAGTACAATTAGTAGACATTATGTGCCAGTTATCATAATCATATCTGAATTCAACAGCTGTCTGTCTAATGTGTGAACAAATATAGATCTGTTTTCTAGAGGAAAAAAAATATGAGAAGAGAGGAGAGAGGGGAAGAGGAGAGAGGGAGGGAGGGGGAGAATATAAAAGATGTTGATAACAGAAGAGAAGAAAGATACAGGCATTATTTGTGAAGGAGGAATCGAGGAAGGCATTGTGGTGTTTATGAAAATAATAAGCATCAAATAAAATGAGAGTTGAAGCTCCTGAAAGAGCTGTGTTTTGTGAAAATCAAAGAGTATATATAATTGTAAAATAAAGAAAGATGAGGAAGATGTGTGTAGTCTTTTGTATTGGGTATATCTTTTTCCTAGTGTGTTCAAAAGTGACCACCAAGTTAATACTTTGTGTAGGTGTATGTACCTTGGTCAAAATCTTCATACACTGATAATGATTATTTTCTACAGGTCATTTTGTATAAGGGAAGAAAGTACTCTGTGTCCATTGGTGGAAGAAGTGTCCACCATGCTGATAAAGCACATGGGTAGGGGGGTTCTGTTCCCTATTTGTTTCTTCTCTATCTAGAGAGGGATACTGTTGTTCTACTGGGTTGTACTATTGAGTTCAGCTGTATGGAATGTCGAATTATTGAAAAGAGAGAGGTCAGATCCCTTAGAGGCCACCCAAACAAGCAAAAGATGAATGACAACATCTTCAGGAGGACACCCAGCACCCCAGAAGAAAGGTCCCAGTACGGTGATCCTCTGCCTGCCACTGCTGTCCTGTGATCAGGCCTTGCTCCCTGTGTAGCAGAAAGGCAAGAATTCCAACAAACAGCACTGGGCACAACACCCCTCTTTTTCCATATTGAATGGTGGTAATAGCAGGCACATGTGTATTTCATAGCTCCGTGGGGAGCCGATCTCTATCAGGAGATTCAAGCTATTTGCAGGAACTCCAGTGGCAAGTGGAGTTTTTGTTCTGACAATCAGAATTCCAGCAAATGGTAAATGTTCCTTCATGCTGAGAAGTGGGAAATTCAATAATACTTTGGCTGAGTTCATGCTGAGTTGCAAAAATAGGATGAATTTGGAGAGGAACTGTGACTCCATAAATCAGTGAGTCCAAGGCTCAGCTTTTGGTTGGAGGCCCCCCTCCGCCCAGTAACAGGGATGTTTCTCTGTTGTTCTAGGTGTTTTGGGGATAGGAATGGTGGTGGCTATAATCCTTGTTTACCTTAAGCTATGGGATTAAGTATTCTGAGAGCTTTGAAATGATTATCCCAATTATAAGAGAGGAGTTTGTTATTAGGACACAACAAAGCCACTTGATGACAGTCAGTCTTTGCTGTGAGATGATAACCCCAAGGCAGCTTTGGCCTAGGTATAAGAGGCCCAGGAGCTTTTGCACAGGATGCTTCTTGTACGTGGCTCACACGTTTCAGGGCAGACCCAGAATGACTGCTTAACACAACAGGGGTTTCCGTTCTTTTCAGTTACACCAGCAGCACCACGTGTTCCAAGAAAACAGTGGGTAAATCTTAATCTTACACTTCAAAAAGTGTCCTGAACAAGGCTTTCTGGAGGTCTAGTGGGAAAACCCAAGGGGACATTGGCTTATCAAATTTACTGTCAGATGTATTCATGTTGAGTTGGTAGATAGTTCCATAGAAGAAATGCTTAGTTATGTTTCTTTTGTAAAATCCCATCACTAAAAGCTAATTATATAGAAATATTAGAAAATGACATCAGCCAAACAAAACAAATGTGCATGGTATGCAGACATAATCACTGCCATAAGCTAACTTTTTTTTTTAGATTTAGAGGTTTTTTTTTTTAAGATTTTCTTTGCACATGGTAATATGCTTTGTAGTGATAAGATAAGGTTAGGGGGTGGAGAGATGTCTAAGATGGCTGCTCTTCCAGAGGCCCCAGGTTCAAATCCCAGCACCCAAATGAAAGCTCACAACTGTCTGCAACTGTAGTTCCAGGAAATCTGATGACCTCTTCTGGCCTTCAAGGTCACCAGACACACATATAGGACAGGGACATCCATCCAGGTAAAACACCCATACACATTAAAAAATAATATAATATAATAAGATTCTGAGTTTTTTTTTTATTATATTGTCACACTACCCTCTGTTTTCTGCTAATAAATACGTCTCCCGTATTTCAAGGTGTCATAGTAGTGCGTTTTATGAAATAAAATATGAAAATGTATTTGAGTACATTTCTATTTATTTATTTAATGTGTGCGTGTATGCACATCCAGTGGCACAGGTCTGAAGGTCAAAGGACAGCTTGCAGGAATCAGTTTCCTTCTCCCGCTGTGTGGGTTCCAGGGATCAAACCCAGGTCATCAGACTTGACAGCTGAGCCATCTTGCTGGCCTGAGAACAGGACAGTTTTAATGTATCCTATTTGGTGATACATTTGTGTCTTGCTGTGTGTGAGGGTATCTAATGTGTGTGTGTGGCGGGGGTGTCTTCCACAGAGACATTTACCGAGGCCAGAGATTGATGGTGAGCTGTCTTCCTCAACCTCTGCTCCACATCACGTTTTGAGGCGGGGTCTCTCACTGGACCTAGAATTTGCCATTTCCTCTAGTTTGAGTCTCCAGGGAGCCCCTGGGATTGACACATCTCTGCCCTGCCATCACTAAGGTACCAGACGTCTGTGTTACCATGCCTGGCGTCTCTGTGGATTTAGGGATCTGAACTCGGTCCTAACACTTTCAGAGCTTTGATCACTGAGCCACCCGCCCAGGCCTGCGTGTAACCTTTGTGCTTAGTCACCAGCAACGGGCATTTGCTCACTTTTGGAAGTTATTTGCTGAGAGGGTGTTTCATATGTGTCCCTCAGCTTTAAGTCGTCCCGGCTCACTCACTTAGCACTGTTTCCCTTTGCTCTTTAGGGGAAGGTAGAGCAAGAGCGCTTGGGCAATTGGCTCCGCCACACCCTTCATCTAATTCTCATATTTATTTGGTTTTTACCGACAGCATAATTTTTCTCCCTATGTTCATTAACTAAGCAGACTAGAGCAGAGAGGAAGAGAGAAGGTAATCAGTCCTTTTCTTCCTCACAGAACTGCGGGTTAGATGATACACTCCATCATCATCTAAGTCAGTTCATATCTCCCTGCTTGTCACTTGCTGCCCCTTTGTCCCCCTCTGCTCTAGGATCACTCAGGGTAACATAATACATGACGTCACAGCGCCTCCTTAGCCTCCTCTCGGCTCTGCAGTCTCTCAGGCTTCTTAGCTTTTTATTGAAGAACACTAGTCAGGTATTTTGTGGCTGTTCACCAGTTGGGAACATCTGCTATTTGCTTACTGCTAGAACGAGGTTATATAAGTTCTCCTTTTATTGTCGAATATTAACTTCCATCACACAAAACCAAGGGTGTGCACTGCTAACAGAATGTACGTCACGTTGGTCTCCTGGATGAGGTTGTGTTGGTCATATTCCTTCACCATGACTGTTCTTTTGTCCCTTCTTAGATTGTACATTCTTTGGAGGGATGTCACTATGTCCAGCCCCCACTAATAACTAATAATTCCTCCTTAAGGGCAGTGGATCTATATAAATTGCTTGGCTATCTGTCCAGTAGATTCACCTGTTTTCTAGCAGATTTTTATATATCTGCCTTTATTTTATACTTTGGGTGGTGTTTAATACCACATTTTGATTCATTGTTCAAACTGACTTTCATTTAGAGACATTTGGAGTACCTTGGTATTTTCTTCTTGTTGCCTCTCTCTCTTCTCTCTCTCTCTCTCTCTCTCTCTGCACTTTTGAATTTTGTTTCTATAATGGTCTCCAAATCCACCTTGTGTCCATTGTGCCTAATTCTAAAACAAGCTATTCCTCTAGGAATTACCTGTTTTCTTCACTGGACAATGGTATTTGAGATAAAATTCTGCATACAAGGTGGGTTCTCTTCTCTTTGAAGCCTATGACTTTGCTAGACCTGGTAAAGAAATGCATGTGTGTTCACTAAACCATGTAAGTGTTCCTATGTATTAACCCCTTTATATGTAGCCATCAATATCTCCATTAAGGCAATGAATTTATATTGATGTCATTAAGTCTAATCGATGACCTGTGGATCATTCTATCCTCCTCCTCTTGCTTAGTAGCTAGCATCCTTCTGGGTCATTTTTGCCATCCACTCTCCTTTTACATAAGTTCTCAATTTCAGAGATGTGTAGAGTGGTATTGGAATTGTGGATCTGCTTCTGTACGAGAAGCAGCATTATTGACTAGATCTAGAGCTTGGTCTTTTGGAGCTTGCTTATATTCGAAGTTACTTTGGTGGCCATCTTGCTGCCCACGCCTTGCAGGCTCATTCTTTTACATTAGCACTGAAGTCAGACTGCTTTGCACTGCACTCTGGGATCCCCATAGCCTCGTCAATAGCTTTTAAAAACTGCATAAAACAGGGATCCCTTGTATAAAATGTTAGGAGTTTTGACAAATAGTGTCAGAATCTACTAGTATCATATAAAATGGTTTCCCTGCCCTGGAATTCCTGCTGCTCACCTGTTTAATCCTCTCCCTCATTTTAATTCTATCACAGCCAGTGATCCTTTCATTGTCTCCACAGTTTTGTATTTTTTCCCCTTCAAGCTTATCCTGTAAATACAATTATTTGGCATGGCTGCTTTTGCAGAGTGACTTCTTTCACTTAGCAGTGTATATTTAAGAAGGGGGTTTGGGATGTATTATGTAAGTTTCATGAGAGAGAAAGAGAAAGAGAGAGAGATGGGTATCCATATCTTCATGGTGCTTGATCACTCATTTATTTTTATTAGTTAATATACCACTATATAGGCCTATTATAATTTATTTATGTATCAATCCATTAAAAGTCATCTTGGCTTTTTACAATTGAGGGGTGCATGAATATATAGGTTTTTTTCAACTGATTGAGTAAAACTTGGAGTATAATTATTGCATTTTATGGTAATGCCTGTATCCAGCTTCATGAAATTGCTAATCTTATCTTTCAAAACAGACGCACCCTGTTTCACTCACACTGGCAGAAAGCAGTGTCCTCAGGGTTTTGGACTGTGGCTTTATGTAGAATGTAGCAGAACATCGTTGTTGTTCTACTTGCAAATTCTTCAGTGTTACACGTTTCATCCTCTGTTTACTATTTCTGTAGTAAGGGGTCCATGCAGATTGTTCTGCCCATTTCTGCACTGGATTGTTTCCTTCTGTTGAATTTTAAGAGCCCTTTGTATATTTTAGATATTAGACCCTTATATGTATTTTGCAAACGCTTCCTCAGTGGTGTGTTTTTAATTAGTTCTTTGGGATTAAGTGCCACTTTTCCAGCCCCCAATGCTTACACGCAGTACTCAATGTTGTTAGTGATGGATACATCACAGCCCTCCATGGTCACTTCGCTTCCCATGGGTCACATGTGATCCCGTCATATCCGCACACTTCCTCACCTTTACCCAGTCATTACTAAGTGAACTTTCTGCACCAGGCCACCACTTCGCACGTTTAGCAGTTTTAAGTCAATGACCAAGTTGATACTGTGCTTATTTGATCGGTTTAGAAATCTAATCCTGTTTGTTTTCCGGCTTGGAGGAGACATGTCAAGTCAAGAGGAAGGTAGCCACAATATTTACGTCAGGTCGAGCCTCTGTGAAGCTAATAGTTGTCTGTCTTCCTTTTCATGGCTTCCAGTCATCAAGCCTCCTTTGCGTCACTTTAAACGCCCCGCTTACGCATCGAGCTCCTATGCGCCTTCAGTTCCGAAGAAAGCCGAGGATCATCCTGCGAGGTACAAGATGCTGGATCAGCGGATCAAAATGAAGAAGATCCAGAACATCTCTCATCACTGGAACAAAAAGTAGGGCAAGTACAAGAAGACAGAGAGTAAAGGAGGGCCTGCCTGTTGGCCTCTCAGTGCCTACTGGATGCGCCAGGACGCACCGTGGAAGTCCTGCGGCTGTCCCTACTGTGGCTGATTCTGAGAGGCAAAATGAAGGCTGCTTGAAATTCTCCCTTCTCTTAAAGATGCACAAGTCGCTGGATTTGGGGTCAGTCTAGACACCAGCAAGAAATTAGTAAATGGCGGATTTATTTGATCTTAATGTATAGGTGTTTAACAGTCTTAAGTTGCATTCGAACTAAAGTGATATATCTTGTTCTGAGAAATAAAATTCTTACCACTATCATGTTTTCCATCCCCAAGAGTGACTTGCCCCATCAGAGCACTGGCTGAGTGACTATTCAGGGGTAAGAAAGTTTCTTCCTAAAATAACTTTTCCAATTAGAATGATGTTATTTTGTGTAATTAAAATATAGTTACATCATTCCCCCTTTCTTTTTCCTTCTTCCAAACCCTCATGCACACACACACATACACACACCCTTGCTCTCCCTCAAAATCATGGCCTCTTTTGATATATATATATATATATATATATATATATATATATATATGGAGAGAGAGAGGGAAAAACTATATAATATATATATATATAAACTATATATAGTTCTAAATATGTAAATACAATCTGCTCAGTCTTTATGTTACTTGTATGTATATGCTTTCAGAACAGACTGTCTGGTATTGGACAATCATTTGGTGTGCTTTTCCTTGGGAAGAACTAGTTTTCTCCCTCTCTCAGAAATTCCTTAATTGCTTATGGTTCTTTGTCTAGGGTTGCAGCCCTATGAGATTTGCCTCTTCAATGTTAAAATGTCTGTTAGCCTTGTCTAATTTTAAATGCACTTATTTAAAATTTAAAATACTTATTCAAAATTCAAGCAAATGTGTAACTTTCAAAGCAAATGCATTCAAAACAAATGTTGTGCTTTTGAGCATAACATCTTAAAGGATAGATGGCTGGTGGGTCGTTTTCTTTGTGGATTTTTCAGAATTAAGGCTTAACAAAGTAGATTAAAGTTACACACACAGAGAGGAGGGAGAGAGATTCTGATCTCTGATCATATCTTATTCCTAGATGCTCCAATGTGCTTTGGAGGACTTGAGAGTTTTCTAGATATGCATTTGGCTCAGTTCATTTCACCCACTCCTTCTATCAGAGTAGGCAATAATGGATGAAGAGCAGTACCTTAAAGACTCCAGATTTACCACAGAGATATGGTTCTGTGGAACTGAGGTGTGAAGCTATACAATGATAAATCTAGTTTTAATTCCTCATCTCTAATCTTGTATCTCTAAGTCTAGAGATGTTTTTAAATTTTAGCTCATCCGGCCCACTGCCTGCCTACCCAAAGCTCTTAGGGGCTCCCATTTGCTTCCTCACTGTCGGTGGGTGGAAGTCTTTCTAAGTCACCTCTTGTTGGGGAGGCATTGCTAGATTTTTTGTAACTTTCCAATGATTTTTTACTTTGAGATTAAAATCACAGAAATACAAGGGAAGGCTCATGCACAGAGATAGCTTTTGATCCCTTCAGAATGACCAGGGACATCATAAAATCCAGATTTGTGGCTAAGCTTCTCATGTTCTGCCTGAGATCTGCCGCAGTCCTTGGACCTGTGGTGTTTAACCATTCTTATTTTGTGATGGACACATATCATACTGTAGGTTTGGGATGCTATTGCCATACCTGGTGATAGGTATAGAGAAATGTTAATCCAGAGTACTCCACATTCAGGACAGACTAACTTCCCAGGAAAGCAAGGAGTCTTCTATGGTAACCACAGACTCCTGACTCAATTGCAGAAGGTTTAGCTTATTTCTATGGACTGCAGTTACTCAAGAAACAGGTTCTAAAGTTCGGTGAGCTCTGTGCTATTGTGCAGCTCACATATAACGTAGTTTATCCAGGTAATTCCTATACAAGCAAGAAATCACTGTGACTTTTTGTTAAGGAAGACAATTGCAATTCTTAGTTCCCTGCCCAGTATTTGATCAAGAAAAACTGTCTGCAGGCTGCTTCATCTGGGTTAGTTTACCTAACAGGCAATGCTTGTTGGTTAGTATGCAGGAGCTTTAATACTGAATCACAGAGCCATTCGATTACAAACTGACAAGGTTTGGGGGATATTCCTTCCCTATCGCAACATTCAGCCTTAGATCTCAGGCTTCAGTGGGGCTGAAAGAACTATGTTCTTTCCTAGTTTTTGTTTTGTTTTTTGTTTTTTGTTTTTTGGTGGGGGATGAAGGTTGTTTGTTCCTTTTGTGTTCTTTTCTCTTAAGATGTGAATTTTTTCAACCTTTGCTGAAATGTTAGTCCAATAAATTATACACATATGGAAAGTCTGAATTGCTTACAAATGCCTACCGTGTTTTCGCATGCAGAAATGAAGATTATATTCCTACAGCAAATAAAAAAAAAAGATGCTTTAATGGACTTTCTTGCATATGAGTCACCTTTTTCTTCTCTAGAATTCTGGAATTTACTTGAAAAACATTTCCCCCCAGTTTGGCAAGATTCAGGGCTACTTCTCTTGATAGGGTGAATAGTGAGAATCACACTTTTCCGTTTATGAATTTGCATATGTAGATGATTTCGTTTTGATAATGTTATCATCCACTCAGACTCGAGACGTTAATTGGTTAACATAGGTAACCTGTGATGGGGGCTACTAAGTAGGTGAAAACCCATGTTATCAACTCCCTTGTCATCCCAGGGCAAGCTGCCTAGTTAGTGGTTAAAAACTGGGACTTTCAAGTTAGAAGCTCACTATTAAATCCTGGATCTGCGTTTGATTCATTCTGTAGCTGAGTTACATAATTCCTCTCAATTTTTGTTTCATGTACGATAACGTGAGGATAATAGTAAGACCTCACCCCAGCATAGTGCACAGTCAGCCAGCGAGTACAAAGTGCAATTATTGTCTACTGTTTCTTGTGGAGAGAGGAGATCGGAGAAACTGGACCTCTAATTAGAGAACAGTGTCCTGCATTGGCTCTCTGACATGACTTAGGTGATTATCTTCACCTTTCATTTCAGGGAGTTGATTCCTATATGGCTATTCGCACTATCAAAGGCTTTAATGTATTATTCCGTATGGTAGAAACACAATACCCTCACCCTAACACTAATTTGTTCTGTGTCTCCCACACTTTAGAGTTCTTTAGAGCTCTAGAGTTTACAGCCTCCAGCTGGTATGGTTGTGTGCTACTTATCAGGTCCTACTTCCTGTGAAACCCTGGATGGTCTCCCTGCATCTCATCTACAGTAGCTATCCTTCACCCTGTTCATTCCAAACATCGATTACCTTATTCCTCCAAGACCCCCTTCCCCTGCACGACTACTGCACAGCATTTGTTCTGGAGGTCAGCATTGATGTAGACAGCAGTAAGGACAGTCTTCCTGTGTCCAAGATGTCTTACTAAACTTGGCTCCTTTAGAAGTAGATTTGCCTCTGTCTTCTTAAGACTTTTTCTACTGTTACCTTTCTTCTCCTGCGCTGAGCCTGAAATTCTCATGAATGTGTAGAGTGATCCATTTTCCATCCATGACGTGACACAAGTTCTGGGTATTTCCGAAGCCTACAAACAAACTCTTTTAAACCACTGACACTGTTTTAGGTCTCATTTCTGTAAGAACAAAGAGTTCACAGAATCTTCACAATGGAAGTTTTTTTCCCCTTTATTATGACCCAATTCCTAGGTAAGATGGGTGCCTGTAAGAAAATGGTAGAATAATTACCCCCTTTTTATTCCCAGCCTCTTACCAGCACAGACTGCAAGAGTTCTACTTGTTTCTTTTCCATCTGGTTATCATACCAAGGACATGTCAGTGACCATCTCTCCCAAGTCCTCAGAGAAGGCTGATCTTCATGTCTTCCTGCCAGAGCTGCTCAGACCCCATCGTGTATGTGCAGAGCCACAGAGCAGTCACGCTGCTGTGGTTTTCAGTTTCTCCATGGGATGAGATATGGTTGAGTAGTTTGTAACTATTCATTTTGCGTCTAGGATTTCCATCCCTAAGACAAAGGGCAGGTCATTTCTTCTGCGAGGCTGCAAGGTCATTTCTACAAGGCTTCTTTCCCATTGGATGCCAGCTTCACCCTTGATCAATTATCTTTGATCCATTTCTAATGAACAAATCCTACTGGGCCAATACCCTGATTTATGGGAAGTCTGTCGAAAGCTAGAAGGAAGGATACTCTAGAAGGATACCCTGGAGTTTGACAGTGCATGAAAGAGTAATTATCTGCTTCCTTTCTTGGTGTTGGGTACCCATGTGACCACTGCAAAACCAGTTAAAGTAAGAGAAAGGTCTGTTATACCACAGAAAAAGTGGAATTGAGGGGATAGATATTGTTTTTGAAACTGATATAAAAGACTTACAAGTGCTAATTATACCTTTACTATGATCAAAGGATATTGAAAGCTGATTTGGAAGAATGACAAGGGATGATGACTATGCTGTTCTGTTCTGGCACGCACACATATTTATGTTCAGGTTAGATTTTCTGGGACTTTTCTATGGCATAATTATTTATATACCTGGATAAGGTGTTCAGCTAAGTTTGGCATAGGGAATACCTCACCTAAAAATCAGATGTCAGCTCTTTTAGCCACATCTTTCACAGTCCACTGATTAAAAGATCTGAAACGTTAAGACATAAAGGTAAAAGGATAGTGAACAAAAATAGCAGCAGACGCAAATGTGTTCAAAGTGCTAGAGATTAGAATTATAGAGTTCTAGCACAATAGATTTTAAGTCTATTTACTGTTTTTGAGTATCTACCAGGTTCCAAGCTCTTTAGGATATACTAACATATTTAATTCCCACGAGCAAATCTGTCTGGGACGATTTGCCATTCTTGTTGCTGATTAGTAAACTGAGAATCTGCAATTCTTGTAACAGGCTGAAGTGGTTTATAGTATACGGGAGGATTGCGTAAACTACACGTAAATGCTGTGTCATTTTCTAAGGGACTTGGTTACAGTCCTCACAGATCCTTGTGCCTGTGACATCATGGAACCAGTGCTCTGTGGAGACAGACAGGAAAGCCTTGTGATTGTGCGAATATTACCATTCATAAATCTGTCCCGTGTCTTCTATAAGCCATTGTTGATTGAGTGCATTTTACTCGCTTCTCATCAGTTAACCCAAACAAATGACTATTTTCGCAATGTTGTCAATACAGTCAATGCAGGGAAACATTCTCTGTTCTGCCCTCCCATCCTGGATAGCTGACAGCAGCATCTCTCATCTTCCCCAGCATCTCACAGGTACTATATTTCTTCTCTTCTTAAGCCAGTCTTTGCCTTGAGTCATTCTTCTCTATCTGCTGCCAAATCATCCTTGAATTTAATTTTCACAAAGAATCAACAAGAAATCCAGGATGCTCATGAGCATCCCAATGTCTTCATGAGCCAATCCCCCTGCATGCCCTGCAGCCTTTCCCAAGCTGACCCTCACAGTTTCACTTAGCCTTTGCCATATTTGCCCATGCATGCCACACTATCCTTACCTTCTTCTCTGCTTCTACGTTGCTACCCTGTCTCCCCAAGATCATGCCAGAACACCTTTCCCCCTTTTAAAATTTCTCTTCACAAATTGTATCCTTTCTCAGAATTTTAATTATCCTTGATTTCCAAATCCATGGGTCATTCCCCTCACTTGTGTAATTTTCTATCTGCATTCCCAACTTCTGGTTGGACATCTTTAATTGAGAGCTTTAGAGCAACTGGGAGCCTCATTCCCAGATTCAGCTTCAAGTCCCATACAGTCCTCTTCTTACTGTCCGTATGTCTAGATACTGCATTGGCCTTGCTCTCCATCTCAATGCCTTTTATCATTCGTGTTTCTTAACCTTCACATTCATCATTAGCCATTATTCTTCTAAGATTCTATTATGATCTCCAGATTCCTTCCTTAGATTAGAGCATTCTGTTGCAAGAGGTGATGTTCCCTCCCATATCAAGTCCCTCCTAGAGTCAGAAAATCCACACCCAGTGACTGATGGTAGAAGCTCCATTTGCAGAAACAAGATTGCCATCTGCTGTGGGCTCCTCCCAGATTGAGACACAGTGCCTGCCTACAAGTTCACAATTTCACAGAGAGGTCTGGGTAGTTCTGCTACTCCAGACAGAGTCTCACTTGCCCCCTGCTCCCTTACCATACCAGCATAAGGAGAGCAAATGAGGGCTTCAATATATGAATTTGAATAAAACAAAGCCAGAAAGCATGCAGTTCTGTGTAATGAATAAAAATACAGAGAACATATTACTGTCCCTTTCCTAGAAAGCAGATTTGTAACAACACCTATTACTTTCAGCACATGTTTTGCTGTTCAACCTTCACACCAGGAAGTTTCTTGACTGAACCAGATTTTTTGTTTATGTGAATGTTTTCCTGAAATGTCGTCGTCTTCTTCTTCTTCTTCTTCTTCTTCTTCTTCTTCTTCTTCTTCTTCTTCTTCTTCTTCTTCTTCTTCTTCTTCTTCTTCTTCTTCTTCTTCTTCTTCTTCTTCTTCTTCCTCTCCTCCTCCCCTCCTCCTCCTCCTCCTCCTCCTCCTCCTCCTCCTCCTCTTTCTCCTCCTTGTTTTCTTTTTTGCTTTTGTAACCTGAGTTGTTCTCCAACGTGCAACAGAAAATCCCCCTTCTCTTGTCTGGCTGCTCTAACCTCCTCCGGTAAAAATACGTTTTTGCTTTGATTTGTGTTTAACTCTGTGTGAGCTTATTGCTTCACTTCAAGTGACAGCTCTGTTTTTCTGGTAAGATGTCTCTATGTACCTCAGGTTGGCCAGGACCTTTGATCTTCCTACCTCAGCCTCCCGAGTGCTAGGGTTACAGTGAGCCACTGTGCCCAGTGGATTGTGTAGATCTCAATTCTTCTCTTGGTCATGGTGGGAACGTGGCAGACAGCAGGAGACACAGTGGCTGGAGTAGAAGCCGAGGAATCACATCTTGAACTGCAAGCACCAACCAGAGAAAGCAGACTGGGAATGTCACATGGCTGTGAAAACTTAAAGCCCACCCTGTGTGAATATACTCCCTCCACAGAGCCCATAGTCCCGGAATCTACCCAAACAGTGCCACCAACTGGAGACTCAGCAAACACCCGAGCCTATGGGGGGGCATTCTCACTCAAACCACCACAGAAGACTCCCTACTCCAGAGTTCCGGGCCACGGGTTCCAATGCATTAGAGTTTTCTTTCTGCTAACACCAACCAGCATCCATGAGCCAAGAGAGGACCCGATGTGCCTTTATCTTAATGCTCTGGTCGTCTGACCAGTTTCTTTCATTATATCAAAAAAAAAAAATCCTTCTTAGATGCTATTTTGTTCTATATTCCTCTGCTCTGTTTTTTAAAATTCAAAATTCCCTGAGAAGGCAAGCTGTCTTGGACCTTAGAAGTGGAAGGTTTGTCTAAGTGTGCTATAGGAATGTCTGTCTATATATTGAGACTTTGTTGTAATCCAGAGTGTCAGAGTGTGATCTCATTTTCCTGAGACAGGCTGGGGTGGAGCGAGTGATGTTATGGGACACAGACGGTAGCCTATGAGCTGTTGATAGGCCAAAGACAATGGGCTTATAGTGGGTGTCACGCAGGCTACTCTTATTTCTGAAAGTGAGGTTGAAGCCGTGATGATTGGCGGCTCAAGGAATTAGGAAAGGCATTCACTTGCACATCTTACCTGGTTCATTTGAATCAGTGGTTCTCAACCTTCGTAATGCAGTTTAATACCTTTAATACAGTTCCTCATGCTGTGGTGACCCCAAACCATGCAATTACTTTTGTTGCTACTTCATAACTATAATTTTGCTACTGTTATGAATTGTAATGTAAATATCTGATATGCAGATGCTCTTAGGCAACCCCTGTGAAAGGGTATTTCTACTCTCAAAGGGTTGCAACCCACAGGTTGAGAACTGCTGATTTAATTGGACGGAATTGAATCATACTGGGCTAACCTGACTAAATCAGTCACTTCTTAGGTGTTACTGCCACCTGGTGTCTTTCATAGGAATGGGTTCCAGGTGATCTTAGCTTAAATTTCTAAAGGGCCAGCAGGCTGTGGAGAAGAAAACCTTCATTGTGGTAATAATCCAATTGCTGTGGGTTTTCGTGTGTGTGTGTGTGTGTGTGTGTGTGTGTGTGTGCTCTTCTCCAGTTAATGTGATTTTTATGATGTCAGTTGTTGACACCATGATGTAGTGTCAGGAAAGAGGATTATCATTTCATCTTACATTCCTGATGATGGTCCTCATGTTAGACAGAACTGTAGTCCTAGGCATCTGGAGGAGCGATGAGCACATTGTAAGGAGGAGAAAGAACACAAGCAAAGAAAGTATATTTGATGAACAAGAAAAGGCTGACATTGTGGTAGGGTGGGGGACGCTTAAGAGGTTGGCATGAGGTGAGCCCCTCAGGATTGGCAAAGGCAAAATTGGATATGTTTTATTTTGCTGATTTGGAGATTGTGGATTTGATATTAAAATCAATTAAAAGATTTTTTTTTTTTTTACAAAAATATCAGCAGGGCTCTAATGGGATAAAATTCAGAGCGACAAAGATCGTGTGTCTATCAAATGGAGAATTTGCTAGAAGCTGAAAAAGAGGCAAAACTGACAATTCAGCAAGATCTCAGAGATGGGGAGGAATCAAGGGCAGAGGAGGAAGTGCATGTGGCGGTCTGAACTTGGAAAGCAGAATCAACAGAACATAAATAGGGAGTTGGGGAAAGAAACCACTGCCCCTGAGGGTAAAGAAGGCAGGGTTTACTCAGGAACACGTGACGCAGAGTGGAAAAGAGAGGGCGGTATTCGGATAGAATGGAAATCACTTAATCTATTTGGCAATTATAGAATTTATATTGTAAGAATTAGCGGATTAAGATGCTGGTCTGGGGCTCAGAAAAAAGTTTAAATTAAAGCCAGAAATTTGAAGAGTACAGGACTCCACAAATCCCACCTGTTTGTGGGCTACTTAGCCTTTTCCCGATTGCACTTACTGTTATTTTTGTGGGTTGGGTTAGTGTTTTCCATAGGGTGGCCACAGCTGTGATGAACACCGTGACCAAAGCGACACGAGGAGGAAAGGGTTCATTTGACTTACTATCCTGAATCACAATCTCCTGAGGGAAGCCAAGGCAGGAACTCAAACGGACTGGGAACCTGGAGGTGCAAAGAATTAATGATTTAAGGCATTCCATGAAACCTAAAGTTATAAAATTAAAATTTTAAGTAATTAAAATCTAATTGAAGTTATAAAATTTAAAGAAATCTAGTGAACTTGTTTACCAAGAGGCCATATAAATGGCTTAAATATTTCAGAAATTATACCCTGGGAAGACAAAGTATGAGCACTAAAGTAGATGAAAAGTCACGGCACCACAAAATCTGAGACTAAGAGACCTCAAATTGCAGAGTTCAGCAAATTGTTGTTATTTGTGATGAAATGAATTGGCTTGGTTACTCTTCTATTGCTCTGAAGAGACACCATGAACAAGGCAACTCTTATACAGGGAAGCATTTAATTGGGGACTTGCTTACATTTTCAGAGGGTGAGTCATGTTCATCATGGTGGGGAGCAGACTGGCTTGGTGATGGACCAGTAGCTGGAGAGCTTTACATCCTAATCCATAGGCAGAAGAGAGAGAGACTGGGCCTGGGCTAGACTTTTGAAACCTCAAAGCCTACCCCAAATGACACACCTTCTCCAACAAGGCCACACCTCTTAATCCTTCCCAAACCAACTGGGGACTAAGCCTGCAAATATGTGAGCCTATGGGGGCCATTCTCATTCAAACACCACATGTGTGTGTGTGTGTGTGTGTGTGTATTTTGTTAAGAGTGTGTATACAGGTATGCATACTCATGTATGTACTTGCATGTGGAAGCCAGAAGACTTTGATTTTCTCAAAACCTACTGTTTTGTTTTTTCCTTTTGCTGCTGTTTTATATATATATGTATATATATATATATACATATATATACACAAAATCTCTCACTAGGTTGGAGTTCACCAAGAAGGTAGACACTGGGACCACTGAGCCCCAGAGAATTGCCCTTATTCATCTGCCTCTGCTTTTCCAGGGCTTGATTACAAATGCATGCCACCATGCCTGGGCTTTTTACAGAGGTTCAGGTCCTCATGCTTGGCAGGCAAGTTCCTGACAAATTTAGTTCTCCTTACTGAATACTGTTACCACTGGAATGCTGTGTTTTATTTTGATCATTGAGAAAACTTCCTTAGATAGATAAAAATATGGGTTTTATATTAGCAATGCTCCTCATGTCTTTGAACTCTTTTTTGATAATGTGCCCCGAATGAGCACATAGTAATAACATTCTGTCAGCTTAAATAGATTGTATTGCAGGTTTTGTCATAACTGAAGAAATAGAAACTACATGTTTTTGAGACAGATTTACAATCTGGACTTCTGAGACAATGACTTCCTTAAATTTTAAGCATAGAAATTTAATTTACCTAGAATCATCAATGATTATATGTACTAACAAATGTCTGTCTATCTATTTATCTGCCTACCTACCTACTTACCTACCAACCTACTTTCTATCTACCTACCTATCAGCTATATGGTCATTTACCAAGTAAGGAAAAATAAGTGTTACAATAGACCTAGATCAACACTGCTTTTTCCTGTTGCCATAAAAGGATAAGCTAGTAGCAGATTTCTTTGTTTGTGTTTTCTCAACACATCACAGAGAGTTCTATCAGACCACTGCAAAGTAGCCTCCAAGGCTGTATCCTAGTCCTTCCCAGTGCCATGTGTTCTAAGCCTTCATCAATAAATGCTGTGTGTGTTCTAAGCCCTCATCAATGCTGTGCGTGTTCTAAGCCCTCATCAATGAATGCTGTGTGTGTTCTAAGCCTTCATCAATGCTGTGTGTGTTCTAAGCCCTCATCAATGAATGCTGTGTGTGTTCTAAGCCTTCATCAACACTGTGTGTGTTCTAAGCCCTCATCATTGCTGTGTGTGTTCTAAGCCTTCATAGCAAACCCTTTACAGAGCGGATGCTGGAGAGAGACACACTCTAAGTGGTTTTTATGTACTGCACTTCTTCATTACTGAGGCTTCCACAGTTGCTACTTTGTGAGAAGAACTCACGTGTAGAGTAGATACAGAACATCTGGGAAATGAAACTCTGCAACACATAGATTAGATCTCAGGCCAATCCCTTTGCAAACATGGAGAGAAGCATTGTAACTAAAAACCAGGAAACAATTGTTTAAGTTGTCCTGTGTCATGTGCCCCTTGGAAAGTTCATGCTGCTTGAGGTGGGTAAGTCTCAGTTGAGGACTGCTGTCTGAGACAGACATTTTTTTATGGCTGATCGATCTTTCTTAGATGGGTATGTGTCTTTCCTGAATTTGAATTTTTTTCTTCTTAATTGGGGGAGGGCGACACTGACTGAATGGTTAGCAAGCTAGTTTGCTTTCCCCGTACTTGGATGTTCTCTTTTAGAGCCCAATTCCATCAGCCTATGAATGAGTTCTGTCCAACAGAGGGTGGGGATAGTAACCGTGGGTGCTGGGGTTTGGTGAGTACCTCTCAAAATTTCCAGTTAATTGTTTCTCAGAACAAGGAATTGGATGAAGACATATGGATAGTAACAAGAAAAGCAAGACAAGTCATTAGGAAACAACACACTCCCATGGGAGGAAGTGGGCCACAGTAGGGCAAGAGTTTAAATGCTCAAAGGAAGGTGGTGTCCAAAGGATAGAGCTTGGGGGTTCTTTGCAGAGTGTGGGCCTTCTGGTTCCCCTGCATAGTCTGCTCTTTCTTGCTCATGCTCAGTTACATGTGGACCTTAAGGGTGGGGTTTGAAACCTTCATCTCTGCCAACAGGGTCTCTCACTAATGCTGCAGCCTTTGTGTAAGGCCTGCTAGACTCTTCTTCCACCTTACTCTTCTTCCTCAGCTCTCCAATGAGAGTTGTAGTCCCAGAAATCTTTTGGGTAGATGAGGGTGAGGATCTGTCATCTGTAGTTTTAAAATCACTTCATGCTACTCAGGGTGTAGTGTCTGCCAAAAAGGAATCACAAAAGTCTCCCTATTCTATCTAATAGTTAGAGAGGGTTTGGGTCCCCTGCAGCAGGAATTGCTGAAATCCATGCAATATAAGTTTGCTCTGAAATTGCTATATCCTGGAAGACATGTACTATATGAAGATGTTAAAAACACATGCCCCCCACCCCCTCAAAGTAACGTGATTCTGCCAATGAATGGCTCCCAAGGGACAACAGCAGGAAAGCTGCATCCACATATTACCCTAAAGTTATTCTTGTGTAGTTTGCTCCCAGGGGTACGATTCTTGGTTAGTCTCTTCATACTGTTTGACAAAGCACACTTACGGTTTTATTTTGAGAATGTGGCAAGACATAGAAGCACGATTAAGAAGGAACCGAATGGTGGAATAGATTAAAGGGAAACTAGTATGAGATTGCAAGCATCGGGTATGGATTATAATAGCAGTGACAGAAAAAAATAGATGAAGAAAACCAAGACCTAAAGTAAGATTACAACTACTGACAGGCGTGTAAATCTTTGCACGTAAGAAGTAAGACATCATTTTGTTGTTTGAAGAGACTTTGTAAGCCCTTATATAGTTTATTGGTATAAGCAGTGCATCTTAAGTTCTTAAGGATTGTGGAGAGGCAAAAGAGAGAGTTTTGTTGTAGAGAATTCCTTGAGTTCTAGTAGTCTTGTTGGGGTAAGCCTTTATCCACACTGAGAAGGTGTCGGCAAACATCAGAATATCCTCGGCATCCCTCAGCATCTCTTTAGCTGTTGTAGTTTATATTTGTCCTAGATAAATACATGTGGCAAGTTTTAGCTGGAGAAGGAAGCCATGTGTCTAGGAATGCTCCCTAACTTTTAAATGAGGACTCCCAATACGTACCTGTCTATGTATTACCGTTACCAAGGCTATACGGATGACGACAATAATTCCTTCGGTTTGGGGGCATTTCCACCATCACTTGAATGTAAGGTTATTTAAAATGGGATATTAGGCTACTGATTAAAGTGGAGAATAATGCTCCAATGTTGGAAAAAGCTAACATTTTATCTGTCACATCAAGAGTCACCTGCAGCACCTTAGTGGTTATCTGCAGTCACATATATGGAGTGAGGATTCACCGGGGAACTTTGGGAAGCTTCAGTACTTAAGAGCAGTCATCCTCAGGGTTGAATCCATCCTCCCTTCAAAGGGTGGGGCCTTGTCCTTGACAGTGGTTTCCTTCTTTGAAGAGGGGCAAAGCCTTGTTTCTTGTTTCTTAGGACTCCAAGAAGGGCAGTTTTTTTTTTTCCTGTATCCTGGTTTCCCACAGTGAGTACCTCCCCCATTTAGAGCCCTCTCTCATAAGCTTGGGGGTTCTTTGAGGTGTAGGCTATAATCTGCCTGGAAAAACACATTCTTCACAGGGCCAAGTCTAAGATGGGCTTATTCTTGTGTTTGTAATGGCTGATCTTGGGATCTATGAACCAAATAATATTATTTTTGTTGTTAAAACCCCCAAAAGTTAAATTTAAAGTTAACTTGAGGTACCTGGGGTCCCCCAAAAGTCTAAGTTTCCAAGTCAGGATGATGAAGGGCACCAAAGTAGAACATTTAAACCTCAAAGACACAACAGCTAAGTTGACCATTGATAAGGCTCATAGAGATGCCAAATAAGAGCAAAGAAAGGTTGAAGGGTGATGCTTGTTAAGCACATTTAAAATGATCTCGTTCCCTGGTGAAGAAACTGCAGAGAGACCCTTACCTTTACCTGCTGAGTCATCAGGCTGGCCCACCAACAGGTTTTTCATTTTGTTTTGTTTTGTTTTTAATTTTTAATTTTTAATTGAAAATTGATTCCTTTTTATAAAATATATTCTGATTATGGTTTCTCTTTATCACTCCTCCCAGATCCTCCCCACCTCCCACCCCATTCAAATCTGCACCCTTTCTTTCTTTCTTGTCAGAAAACAAATAGGCATCTAAAAATTAATAATAAAATAGAATAATAAAACAAAACCGGACAAATCAGTACAGGACAAAACAAATAGAAGAAAAAGAAGCAAAGAAAAAGCGTAAGAAACATGGATACAGTCATATACAACTACACAGAGGAATCCCATAAAAAACACAAAACTAGAAGCTATATATGCGAGAGACCTGTAAGGAAAAAAATAAAGCCTTGACAAATGATAATGAGACAGTGAACCTCCAGAAATGCCTTTGAGTTTGTTTTGTGTTGGCATCTCCTGCCAGACATGGGGCCTGCCCCTAAGAGTGGTTTGTATATCCAGTGAGACTTGTTGGAGAAAGCTAATCTCTCGTTTGAGAGCAGTTATCATTAGAGACAGCTTCTGGGTTAGAGATGGTCCACTTCTCCTCTCAGCACTGGGACCCCATCTGTTCCAGATCTGTGCAAGCCCTGTGCGTGCTGCTTTGTTTTCTTGATGTCTTCCAGTCTCTCTGGCTCTTTTCCACAGAGTTCCCTAAGCCCTGAGGAGAGGGATTTGATGGAGACATCCCATTTAGGACTAAGTGTTCCAAGTTCTCTCCCTCTCTGCACACCGTCCAGCTGTGGGTCTCTGAATTTCTTCCCATCTACTTCAGGAGGAAACTTCTCTGATGATGGCTGAGCAAGACAGTATGGGTACAGATCTATGAGTACAGCAGAATGTTATTGGGAATCACTTTATGGCTATGTTCCTTTAGCAGAACAGTAGTATTTGTTTTCCTCCTAGGTCCCTGGCTTATCTGGTCTCAGGTTCTCAGCCATCTAAGCAGTGCTGAGGATGAGTTTCATCTCATGGGGTGGACCATAAATCCAATCAGATCTTGGCTGGTTACTTCTATAGGCTTTGTCCAACTTTTGCACCAGTGCATCTGGTCGCCATTATAGACTGAAGAGTTTGTAGCTGGGTTGGTTGTTTCTCCTTTAACAGTGTGCAGAGTACCTTCCAGTACCATGAAGACGGTCAGCAGGGGTGACGGCTCTAGGTAGGCACAAGCTTAATTTCTTTTTTTATGAGTTTAATGAATTGTGTAGGTGTCTTCTGCAATAGGGCCTTACCATCAGTTGTGGAAAGCAACCAATAGCCGTGACAGTAGCCTAGGTTGCTTGGGAGTTCCCATAGGACCCCTTTGGTCAAAAATTTGATTATATGCAACCTGTTTCTAGAAATGGAGGCTTCATTTGGTGATAAGAGTCGTCCATTTGGGGCTCCATTTCCATGTTATTTGGTGAATTCATTTAGATCTCCTTCATATATGTTTGTATTTTAGGAAGCGTCTACTATAGTAGGTTCCATACAACCCCTCAAATGACCCTTAGTTTTAGCTGGCCCCCTTCATATTTCCTCCCTCCCTTTCTTCCTCTTCCCTCCCCCTCCCTGTTTGCTCCTCCCATTCCTGTCCCCTCCTCTTGTCCAACCATAACTATTTATTCTAATTCCCCTTCCTAGGGAGATCCATCTCTTCTTTCCCAGTCTCTTACTCTATACTTAACCTCTGTGGTTATACAGATAGTAGCCTGCTTATCAGAGACTTAACAACTAACACCCTCATGTACGAGAATACATACCGTGTTTGTGCTTTGGGAATCTGGGATACCTCACTCCATCCATTTACCTGTGAACTTCATGTTTATCGTGCCATCAGCCTCTGTCTATGTGTCCCTGATAGGGTGCTGTAACCTGGAACAGTAAGTTGCTGGTCTGAGAGGGTCTGTGTTCTGGGCAGATGTGATCAGTAGGATTTTAGACAAATGGTTAATCTGCATGCCTTCTATCTTCTTCCTGGACCCTCTGTTTCTCCTCGCAGGCAACAAGTAGGACCAACTACAGGCTTTCCTATCCTTTGTCCAAATCTCTACCATCTAGCCTATATTGAAGGCAGGTGATGTCACTGTAATATATTAGCCACTTCCCATTTAGGGTCAAACTTTTTCAGGACTTAAGGATGCTCTCATAGAAGTCAGGAGGAACTGGCATTCCTAAGGGGAGGAAGAAGAAATAAAGGCTCTGAGTTGAGGGAGCTCCATAGCAACGTCCTCAAGAAGACTTTTGGGTTAGAGCGTGTCTTCCCAAAGGAGTGTCTTATTACTTGAGAGACTCAATCCATATCCCCAGGGATGGGACTGTGCACAGAAAGGGGCCTGTGGTCAGGAACCATATGACAACTGGAAGCATACAAAAGGCGGCAGCGCAGGCTGCCCGGGAAGTCACGGAGCAAAGAGATTGAGGAGCCTACCATGGACGCCATCCTTGTCTGGGCTTCAGTCTCATCCTGTAGGTGGTCTCACAAGGCCAAAGACCTTCCCTTCTCCTGACATGAGACTCCAGGGAGAAATTCCATTTCTTTAGGGTTGATTGTTCCAACAGTCTGATACACTGAGAGACACAAGCGTCTCTTTAGAATATGTCCATCTCTGCCTGGTCTGTGACATCATCTTTGTATTCTAGGGTTTGTAGAAGAGGGGAGCATGCTGTTAGCATTATGTGCTAAGTTTGCTTATTCCTAAAATGCCTTAGAGTTTATTTTTAAAATTTTAGTTTTACATGAATAACTAGAAAACATTTTATTTATGTGCCAAAACTTTTATAAAAGCATATTCTTTTATATATTCTTATATTCTTATACCATATATTCTTATACCAAGATAGAATAAATATCTTTGTTCCACAACTTTGTAGCTGTAGTAAGTAATATAACACATCACAAGTGTTACTGAGCTCTTAGCACTCTTTTCCTACATATTTCTTTCAACTTACATTATCCACAAGTGTAACTGATCTTACACGATGCTGGAACAACTTTTAACAGGTGTGAAGAATCTGTGATTTCAATAATTCTTGATGCTTATTTCTGTTGCTTAGCTTCTGTGATTTCTTATTAACCTTCATTTTGATTCCGGAAAAATTTACTGCTGCCCATTCTTTTAAAGTTCAGAAGGTGACTCCACAGTGCCTTTCACTAACTGGGGAGTACAATCATACCTGCTAAGGTACTAGAGTATTTCAATTCCACACAGGATCACGACACTTCTATTGTCTCAGAAACTCAGCTGGGTGCCAAGAGTAACAGTGCTCTCTAATCTTCCCCACCCCTCTCCCACTCACCCCACTCACACCCATGGTCATCTCCCACTCACTGGGACTCATGTTTATGGGCACCAGTTCCAACTGTGGCAAATCCCAGTTGCCTTTATTGCTTCTGCCTGTCTTGCGTGCTATGCTTGATCAGAATCAGCTGGTGAATCAGGATTAGCTGGAGGAGAGCAGAAACCCAGCACGTTTGTGCAGCCCCAAGGCCATGGAACTAGATGGGATGAGCAGGTTAGAGTCTTAAGTTCTATGCAGAGAAATGTAGTCACTGCCAGTCAAGGGTCATAGTCCAAGAGCATCACCAACAGTGCTCAGTGAGACAAGACAGATGGTATAGGGAGACCTAGGGAACCTGCTCTGTGAATGTGCTCTCAAGTGCTTCTCAGAGACTCCTACTCTGTCCTGAGCTCCCTAGCACACCATTATTGGACTGGCACTGCGGTTCTATGGTTTATGAGTTGTCTGAAGTATGTGATTTTAAATAAGCGAATCCTTCCTGAAATTGCTTTCTCATGGATCATATGCATGCAATAATAGCTGGAGTGATTACACTATAAACTGTACACAAAGCTTGCAACAAATGCATTGGGGCCAAGAAACTACAGACTGAAATCAGGAGCCAAAACAAATCTTCCCTCCCCTGAGTTGCTTGTCGAGGGCCTTATATCACAGGAACTGAAGCATTCACAGGCATGGGTGTGTGTACAACTCTGTGACTCGGATGAGAGGGGCAGGAGGAAGGAAACCTGTTTTTTTCTTTAAAGAACAAAGACACAGTTCCAGTGCTTTCTGTGAGAAGATCTCCATGGGACAGGACAACCATGTTCATCCACTGTGTTCCTGCCACTTCCAGAACTGAGATGTTTTTCACTGGTCTGCATGCATCTTGGAGGCAAACTGGTACCTGGGATATTTCTGTCTGAAGCAGGTCTTTCTGGACAGCCTGTCACCTCCCTAAGCAACCGAAGGCGTTGCGACTCCCTCCACTGTGGCATCTTTTTATCAGGGTTCCACTAAGTTTCCTAGGCTGGCTCCAAACATCTCATCCTCCTTTCCCTGCCTCCTTAGTACTGGGTTTACAGCTATGCACCAGCACTTCCTGTGGCCTCTTTTCAGTGTTCTTCATGCTATATCAATGAGTCCCCTGGGTGACTGCTCAGGAACACTCCCACCCCTGGCCTGATTTTTTTCAACGAATACCTGCTTCTGAGGGAATCCTGCCTGTCCGTCTTTACTCATCTCCATCACCTTCCCCTTCCTGGTTTTCTGCTGGCTTTCCTAGACGGATGGCTGGAAGGAAGTGTGACCAAGAGCCCTCTAACACTGATAGGCATGCCAGCTACCCAGCAGGGCTTGGTGACAGACGTCAGGAGGTGCGGCAAAGACAGGGGAGGAAGAGTCCAGCCCAATCAGGGAGCAGAAAAGTGTCTACTGCATATTTTCTGAGTTTTTTCAGATTTTCTATGACCTCATTTTCCCATGTAGCATCCTTCAGCAAGGCTGAAATCATCCATTTACTGTGTCCTATTAAATGGTGATCAAAATCGTAGTACACTGGGATGACCATTTCAGAGAAATAACTCCAATTTAGGTTAAGCCTCGTTTTCCCACAGTGTCTCTGGAATGATCTGGGGCTTCCCAGGAGCACTCTGGAAATTCTATTGCTTTGAGAGGTCAGCTCAAGCTACTGAAAAGCTGAATTCCTGATAGAACAATTCTGTTTAATATGAACAAAAAAAGACACTAAACTAGGTTAATGGTGCTGGTGTCCTTTTATTTTCCTCACAGCTCTGGTTAGAATTGGGAGTGTTGTTCTAATGAGCATCTAGCTTGTAATTAGAACATTGACTGCATAAATGGTCACTTTTAAAAATGCCTAAAGCTCCAATTGGTCTGGCCCTGACCTGTGTGTCAATTCATAGTATTGTCACATTTGACTGCACTCCATTTTTTTCTTCACATAGCTTCTTCCCAAAAAGCAATTCTCACACTTTGGAATCTCACCCTGGATGTCTCTCTTAAACAGACACACACACACACACACACACACACACACACACACACACACACACACTAAAACTCCATGACATTTTACTGTGAATTACGAAAAGCAAGATAAACCTTAATGCTGTCTAAAGATTGAAGCACTCTGAAATTACAAATAACAAATCAGTTTATCAACTATTAAAGGCTACTAAGTAAGAGGTTAAAGTGTAATGTTACAATACATCCAGCAGGTGGCACTGCTGTGTAGGAAGAAACACTACAGTTTCACAAAGGTCGTTACAGAATAGAGACTGGCTTGGGGTGTTCCATGGAAGTCAGCAAATGAGAAGTTAGCCCTTCCAGTCTCTGTCTCTAGGCACTGTCTAGGTATGCATATGATGGTTCAGTAGGAGTGAGATAAGGTGTTCTAGCTTACGGAATCCACAGTCTTAGAGAATAACGTGTCTTTGTCAGGCAGGGTCCTGTCTTGCTTATCTTCAAAAAGAACTGAAGTCAACTTCACTACTAGTTCTTTATCCATGGACTTTCAGTGTTTGCCACCATGATGACAAAGAATCTCCAAAGGCAAACCTAGAAACAGTTCGAGGTAACTGTAGAATCAAAATAGTTCTTGTGTGACAGAGAAGATGGAGGGAGCTTTCTCACTGCGGTGGGTAAGGAGAGCAGAAAGAGTCGAGTCGTTCTCAACATAAGCACGGGAACTCTACCCTTGTAGATACACATATCCATACAAAGCACTCTAGGGTCAGCACCCTGAGCATGTTCAGTTAAGTGATACAATCCTGAGCATGCTCAGTTTAAGGTCCTAATTAAGAACAATGGTGACAGATACATTATGGGTCACTCTTACTCAAAATCACAGAGTACATGTTCAGATGTTAAAATGGTAGACAGGAGCACACAGGGGCATGGTGAATTTGCACCATAGCATTTTGGCCAAAGGGAAAGGAAAGACTACTGAGAGGGATGCATTCATAGAAGTGTTAACCCTGAAGGTATCCACCACACCCAGTGGCTGATAAGAACCGCTCTTTGCAAGACCTGGGAGAATCGGACTTTGCTTGGTTCTGTTGTTGATGTCCATCTCTGATGACTGTATGTACAATGTCATTTCTCTTGCCACCAGGCCCCTTCAAAGATGTAGGAGAAAAATAAGACAAATGGTCTGCCCTGGAGTGTGGACCCAGGAAGGAAAAGGAAAATCCACCATCTATATTCTGAGGCAGGCAGTCAACTTTGTATCACTTCACTTTCCATTTGCCAACACACCGAATACACAGGAACAGCCATTGTTCTCTCTGACAAGGAAGGAAACCGAGGTTCAGAGTTCACAATTGTACTGAATATCTAGCTACTTCCTAGTGGCAGGTGGGCTCTGAGCTCTGACTCCAGCATATACCCTGCAGCAAATATGAGGCTTGTGAGAGTTGTGTAATTGTCCTACAGATCACAGAGAGGTGCTCGCCAGTGTAAGGTGTTGTAATGACTAGTTTTATGTCAACTTGACACAAGCTAGAGTCATCAGAGAGGAAGGAACCTCAATTGAGAATATGCTTCCATAAGATCAGGCTGTAGGCAAGCCTGTGGGACATTTTCTTAATTAATGATTGATGGGGGAGAGTCCAGCCCATTGTGGGTGGTGCCATCCCTGGGCAGATGGCCCTGGGTTCTATAAAGAAGCAGGCCGAGCAAGCCATGGGGAGCAGGCCAATAAACAACACCTCTTCATGGCTTGTTATCAGCTCCTGCCTCCAGGTTCCTGCCCTGTCTGAGTTCCTGTCCTGTTTTCCTTCAGTGATGAACTATGATGTGAAAATGTAAGCCAAATAAACCCTTCCCTCCCCAACTTGCTTCTGTCCGTGGCGTTTCATCACAGCAACAGTAGCCCTAGCTAAGACAGATGTGTAGGAATATCGAGTCACTGCATGACTTAGGCCAATGAAGTACTGACTTGGCTGAGGCTGGGATGCTGCATTTCCAGGGTGTTCCTCTTGGCTAGTGAAGGTGCTGTTCCGAGGTCCTTGCTTTGAGGAGCAAGGCTTCCATCCTCAGAGCTCCTAGATCTTTTCATTGTCTCCGATTCCCATGCTGGAAGCAATTCACATTCTATTTCTTAGTTAGTTCTAAACAACCTAAGTTTTTATGTTCTAACTCAAACACTTAGCAGCCATCTGAAAAAAAAATGTGTGTGCAATATGTGTGTGTGTGTGTGTGTGTGTGTGTGTGTGTGTGTGTGTGTGTATAAAGATAAAATAAGGCTTTGTTTTCTCTGTAGCTTACTACAGATATTTTCTAGTGGGATATAATATCCACAAGGTTCTACTCCTTGAGATTCAGGTCATCAGAAAGAATTTTGTGCTTGTTAAAAATGGGAAACTTCTAGAAGAAGGATTTACATGGACTTGAATGGGCATCTTCTGGAAACCATTGCAGTATTTTCTTCCCTTCGAATTACAAACTTTGTGTGGTGCCCATGGCTTCTTGCTACTGAGGCAAGGTAGAAAAATGATCCCCATCAATGGCATTTGGGAAGGGAAGAGGCCCTTCACCCACCAGAACCTAAATTAAGTCCCTTACTGAATCAAGACTTAACATAGCTGACTGGAGACTACCCTTAACAAAAGTGTACACAGAAATTACGCTTTCTTCCTACAAACATCACAAGCAAGGCTATTGTAATGGCCAGTGAACAGAGAGCGTACTGATTTACCTCCAAGTGACATCTGACAACACAACTACTTTAATCTTTACATTTTACACTTTTTCTGCCCACCAGTGCCCTCAAATCACCTTACTATTTTAATTTAAAGGAAAGAGCGTCATTCTGACAAGGAAATGCGTAAGCACATTTTTCCTGTCTCACCTTAGTTATAGATCATCTCCTTTAAGTGAAGTAACTCAGCTAGACCAAAATGCGGCTGCTGATCTGCTCAGGCTGTTCCTCTCCCAATTTCTACTTCGCCGAGTCTCAAGTCCATTTGTTGATTCTCCTCGTCAGTAAGCTGGCTAACTTTGCTTCACTCTGACTTGTCCTGTGACTGGCTGTGACTAAGCGGAGGCCTCTGGGCTCTGAGGGGGATCCTCTGGACGCACAGATTGCGCTGTGGAGCGGTGCTCTTGCTTCTGGTAGTTGACAGCGGTCAGCTTGGAAACAGCTTCACCATTGTAGTCTGACTTGTACTGAAAGGGTCACAATGAGGACAAGGGGAGAGTGCTTTGAGCAGGAGCCAGGAGACTCTCACTAAACTGCTCGTTGACCTCAGCAGATGGCCAAGCATCCTGGGACCTTTTTCTGACCCAAGAGGGACCACCTTCAAATAACCTTGGAGATCATTCTGACATAATATCTATGACTATAATTTTCAGAACGCATGCTTCAACCTTTAAGGGCTGGGTCTCATTAGCAGTCAGACCCCACAGCTCATCCTTCAGGGATGAGCTGCACACCAAATGCCTTTGAAATTAGCTGTGCAGTAATTTCCAGTGCTGGAGTATTTCTATTGTTGCTATAATGTAAAAAACATTTTCTATGTTTTAAAGATGCAACTTAATAGCCAGCATTCTAATAGTCATTTTTTTTTCATTCCACACTGGGCTTCTACTAAATTTCAGAAAGATGGGAGTATTAACGGTAATGCATGAGGAATCACAAGCAAAAGCCTAGGTTCCAATTATAGAATGCTGCCCATTTCCTCAGCAAACATGGACAATTTACCTGATTCTCTGTGTCTTGGTCTCATCTGTCTAACATGAGTCATAAATGGCTGTTCTCTCTCAATGAAGAGCATCAAAAAGATACTGAATGTGAACAAGATCTTTGAAATATCCCCATCACCTCCTTCTAGTTTTCTCTCTGTCCCTTCCACATAGAACTGACTAACTGTACAGTATCTTCTGCCAATCCCTAATCAATGAGTGGCTCTCTGTCCAGAGCCACTGCTTGGGTCAGGGGCCTCAGATGGGATTCAGGTAATTGCAAAGGAGCCATTAGGAGAGAACAAGGAGACACTCAATCTCCGTGCATTTGAGAGCTAACAAACTCGACATCGTAAGTCAGTTTATCTCATAAATATGCATGTGTCCTTTGGGACAGAACCACTCACCCCGATCCAAGAACAAAAGAAAGTAGATAACGATGGGATGCCCTCTAGTTTCTTTTTCTTGAGATAACCTTATGGACTGTTACCTTTGCAAATGGAAATTCTAAGGTCAGATCCAGAGATTCCCCCCCCCCACTAAAAAATGATAGAGCACTTCCAATCCCATCTTATTGATGGATGGATCTCTCCTCTATTCCTCTAAGTCAGCAGCTATCCCTCACTGAGCTGGGGAGCCTCAGGGCTTTGTCAAACCCCTTTTTTTCTGAGGATCAGATCCAAGAACATCTGCCCGTTATTCCCCAAGGGTTTCTCGTTATTGATTTTAGCCATGTTAACTGTCAAACATGAAACAGAACAAACAGAAGTTGTAGGGATGAAAACTCTTAAGTCTTGTCAATGCATAGTTAGTGTTCTCCAGGGAAACAGAGCCATTAGTACGCACGCACACTCACACACACACACACCCCAACATACAAACACATAGAGACAGGGGCAGGCACAGAGAGAAAGGTTTATTTTCAGGCATTGTTTGCTGGTTGAGAGCTGTCAATCTTTCCCATATCCTGTGCTTTACTTATGGTCTTGGAGATGATTTCTAGCAGTGACTGGGGCTCCTGGAAGAATAAACATTCGGTTTATTGTCCTTTAGCTCTTCTTTCCCGTAGTCCCAGTCCTGAGGACTCCAGATGGCTTCTTTTTTTTTCTTGATTCCTGACCTGTATCCCTCAGGCTTAGACCACAGCCTACCCACCCCACCTGCTTTGAGTTTCTGAAACACAGACCACACAGGGTCACTATGTCCCATAATGCCATGCAAAGACTTCCCATGATAGATGAGGAAGATCTCACCTTCATGACCTGTCATGTTTACCAAGTGTCATCAGTTCACCCATACAAAACCATATTTTTGGAGAAAGACACCAGAACAAAGAGAAACTGATTAATTTGCCACACAAGGGTTTGAGCTAGTAAATGATTGGTCATGCTTTCTCCCCCTCAATCCCCTCTGTATCTTTCTCTCTCATTCATCTGTATGGGGTTTTATAAATTTGGGTGCAGTGGATGTCTGCTCTCCTGGAGCTGGAGTTGCAGATGGTTGTGGGTTTTTTGTGGGGGTGGTGAGAACTGAACCCTGGTCTCTGTAAGAGCAGCTTGCAGCTTATACTCTTAACCACAGACTTTTCTCCCCAGCTGCCACCTTTTGGGAATGGGGAAGTTGTTCTTTATTCCTTACTAGTCTCACTGTGGAGTCCCAAAATACATGTCCTTTCTAGATACTCATTTGTGCTCTCAAATTGTTTCCATGTGTTTGTTAAGACAGTACTGAGGAAAATTTAGAATAGCATGCATCCTGAATGGGCTCAGTCAGAACCAAACCTTCTCCCAGGTAGCCAAGGATACAAGAGCAGAGGAGGAAGATCCCCTCTGATCCTTTATCCAGCCCAAGAGCACTCTTTCTTTGCATGCCTTAGCCTGTTTATCTGACTGCCCTGAACTTCCAGTGTGGAACTAGTCTTCAGTCATCATTCTTTTCTGGTGGTCTCAGGGCTGCTAATGTTGAATTTAAAAGTGTTAGAATGCAGTATTTAATGTGGTAAAAAGTGAAAATACTAGCTGGGTGGTGGCAGCACACGCCTTTAATCCCAGCACCTGGGAGGCAGAGGCAGGTGGATCCCGGTGAGTTCGAGGCCAGCCTGGTCTACAGAGTGAGTTCCTGGACAGCCAGAGTTACAACAGAGAAACATTGTCTTGAAAAACCAAACCAAATCAAACCAAACAAAACAAAACACCAGAGCACTGGTTATATAAGGACTACAACTGTCTATTTGCTATTCATAATTATGTTTTCAAGCCTTTTATATGTACTTTGAGAATTATTTGGAATAACTAAACTTCCAAAGCAACAGTGAGAAGCAGCTGGATAGGAAAGATGGTACCATCCTTGCACTGTGAATGTGGTGGACCGGGAATGAATCTCATTACTCAACGGGAGAAGCAGGATAGTGACCTCCAGGGTCGGACAGATGATACTTTAGAAGTCATGGTTGTCTTCACAGAAAAACGCTAGCTTGACTTCCTTGAGAGAGCACAGATAACAATTCTATGCTGGCCTAGGCCCACAGACTCTAGGATTCGTACTCAAGCAACTTGCGACTCTAAATCCCTTAGAAGTAGTTCTTAGACACCATTGCCTGAGAGGTTCACGTGCCACATGGTTCCAGAGAAGCTAGCATGACTGAGGACTGCCTGTGGACTTGACTTGTGTGATGAGGCATTAGCAGAAATGGATACAACATGGGAAGTTGTATTTACTGGCTTATATGCATCTGCCTTGAGGTGTAGTCTAAAGACCACAGAGCAGAGCCGTACCCAAAGTGAGAAGGCCCATGTCTTGAGTCTGCTAATAGACAGTTATTAATCTTGGAGATGCCATTTTCTATCTTTGTCTCTTATTCCCTCTTCTGAAAAAAAAAAAAAGAAGAGAAAGACAAATATTCAGTAAGGGCCTTGAAAACATTCATGTGGGGCTGGAGAGAGGCTCAGTAGGGAGAAGCACTCATTCTTAAGGAAGACTGGGGTTCTGTTCCCAGCACCCACATGAAGACTCACAACCATTTCTAATTCCAGTTTTAGGGTATCTGACACCCTTTTCTGACCTCCAAGGGCAATGTACACACAAGTGGCGCACATACATACATATAGGCAGAACAGTTCTACACATAAAATAAACGCATCTTAAAATAGTCATATGATTTGTATTGGCTGTTCTACTTGAATCAATCTTATCCAAGGAAATAACCAGAAATATCCACACCACAGGGTGGTACACGTCATCGTACTACTTACAAACTGCAGAATTTAAAGAACTAAGTCCTTCATTAGGGCCAGGTGAACTAGTCACTCAATGAAACATAGTGCGGCTGTTAACATCACAGAGCAGAACTAAGAAGCGTGTGTGAGAGCACAGCTGAATAGCCAAGTGATTGTAGAATGCCTGGGCTTTGTAGCAGAGGTTGCCAGAAATGTACCGTCAGTTGAAGAAGCTAGAGGTTTATTACTGCAGAGAGGATGAAAGCACACCACGGGGAACTGTGTGGTGTCTCAGTAAGCAGCAGGTAGGAAGGGCTTACAAGATCTGGACACGTGATGAATGACTTGAAGAGAACTTCCGGGGAAAGACTTTGTTCTAAATTGAGCATTCAGTCTAAATCGGCATCTTAATATATTCTGTCTAGGAGACTATACCAGAGACTATGGGAAAAGAAGAAGATACCAGAAGAAGGCAAACCAACCATCACATAACCAAGAAACAGCAACCAACCAACCAACCAACCAACCAACCAACAGGCTCTAAAGCTTAGAAAAGCTAAGGGATGAGCAGAACCTGCCTTTAAAATGTCGGTAATAAAAATGGCAAGGGTACAAGCGGCAAGAAGCTGAACTAGAAGCTATTGTAACAGCTGTTGAGAAACGCAGAAGAGCGGGCACGGAGCTCTCTCCGGACAGACAGACGAATAGGCATTAAAAGGCAAAGGGCAAATTAGAGGCTCAAGGTCAGCCTGAGGCATCCTGCAAGAAGGCACAAGGCAGAGGGCCCGAGATGACTACACATTGACAAATGTATAGGGGTGAAAACCATCAATATCTCCGTAATAGGAGACCAAAAGGGATGGGGACACGGGGGTGAGGTAAGAGCTTAACACTAATGAAGACTGAGGTTCTCCTGGTTTGCAGGAACTGCCTCCTGGTTTCTTTCTACACCCCCTTGACTGACCCACCCCCACTGTTCTCTGCCGGCTCACTCTCATAGGGCCTCAACACCTGCTCTCTCCACTACCTGGAAATACCCTCCCTCCCCCGCACCGTTCCTCCTCTATCTGGTTAGTTCTCATGCACTCCTGAGTCCTCCATTAGAACATTCCTCCTTTGAGGAAGGTTTTCCTGACTATCCCTCTTCATTTAACAGGCCCGATCCCTCTTTTGTGAGTTCTCATGACCCTCGTGCAGCCAGCCCAGTTGCATTTCAATACGCTGAATTATTTTCTGCCTGGTATCTGTCCAGTTAGTAGACCAGAAACTCTGAGGCAAGATGATTGTCTGTCTGCTCTATCTTGTAACACTTTCTCTGACACGTATCCATTCTGGTGCTCAAGAAAGATTTGTTCATTGGATAGGGCTATCAAGATTTACCAGTAGCTTCTAGGACTCTGAGTAGAAGATAATTCATGCAGATAAATGAGACCATAGTTTTAGACCTAACGTTTGGAGCAGAAAGTGAGAAGCCCACAGTAGCCAGGTAGGGTGTGGATTCTGGCGCGGGCCGGGAGTGTTTGAAAGAAACCAGGTAATAAGGGTTCTGGGATTGAGATTAGAGTGCATTTGAAAGGAACAAGAAACTAGGGGAAGAAAAGAAGAGAATGAAGAGGCCCAGGTACGGAAATGGCCCACTCCAGAAAGTTCATGAGAGAAAAAATAAAAAAAGACACAGCCCTTTGAGGGGCTTTCATGCAACTATTGCCTGCGCTTGAAATGCAAAGTAAGAAGCCTTGAGCTTTCTCTTTTCTGAGACTATCTCTCCTTTCTCCTCTCTGGGTGTGATCCTGTGACGGTGAAACAGGACCCCACTGCCGAAATCACCTGCTACCAGGCTGGTGATCCGAAAGCACATTTTTTGCTTCTTTTGATTTAACTTTCTTTATGTAGCCCTAGAAGTGGCTGGGCACCTAGCCTAGCTCTCCGAAGACTAGGAGCATCTCAGCACGTGTCTGTGTGGGATTCCTAGAGCCTTGCCAGCCGCTGCCCTTACTCCTACCTAATTCCATTCCATTTCATCTCCTGTGTTTCGAATGACATTTCTGAACATACCTGTGACATGAGGATGTTAAGATAGCTTCCAGTTTAATGTCCCTTGTCTTCATAGATCCCTTAGACCTACTGTTTGTGTACTTGATTCTGTGTCCATCCACAGAATCCCAAGTTAGGTTCCAAATGTGCATTGTGCAGTGTGGTAACCACGTCTTGCATGAGGCTACTTAAGTTAAAATCAACTAAAATTAAACCCCAAGCCCTCAGTCTCACAAGTCACATGAGGCTCATGCCTACTGTATCGGACAACACTGGTGTAGAACATTTTTGTCCTTACAGTGATTTAAGATAATAAGATTAATCACTATTATTTTGAACATCTATTTGCTAACTTAAATATCCCAAGAACGGAAGTGATGTTGAGAGTAAAACATCTCTGGGTACTACACACAGTCTCTGCTCTAAAACGCCACTGTCCCCACATATCGGAGGTGAACTCGAGATGAAAAAGACGCAGAATATTCTCCTCTTTGCTAACCGCCGTGGGCTTTGCATCGATGTGGCGGAACACCTGGGCTGGGTGTTACACACATCCACTCGTTTACACAGATAGTCATTGTGGGCTTACTGGCAGGGCTTATGTCCTTAAACCTCTGAGGCAAATCAAACATACTCTTTTTTTTTCTCTGAAATAATCTATGGGCTGATAGTACCTTTGTTTCAGGGTTTGGTGAAATCTGGCATTGGTTCTTTCCAACTCCTGTCGTCTGAGGCAAATCCTTAAGGTAATAAAAGGTATAAATATTTTTACTTTTGGCAAATGTATGTTGCTTCTTCACCCAATATCTAAATAGAGAAAAAAAAAATAAAAGCATCCTCTCTGTTAGAGCAGAGCTCTAGGAGGGGATTTATAGCCACACAGTTACAAATTATGAATGTGCATTCATTCACCAACTACACCCTGTTGATTTGCTATTTAGTTTTTTTATTGCTGGCTCTTTGCGCTGCTCTACAGGAGACTGGCTGCAGATTTGGCTGCTACTCAGAGTGAGGAGTCACCAGGGATGTTGTTCCTATTCAGAGATGCACAGGGTAGATCAAAGACAAAGATCGCAAACTTGTATATTAAAACCCATACATTACCCACACAATGAAAACCTGCATCCGGTTCCACACGCGGGGAGGCTTGGGGCTGAGTGTGAACCGGGGACGCTCAGGTTGGAGGCAGTGTAGGAGAGAACAGAGCTGCCTAATTACCCAGTGTGGTGCTTTCTGCTCCCCTCTGAAGAGTTCTAAGGATTTCCTCAAAGGCCACCAAATAAAGTATGTATGGAGGGAACGAAATGGAGGGCAGGCTTGGGACTGTGCCCACTTCTCCAACTTGGTACCGCAGCTTTTATGTACTCCATGCGCTAGACTTCTAAATGTGATTTCTTTTGAACAAAAGAAGCCCCCAATACTTGACAACGAAGCAAAAATCTTCACTATGGGGCAGAAGGTAGTGCTGTGGGGTAGGGTTGGATATGCTGTGGTACTTGCTTCCTGAGTAGAATTTCAGAGCAGCAGAATAGGGCAGAGATGCATAGCTTCTAATTTCATTTGATGTGAGACTTATGCTTGTTCTGGGTGTCCAGAATCAGCTAGTAGCTGTAGAGCACAGTACACAGCACTATGTCCCACTGGGAACCCAGCTAAGTCTGTGCCCTGAATTTCTTTCCTCTTCGCTCCCAGCATATTCTGGAAGGCAACTGGGAAAAAGGTCAGGCATTCCTTCCTGTCCTCTCTCATGCCTCCCTACCCCCATCTCTTCAGCCTCCGGTTTGACATTAGTGTTCCCAGCCCCAGTGAGAGTCTACCAACAGCCTAGAACTTCCTTTCCTTTAAGCTGTGATTGACCCACACTACATCCAATTGCAGGATAAGCATGATGGGAGATTTCCTGACGTTTCCCCCTCAAGAAGGCCAGGATTTTCTCTACACCTTGATTTTTATCCTTGTGTCCTTGTGTGTAGCAAAGCAACTGTGTGCTGCCCTTGTACACAGTGACCCTTACCCTCCCTGTTGATTTAGCAGTGAGCCTATTCTTCTATCTCCATTGACTAAGACTTCCTTCTAGTTTCAGTCCTGTGCATCGCTCCACACACTGCCAGAGGCTCTAGATACACACCTGTGTGGATAAGATGCAGCCCGAGAAATAACATTCCAAGATCTTGGGTGGAGAAGTGCTCTTGTCTACCACACCACATGTACAACTGTACAAGGACTGCTTTGGGACCATCACCAAGTGAGCATGTTCAGAGTCTGGGGCTAGAACTTCGTGAGTCAAGTTCTGAAACCTAGGGGAGCTACCTAGCTTGTAATTTGAAACAAAACACATTGAACAAAGACACTTTCACACATTCTTGATGATGGGTCTACTTGCTAATGAAGTGCTAATACAACATGTGAATGATAGATAAGGAGTTCTCATGCATGACTTTCATTGAAAGTGTTGCTATAGTTTAAATATGAAATCTCTTCTAGCACCCCATGTACTGAATGCCTGGTCTCCAGCTGGTGGTGCTATTTCAGGTTGTTTAGGAACATTGAAGAAGAGAGGCTTAGTTGCATAAAGAACACTGGGTGAAGTATGAAACCCTATCCTTGAAGGTTACAGCTGGTCTGTCCTCCCTAGCTGTCTGTTTTCTTGGGCATTACGATGTGAAGAATATCCTAAACCATTCACTCCTGCTGCCTTCACGGTCTGTCTAACAGTGTGGGCTCAAATCTTTCTGCTTTGCTTTTTGCCCACCCACCTAATTCTCATTAGAAACGTAACTTAAAACACCCATAAATCTTCTGGCCTAAATCCTTTGAAACACAAGTTTATCTTCTTTTAAGTTATGTTCTCAAGCATTTTGGTCATAAGTATACAGAAGCAACAAATACATAACATTGGTATCAGAGAAAGGAGTTGTCGCTGACAACGGACCATCATAAGCCCTTTGTAACTGGTTTATAGGAAGAATTTGAAACACTTGGAGGCATAAGTAGAAAAAACCCAGAATGCAGTAAACAGGGCACCTGGATGGGAAATTTTGGTGGACTCTCAGAAGAGCAGAATGCAACTAGGAAAGCAGAGAGAAAAGGCCAGGCCCATGAGGGGTCAGATATGGATCAAAACTCTCTTGGAAATAAAACTAGAGATCACAGTATTACAATATAGCTCAGAACTTGTTTACACTTTATTCTCACCCTGATATTTTGTGTGAGGCTGAATTTAGATTTGAGGAATTAGTTACTGTGATGGAGGAAATCTCACAGCAACCAGCGTTCAGGCTGTGGTGCGGTTATTGCTGGCTATTTTTAGTAATGTTTATAATAATATTTTGGCTCAAAACTGCAAAGCAGATAAACTTGAAAAAAATTCATGGCTTGATCAGAAAATCCTGCTCACAGACGCAGCTAAGGAAAACCTTTCTCAAAAGGTTAGCACCATTAAAAAGAGAACAAATGCTTTGAATTAGGACAATGGGAAAGAGGGCTCTCAGGAATCTTATGAATGGGCCAAACCCCACCCACTGACGGCTGTGGCATATGAAAATGGAAGCCCTTTCCCCTGAGTCTCCAGCACTTCTAGAATGCCCCACTCTCATGGGCTACCTCGGAAGGTGTTTCCCTAGGATAAACTTCACAACATGCAGCACAAGCTCTCAGAGGCCGGTGCTGGATGGTCCACGGAGGCCTAGGTACCATTCAAGCTGGTAGCAGAGCTCGTCCTCATTTATGAGCTTCTGGTTTTGTAGGAATGCAAAACTGCAGGAAGCTGTAGTGCCAAAGAGACTTTCAGCCAGAGTTCAAAGGGGTGCCTGGAGGTCCGGGCAGTATGGGGCGTGGTCGGGTTTCCCGTATGGAGCTCTGAGAAGTCAACCGAGCTTGAGAGAGATGCCTTTACTGTAGTACAGACCTTATGATGAGGTGATGCTCGTAGATAACCTGCCTTTCTTCATCTGCCAAAGAAAGCTTGGTCTCTGGCTCTTTCTCTGCTTCCTGCGAGCTGTGAGATAAACAGCTTCCTCCGACTCATGCTCCCCCACTGCAATATTTAAACAGGCACATCTCACCAAGAAAACTTGACTAAACCTTTTGAAACAACGAACCAAGGCAAATTTTTTTCTCTTTGAAGATGGCCTAACAGGTATTTTGGTTTTAGCTATGTAAAGGTAACTAATGTCATTTTAATACTTTCACTTGGTCAAGCCAATATCTTCCGTCTTCTCTTTTCATTGTTAGCTCTGATCTGTTTGTTAGTGGTCTTTGATCCTCATACTATATAACCAGTGGAGTGTGCACGCAAGGTGATTGCCTATAGCAGATTTTCAACTTTCTTAATGCTGTGGCCCTT
>JAMJFZ010003122.1:0-54597 GCA_026225945.1 Cricetomys ansorgei
TTTTGGTTTAGGTGGAATCTTGCAGGTTCCTTCTCTAGGGTTTACTTCCCCCAAATCTGCACCACTGTTCACTGGGATTGGCCTATGTGAACCGAGACAGTCAACCTCCTGTGCTCTCACGTCAAATAAAGATAAGCCTCGCTCTTCCTCTGGGTTCCACAGGGCACCGCCACATGCCCATAGGGTGGAAAGAGAAATCTCCCATGCATATGAAGCCACAGAAGATTTTCAGGGACCTTCCCCAAAGTGTTCCTGGGCCAGAAACTGGAGGATTCTGATGAAGAAAATGTTAGTCTTCTGACCCAAGCCATGAACATCTTGAAAGATATTTCTTTTATTTTATCTTGAATAATATAACCTTTAAATTGTGTTCACATCAAAACAGAAGATGCGAGAGGTGCACTACCCTGGGGAAGATGGTGGAGCTAACCTGGGAAACACCAAGACCTACCAGTTAATGAACAAACACTGTGCAGCTGTGACTGGGGCCCACTGTTCCAAGGAAATAACTATGTAGGGTCAGTCATTCTGGTTTTTGAAAGTTTGAAACAAGATTCAAAGCCAGGTTGGGCTACATAGTGAGACCCTATCGCAAAAGAATATTTGGAAGGATGTCTGGGAATGTTACTTAGTAGTAGAACACTTGCCTGTAACGTATTTCAGTCCCCTAGTTTTGATTCTGAACACACACACACACACGCGCACACACAGAGGAGTCAAATATTAGTGAGAGGAAACATGGTAATAAAACAACTAGCTGGCAGATAAGCCAACAGCATTCTGGAACTTGGGAAACAGATTGAACTCAGAGCAAAGTATAAGGAGAAAGGGGGAGTATGGAACAGGAACCTTGGAGTCAGGTCATATGTACAATGGAAAGAAGGCAAGAGGGAACTTCATGACTTCATGGTAAGGAGTTTGGAATAATCCAGAGAGAGGGAAGAGGCCGCACTACCAGACCAAGCCACCATATCCATGGCTCTTTGCACACCCTCCGCTGGAAGCAAGTTGGTCCTGGCTTTGCTGTGCCTCCAGCTTTGTACCTCAGGACCCAGCTAACCACGCTCCAGGCTCTTGTGTGCCCCTCTCCACCTCAAATTCGTATTGTCTTCTTCATCCACTCTCTCAGCATGGTGTCTCCTTATTTCCCATCATGGGCATATGGCAGTTTCCAGGGAGGGTGAACTTAATGTTTAGTCCTCTGACTGTAACTGAATTTTTAATATCAGAAGTTGGGAAATCCCAGAAACCCATAAAAAGCCTTTGAGAAATACTAAAATAAACCAAAACTCTGGAATACTTTATACCAGAGTCCGCTGTGGTAGTGCTAGGGAGGTAAAGTAATGTCTCCTTAACCATCATCCTAATTGGGACAGACTTCTGTAACCAAAAAGCAAGTTGAAAGGAGAAAAATGTCTTATTTTCTTAAGAGTGTAAGGCACTAAACATGAGAGGAAAGCCAGCGAGAAGCAAGTCACTTTTAAAACCGAGCTGATGCGACGTCTCTGACACAGGTCCCTCTATAGGAAAATGATCCCAGGAAGGAAGGGATCGAGGAAGTGTCAGGATCTCAGAGGTGGGGCGCGTTGCAGTAAGGTGGAGATATGGGCTCACTCCAGCAGAACCGCAGGAGCTTGAGGAGCATCTGTGCCACCTTTGAGCAGGGTGAGTTCTCTGTGAAGGAGAGTGTACGTCCTGTCTTTAGGTGAAGAGGGACGATAGAGAAAACTGTCCCTCTGATTTCCGCTTCTTAATTGCTCAAAATAACTGAGTGACCAATTCTATTTCCTAATAAGACAAGTTCCTTCCATGGTACTTACACAATAAGGTTTCCTGTCACCCTCAAAGCAAGAATAAGAATGATCAGCAGCACAGGACAAGGCCCAGGACTTTTCTGATTTATAACTCCCTCATTGCTACCCTATGAGGAAGAGAGTGTGGCCCTCTCGCCCTCTTAGATGTGAAAGCAGCAAGAAATGAGAACTGGGGAGACCGGAAAAGAACACCGTCTGGTGGGTATGTGGATTGGTACCTCCTGTGCCGGGCTGTTTCTATGAGTTCCAGAGGTTAAAACATGTACCAGTGAATGTCACTGTAACCAGCCTATGATGGTTGCTTCTATTCCTTCCTTCCTTCCTTCCTTCCTTCCTTCCTTCCTTCCTTCCTTCCTTCCTTCCTTCATTCATTTGTTCGGCAAGCACTTACTGGCAATCCACTTGGGGGAGGAATCAGGAACCCATAGATAAATCAGACATAGCCCCTTGCCTTTAAGATTCACAATCTAGACAGGTAGTGGTGGCACACACCTTTAATCTCAGCACTCAGGAGGCAGAGGCAGGCAGATCTCTGTGAGTTCCAGGCCAGCCTGGTCTATAGAGTAGTAAGCTTCCAGGACAGCCAGAGTTACAACAGAGAAATCAAAGAAAGAGGAGGAGGAGGAGGAGGAGGAGGAGGAGGAGGAGGAGGAGGAGGAGGAGGAGGAGGAGGAGGAGGAGGAGGAGGGGGGAGAAGGAGGAGGAGGAGGAAGAGGAAGAGGAGGAGAAAAAAGAAAAAAAAGAGAAAAAAGAAAAAGGTTCACAATGGGAGAGAGTATTTCTTGAATGTCATATATATGTCACTCTATGCTCCACAAGAGGAGTTGGAAACACAAATAAATCTCCAATAAAAATGCCCAGAATTAGTAAGTCTCTGTGTGCCACTTCCATTGTGGAAGCTGTCTGCTGCTTCCTAGCTCCTCCTCACCTCTACCCTCTCTGACGCCTCCCTTTGGCCCTGCAGCACATCCTCAAGGCTGATGATGGAACTTTCCCTGCAAGGGTACAGAGGCAAGAAGATAACTTGGGCTTAACACAGTGATAACAAAACCTCGCCACCATCTATTCCCAAGCTGTAGTGTCTCAGCAAAGGGATGCGATTCCCTCTCTCCACTCTCGTTTTATTTATAAGTGTTTTGTTGCAAAGTGGATGAACTGTCGAGCTCCATGTCACAGCCTGCAGCACAGCAAACTGGCTTTTTCTGAAGCTCATAATGTGATAATTAAACCGCTAACAGGCACCTTAGTGATGGCATTTGCTGAAGATGTGAAAGCCCTCTCAACAATGGCACCTTTCTGTAGGGGACTCATCAGTGGAGGTAGAGTGATCGGCTCATGGTTTATTTATTTAACTTTTTTATATATATTTTCTTCCATGAGTACATTAAATTTTTATGTGGAGTGAAATGGGACAGGACTTGTTTCCCTTCCACTGCACAATGATTTATTACCCAAAAAAGACCGCAGAACTAATTAGCAGAGTAATTAATTAATATAAATTTGCATATTTGCATTTGCAATTAGTGCAGCCGACTGATTAGTCTGAAAATGAGAAGTTTGACTCATTAGATGTTAGTGTCTGCTGGACCAGAAAGCGGCTGCCAGATGAGGCGGAAAAGGGTGGAATAAGCGTGTGTGTTTCTTTTGTTAGGAGAACGGAGAATATGCTCAAATATCTGGGGCCAGACATCAGAGTTTGCAATTAAAAAAAATAATAATAAATTATTTGCTTCCATTTCTGCTACTCAATGTTCCTTGCCCTTTTGCCTACAGCAACTTATTCCTGCCAACCCTGGAAGCTCCCAGATCCTTGAAAATGGCTCTTCCTAGTCCCTCAAAGCAGAGGGATCTCGGTTGTTTGTGGATGAGCAGAAAGTCTGCCCCATTTCGATGTCCCTGGAATTTGACTCTTGCACTCAATTCAGTGGTTCTGTCAAAACCATTCTCCAGTGTTGATGAGGGCCCTCAGGGGACTTGGGGATAGACTACCTTCCCTTCCGGGCTTCCTCTGATCGCTGCCTCTTTGTTCCTCCAGCTGATGACTGACTCAAATCTCTCACCTCCAGTAGACTGACTGAATCCATGTCTGCAGAATGACACAGGGTGAATAATCCATAAATATAACACATCAACAGTCAGACACACAGACATCAAATAACAGCCTTTAAACACTCATAGTAAAGGAAAGGGTTTGCTCCAAGATGTTTAGGGAGGCTGGGAACAATGGCAAGGAGGATCTTGGTTTAACTTCACTGAATCTATTTAGGATGAAGATTCATGTAGAGGATTCATGTAGAGTCTGTTATGAACACCTTTTTTTTGGTAATAATGGATATTTTAAAATTTAAGTTCTTACTGAAAGAAAATAATTTCATTTGTTCATTTTACATTTTTTCCCAAATTGAAATTAAACACCTATACATTCCCTGGTGGTTGAATTTCGTTTATATATGATAAAAGGAAAATTTTGAACTGTATCATATTGGCTCAATGCTATAGATAATCTGCAGATCAAAAATAAAATTTACCCTGTGCTTGTTAATCTATGAAACCACTTTCAATGCCATTCAGTTAGCTTTGTTGTGGGTCAACTCTTGCCCTTAAGATCTGGAGAGATTTTTAGGTAGAAGATACACACGAGCTGTTCTTGCATTGTGGCTCAGATAATAACAAGTGGCACTCACCAGCCCCGGCCCCTACCCCTAGCCAGGAGCCTTGCATTGCACATTCCAGAAGGTATCAGTTCCAGATTGGTGAGCTATATATTTTAAGTGTATCTCTCAAACAGTTATGTGTTGGAAGCCTGACACATACCAGACCTTTAAGACAACAGAGAATAATGCGTGTTCCTTAGTTTACTGAGGGAGCTGCCCTTGGAAGGATGAGGGTGGCTGTTGTAAGTCCCCTGTGTGCTTGTAAGAGCCAGTTCTTAAGAGTGAGCCCAACACCCTCATTGCTCTCTGGCTTTCAGATTTGTGAAGTGACTGTTCATCTGTCTCACACACATCTCATCATCTTCATCTGCCTTGAAGGCATCTAGCCAAGGGGAGGGAAGAACCTCCTTAGAGCCAGCACCACCAGCACCATGCTGTTTATACTAAGTGGAAATCTTTCCTTTTTAACGTTGTCCTGCCTCATGTATTTCATTTTAGTAATACAGAACTGTCCAACTCACACTGTCATCTGTCCTCCAAGCATTGCTGTGACTTTACCTCTCAACTCCAACCACACAGCATCGAATTCCTTGTTCCATCATGTGTCCATCAAAGGAGGTAATGGTACGATCATCCTTTAGATCGTCACCTCATTTCTATGACTGAGAACTTCTTTCGAACATAGCTAACTTCTATTTACCTCTTTATATTCACAAACCTAGTATACTATCCAGAACATAGTAGAAAATAAATAATTGCTAAACCATAACATGGAAGAACTAAGGAAGAGATGTATGTGGACATACCTTTATCTAGAGAAATGTCTACAAGGAAAGGAAAAATAGCTCTCTTGAAATGCAAGGAAATGTCACTCAAAATGTCACTGAACAGAATGAAAGTTTAGATGACCCGTGCATGTGACATCCCTGCTTTGAACTCTTCCTTAGAATCTGCTTCCATTTGTCTTAGGCTTTTCCTCTTCGAGTGCTTTGCTTTAAAAAAGGGTTCTTATATTTAATAGGTTTGCAGAAGCTACTAAAATATTAATTCCTTGTATTTTTACAAAAATCAACCACTCATCCTACATTCATAGGTTAAAAGTAAGACCTAGACAAATAGCCATGATTCACAGTTACCCTGTAGTAGTTCTGAGAGAAATGGAGCTTGTAAATGGGATTGGGAACAACAGTGAGAAATGTAGAGGCAAGTGCGAAAGTTTAACACGTGAAGCCCCTCAGAGAAAAGGTCTTTGTATTTTCATCGTTTATTAAATAGCATTTTTCTTGCTCACCTGTTTCTTATACCACTTCCCTCATAGACAAAATATTCTTCAATGCCCAAGGCTGACGCTAGCCATTCTTGAACTGCAGGTGGCTCTTGGTGATGGTGAGCTCTTGTTTGATGTAGACACCTGGAACCTTACTTACACACTTCAGTAGCTGCTGTGGATATGAAATTGGAGACAACGCCATGTGATAAACCTCTTTATTTTTGCACATGAAACTGCATTGATATCACTCAGGCATTGTCTATCCATTGGTCTGTCTGTTGGTTTTAAATTTATTCTCCACTTACCTCCAAGAATATTTGAGATAGCAATTGAGTTGAGCATTTTTATATGCTTCGTAAAGCAATTCACCATCTAAAAAGATTCCTTGTTTCTTAACTGTGCCATAATACATATGACAAAATATATTTTTATATTTGTTTCCTATAAACTGCATGCTTTATCTGGAACTGTGGTGCAGATATGTTGAGAGGAAACCAGCCACGATAACGCGTGGCAGCACCTTCTGTCTCCATCACTGCAAATAGAGGAAAATAAAGTCATATTTCCGAAAATGTACCACAAGAATAGCTATAATTGTCCATTCCATATTTGCTTGTTGGAAAAAAAAAAAAGGAAGACTGATTTTTATATTTGTCTGAAAACACAAATTAGGATTTGCTTCTGCGTCTAGTCATCCATTGCCAAGCGAGGAACAAGGAAGTGAAGACTCCTCCCCTGCCGCAGGACTAGGGTTTCTTTTGTTTGAAGGCTTGCTGTTACTTCTACTTCGGTCAAGCAATGACCAGAAACAGAAGTGGTCTAATGGGGAGAGGGGTCTCCTCTGTATATTTAGGAATCTGGAAACCCAATGGGACACATAGCTCTGCTAACAGCACAAACTTTAACTTAAACACTGATTTTTTTTTTTAAGTATCCTTCCAGATCATTAGTCCATTAGGTGAAGTATACACTTTGGCTATTTCAGTAAAACACTCTCCAGCCTTTTAGGATCATTTGGAAAGGGAGGCAGGGATGGATGGCCTTGTATGGCTGGAGACTTGAAGACCTGTCTGGCCTCTGTGGTTTCTGCCTCCCTGGAACGCTCGCTGACAGCTAATCCTTCTGACCACAGACCTTTCTCATTTCAAGTAGTGTTGTGTGAATTCAGCCCCTCTCTATCTTTCACAAACTATAAGGTTTAATAGCGATTAACACTAGACCACAGCACTTTCAAATTAACGATAGCCCTGCCAGTTCTAATTGGTATTCTAATTAGCCTAACCGATTCAACTAATTAAGAACATTAAACTTTTTAACAAAGGCTATCTTGCTTTGTGTGTTGTAAAATGGAATTTAAAGGGGGGGGGGGGTGTGTGTAGGAGGAAGGGGTGAAGAGGATGGGGGAGGAATGAGAGCAAGCTCGGATTTCCAGGACATACTCAGCTTGGGAGCCAATGGGAGGCTTCCTCCTTCCTGAAGCAGGGCAGGGGTTGGCCAGTGCCTGAGCTTTGCTGGGTGAAGGGTCCCTGCAGCCTTTACTTTCCAGCAGGGCAGAATCAAGTTAATGTAGTGATGCTACTCTTAGTCTCTGTGCCTGCTGAGACTTCCTAGAAGTGGCCTTGAGGGACAAGCCTAGGCTATTGGTTCACCATAAAGAGAAACTGTGAACCATGCAGCTTTATACAAAGTATGACCTTTGTCATAATGAGGAAGATCAAGGCTGACTAACTGCAGTTTCAAAATGTGTTCAATTGAAGATCCTGCTTTTGAGAGAACTCTGTGCTGTAGTGAACTCTACAATAAGCCAGGAGCAGCCGTGCAGTAGAGAAATTGGCTGGGTTTACAGTGTGCCCCTAAAATATTGTGGCTTCCATGACCCCCCTTTTTTTTTACCTTTTCCCTTCAGTACCTGCTCTATCTCTTAAGTCTACGATCTCCTCAAAATCTCTCCCAATCTCGGCTCCTTCTCACTTTCTGGTGGAATTCCTTTTATTCAAGCCATCAGAGTCGAGATGTAAGGAGACACTCATGCCCATTGCTGCACATATGAGATTCTGGGCATGAGACTTCAAAATACGGCACCCTAATATCAAGAAAATAAGGAAGACTGATGGTTCACTGTCCCTTGAAGCTATTCACATGATGCTCCAGTGAAAGCCTCGCCTTTCCTCCATAGGAAAGCGTCTCTGTACCCTAGAGGACACGGTCTCACCGAGCAGAATCTAAGTTCTCCCCAGTTCATCACTTCTAACCTTCCCTCTCTTCCCCTTCCTGCTGTCTACTCTTCAGTGAACCCACCGTAAAAATATGTAGGTTTGTCTTTCTTTGGGTCTTCATCTCTGAAGGCCCCCATTTACATTAGACACATCCCTATGCTTTGCTCTTGTTATTCTATGTTTTAGGTTTGGTTCGTTTGTGTTCCTTTTGGTTTTGCTGGAGGAGTCTCAGAGGGTAATATACTGGCAACTGGCATAACAAGTCTTCCTCCTGTCATCATCCTAGAGAACGTGGAATGAAAGCTTCCTTCAACTAGGACCTCGGGGGCTTCACTTGCTCCCCACATGGTATTCCTGCCCCCATCGTGATCACCCATGACTGTCCTCCTATTTACTTGTGTCCCCTCCAAACCTGTTCCCCACACAGCAGAGGCATCAGAGCACCTGCTCACATCCTCCATTGCTGCCCAAGAGCTTGGGAGATTTGAAACCCTGAGCCTTGTTGATCAGGCTCTACAGAATCCAGTTTCCTGTCTCCCACCGTTCCTCCTAGTTTTCTTTCTCTTGGTCATGATGCCCCAGATGCAGAGCTTCCATCATGAACCAAGGAGGAATAGGGTGTCCTCCCAGACACAGGACCGAAGCAGGTATATTGCTCAGAGAGAACCTAAATTCCTGAAGACACTTTCAATCAGCGTTCAATGGCAGTTCTACACCCATATTCCTTCCCTGTTTGAGTTCCTATTCTGACTTCCTTCAATGTTGAACAATGATGTGGAAGTATAAGCCAAATAAACTCTGACTTCCCCAAGTTGGGGCAATGATTAAAATATTCCTGGCCCCAAAGAATGATATATTGGTGATGATGTCATGGAATATATTCTCTTTCATCCCTCTTTTCTGACGTATAATTCCAGAACCCCTTGGAATATCCGAAGTAACTGGGTACGGGCAGCAGGAAGGACCAAGGCATTATTAGAGGCTTGGGACACTCAGGCTGACTCCCAATATCCAGGAAAACAAAAGGGAATAAGGTTGATTTGACCACTAATGTCCAAAGACAATCAATCATTCCTGTGTGATGAAGTTTCTATAAAAAACAAAGGACTGGCTTCAAGGGTTTTCCAGAAGACTGAATACAAGCAAAGGTTCCAAGACAGCAGTGGGTACATAGAGTGCCCACACCCTGGGTCCTCTGCAAGTGCAAATGCAGCAATGTCTCTCAGCAAGTGAGCCATCTCTTCATCTCCTAATGGAAAAGTTAAAGTTTATTAAAAAAAAAAAAAAAAAAAAAAAACTTTACATCTGTGTGTCTATTTGGCAACTAAACTCTATAAACTCAGAGAATTATTTAAATATTTCTGGTGAAAGTTCACATAGATACAGACAGCCTATAATACTAAACACATTCCAAATTTTGAAGACTACACACAAATAATGCAAAATGCCTAGTAAACAATGTTTGAACCAGATGCATGTTAAAACAATGATTTGCCATTACAGAGCAAGTCAAATGTTATTAAAATTGAATTCGCCTATTTTTGTCTTGCTTTTTTAAGTGTGAGAAAAATTTAAGGTGCACATGTGGCTCACACTGTATGTGTACTGTAAAAGTGTGTTCTAAATTCTAAACTTAGCTGCATGAATTTCTGCTTAGAGTAAAAATTCACTCTTGTTTTTGTGTACATAGAACTAGCAATGATATCTTTTAAAATGGCTAAAGGTATCAAAAGAAAAACTATATTTCATGATTTTGAAAACTGAAATTTTAATACTAATAAATTTCCATTGGACAATAGGCACTCCATATGTTATATTAATGACCTAGTTAGGGTTACTATTGCTGAGATGAAACAGCATGACCAAAAGCAACTTGAGGAGAAGAGGGTTTATTTGACTTACACTTCCACATCATTCTTTATCACTGAAGAAAATCAGGACAGAAACTCAAACAGGGCAGGAATCTGGAGCAGGAGCTGATGCAGAGGACATAGAGAGATGCTGCTTATTGACTTGCTTCCCTTGGCTTGCTCAGCCTGCTTTCTTATAGAATCCTGGACCACCAGCCTAGGAATGGTACCACCCACAAGTGGCTTGGCCCATTCCCCTCAATCACTAAATAAGAAAATGCCCAGCAGGCTTGCCTAAAGACTGATCTCACAGAGGCATTTTCGCAGTTGACGTTCCCTCCTCCCAGATGACTCTAGCTTGTGTCAAGTTGACATAACAACTAACCAGTAAAATTCATCATATTATTTATAATTGTCTTTACATTGACATGGCAATATAAACATTATCTGGGCAAAGCCTTAAACAATTTTTATCTGTCTTTATAGATAGGAAGTTTATTCTCCCTTGTCTTAAGGAATCTTTGGATGTACATATGTGTGTATGTTTTTAAATATGTGCCATCAATTTCAGTTTTCTATATATGCTTAGTTTTTAAAAAATATACTTTCTAAGAGGATTTTTCTGTCTGTATTCTTTTTGTTTTTCATATCTAAGCGTTGAATTCGTGCTTTCTAGGCAAATGCTCTACAACTGAGCTGAATCCAGAACCCCTAAAATGTAGTTTTATATAAGAGACGTGGATACACATTAAAATTTGCTCAAGGCTGGCAAGTTGGCTCAACAGGTAAAGGTGCTTGCCACAAAGCCTTATGACTAGAAAATGACAGGCCGAAGAGCCACGTGGTATAAGGAGAGGATAAACTCTTACAAGTTATCCTCTGACCTCTGCATATGTGCTGTGGCATGTGAGTGTACACACACACAGACACGCACACCTTTTGTAATTGAATAGGGACTGGCAGGATGACTCACTTGGCACTTGCTGCCAAGACTAACAACCTGAATTTGATCTCTAGGACCCACATATAGAAGGAGGGAGCCAACGCCTCCAAGATGTATTCGGATGACTATACACACACTCACACACACACAAGCACCCACATGGACACAATAAACACATTTGAAAATTTTAAATCTCTTGGTTTAAATTTTAGGGAATCTCACACATTATTCATTCATTATTTCTACCCTTACCCCTCCTCGAAACTCCTCCCATGCCCCCCCAATTTCATCTCATGTTTATGACCTCTTCTTCTTCAACCATTGTGATACACACGCACACACGCACGCACGCACGCACGCACACACACATACACAACTTGCTGAGTCTACTTAGTGTCGCTCATTTGTACATGTGTTTAGGGCTGGTGGATTTGGATAACCTGTCAGGAATCTCATCCATGGAGAAGGCTGACTCTCCCTCTCTCAACCATTAATTGCCTGTAGCTCTTCATCTATATCAGCGGTTCTCAATCTCTCTAATGGTGCAACACTTTAATACAGTTTCTCATGTTACGGTCACCCCAAACCATAAAATTATTTTCATTGCTACGTCATAACTGCAGTTTTGCCACTATTATGAATCACAATATACCTGATATGCAGATAGTCTTTGGCGACCCCTGTGAAAGGGTCATTTGACCCCCAAAGGAATCACGGCCCACAGACTGAGAACCACTAATCTAGGGGTAGAGCCTTGTGAGATTTCCCATCTTTGGTGGCGTACCAACTGGTGTTATCATTGTTCAGGTCTTGTTCAGAGGATCGTATTTTTGAGATTTCATGGAAGCAGTTTCTCTGTCATATATAGGGGACAGCATCTCAGAGCAGATATCCAGGTCCCCTGGCTATTAGACTCTTTCAGCTTCCTTTTCATTGATGTCCCTTGAGCCTTAAGGATAGGAGCTGTGTTGTGGATGTACTAATTGGGATTGGACACCCCATGGTCAGCTAGTCTCTTCCTTTCTACCAGTTGTGGGTTTCAGGAACAATCTCCACCTGCTACAAAAGGTAGCTTTCTTTGGTAAGAGATGAGAGCGACAGTTACCTGTGCGTATAAAGATAAATATTTAGAATGCAGTGAGAGGTTACACTGGTTTAGGAAAATAGCAGCGGCAGATTCTCCTCTAAGGCCCATGACCTCAGTAGTGTCGGGGAATTGACTAAGTTTACAGTACCGGGTATGAAGTCCCTCCTTACCTCACCAGTCTGAAGTCCAATTAGGCAGCTGCTGGTTACCCCCAAGGTACAAGTGCCACTATTGCACAATTGGGGATATTTTGTTATGTGGTCATTTGGGAGCTTGGTAGGCTTTAGAGCTGGGTAGGATTGATGATTGCTCTTCTCTCTTGGCAGTTTTCATAACACCTTCCTCTTGGTGCTAGTCATGAGAGCTGGTTCTCAGGGAGGAAGCTTCCAACTCTATCCCTCCAAGTCCAATGTGGTACAGCATATAATATTTTATCAGTCTCTTAGACTCCCCTGACCAACAACTCAAAAGGAGGTTTCCCATGCCTGACAATGAGGTTGTGTTAGACAGTTTATGGCTCTTAGCAGGACCATTATTACCTCAAGTGGTGTATGTGCGTATGTGTGTGCGTACCTTCAATTGTGTATATTTATATGTATCTTTGAGTGTGTGTGTATGTACGTGTGTGTGTGTGTGTGTGTGTGTGTATACATGTTTCAAATAAATGAATAAAATGAGCTCAATTACCTATATGATTGTTGTGACATTAGACTATGGACATGAACAGCCAATTGCACCAATAAGAACCTTTCCTCCTGCTTCCCAGACAAACCCAGGCCTCCTGGGAGTTTCCCACAGCACAGCATAGGAGACTGACAGGGACGGATGCAGGCTCCCAGTTCCTCAGTGTCTTCAGTGACTCAAGAACTACTAAGTCATGCCTCTTTTGCAATGCAATGTCACTTGTCAACTCCAATTCTAAAGTTATTGTGTACAGTGCCCTTGGGGACTCTTACTGGTAAAATGGCAGAAGCGCAGGTCAGAATTTTCCTTTTAAGTACATTTTCTGTCCCCATAACTAGAAGCTTGTGTAGACTTCCTCTGGTCATGATCCGATTCTGATGCTCAGAACTGCCCTCAGAAACCTGCCCTGCCCTGGTTTTGTCCCCACTGTGCACAATGTTCTTTTCAATCAGCCTTCCCTAGAGAGTGGCTAAGATGTGCTCCCAGCTCAGGTGCTGCTCCCAGCTCTGCAAGCACAGTAGAAATCAAGCCCCTTTGCTGGCTGACTTGTACAGTACATACTTGGGCTGAGTGCTGACCCCTAAATCATTCATTTCTCTATCAAAGGAACAGAATTCGCTGACTGGCCAAGGATGGGCCCCAAGTCTAACCTGTCACCTGGGTGGTCTTCTCTCTGTCTGAGGCCTATAGATCAGAGGCATGTAGGCTAAAATTGCAAGAGGCTCATCTGTAAAAGAAAAGAATATTTTCCAAAATATTCTTGGCACACAGAGACAGATGGCCACTACAAGTAAGGAAAAAAATCAAAACAATATACCACCAACTGTAGTCTAGAAGCTTAAGAAAATAGTGAAAGCTGTGATTTGTTAAATAAGACGAGCCTCTTTCAGAAGGCACGATTAAAATTGGACATGGTAGTACATGTGTGTGATTCTAGAACTTAGGTGACTGAGGCAGGGGGATTACCTTGAGCTCAAAGCAAATATTGGTCACCCCTACACACACACACACACACACACACACACACACAGCATGATTAATGAGTCAACTTTTAATATAGAAATAAAAAATATATGAAATAGGTGAATTAGCAAAGACAATATGATTGTGCGTACATTTCAAAAATGTTTTTGAAGACTCTCCCTTCTGGGCTGAAGAAATGACTCAGTCGTTAAGAGCTCTTGCTGCTGTTCCAGAGGATCTGAGTTCAGTTCCCAGCACTCACGCCAGGCAGCTCACAGCCAGAGTATCATCTTACATTTCTCATTGCTGTTTGAGTTCCTCTCAAATACTATTACTAGATTTTTGTGACAGCTATTCCTAATAAGCCCTATTTATTAGTGCATATAAATTGCATAGTTTATACATTTAGTTATATATTTATGTTGTCACATATGTATGCATGTGTACATCTTTATGTGAGTTATGCGCACCAAGAAAACATCTCCCTTTAAAATATAGTTTTTAGAGTCAGCAATGATAGTATAAGTGATCATCTGCCATTGGGCCAGAACATGAAGGACGTGACTGGAGCATCATACAACATTTGAAAAATGTAATCTATAATGGATGGATGCTTGCATCCTCTCAAAGGTCCTATGGTGAAGCTCCACCCCTTTGTCTGAAGCTTGGTAGGAATGGGGACTCTGGGAGTGATGGAGGACAGAGGAGGTAATGGGGCCAGGACTTTCTTAGTGGCCTTACATAAGGATCTCTCTCCCCTCTCCTCTTCCTTATCTTACTCTCTTTCCTCTCTGCCTCTCTACAGGATCAGATGAAAGGCCCGTGAAGATACAGGAAGAAGGAACTCTCTACCTACCCGGGAGGGGAAGAGGTTTTACTGGAACCAAGTCAGCCTGTACCTGACTTTGACTCTCCATCCTGTATGCCTTGAGAAGTAAATTTCACTTGCTATGGCACCCAGGGTGTTGTATCATTATGACTGATAGGGAAGACCAAGAAAACATGAAAATCAAGATTAAAAAAAAAAAAAAAGCAAAACTATTCAAGGCCAGGCTAGTCTACAGAGTGAGATCCAGGATATCAATAAAAGAAATATGAAAATTTCCTGTGACCGCTGGGTCTGATCCAGTGACCTTGTTTCCTCTTATGAGTTCTTGATATATAACAGTCCTCATCGACAGCCTTGATACTGCCTCTGGGATTTTCCAAGTGAAGAATCCCTGGCTTCTCAGCCCTGCGGAGAGTGCTACAGTAGTACAGGCTGTTGGTGCATGCCATCTGTGCATTTGAACGGGCCTTTGTGTTTGGTTTAATGCTTGCTCTGGCCATTTTGGAAGCTTTAGCTCCTGTGAACAAGAGGCGGTCCATATTAATTTTCTCTAGGCCTGGATTTTATATAGCTGATCCTAACACTGCCCTATGCTCTTCTCCTAACAGAAAAGTGACTTCCTATAAGAAAACTGTGAACACCAGCTCAGGCTAAGCTGGCCCCAGTTGTAGAGCAGATGGTGAAATACGCTGAGATAAAAGAGAGAGGAAGATGGACCCATGCATAAGTGCAGAAGACAAGAAAGTGAAGTAAGCCAATGTGGTGGGCTCAAAGCACTCGTCACATTTATCACAGAGGAAAACAGAGTGACTTGCGGTGGTCATGAGTGTGTTTCATCACCAGAAACTCAGAAGCAGCAAACCATTACACAGTTAAGTATATGTGGGGAAGGCGTCTAACATCCACTGCTCTGGAGAATCGTGAAGCACCAGCAAGTGGAAGAATCCAAGGGAACGGGGATTAAAGGCGCACCTGTCCGCGTGTTCTATTAACAGCTGCAGAGCTTTCTCTAGGGACACTCAATTGATGCACAGACTCTTCATCAGTAGTCTGGGTTCCAAGAGCAACAAAAGCTCAGTGTTGTCAGGTAAAGATGCTGAGTTCAAATGGAATTTCAGATAAGTCACGTATACTTTTACTCTAAGTTTGTACCATATGTAAACACATCTGAACTTCAAATCTAGCTGGGTACCCTGCATTTTCATTGGCTGAGTCTGCCTGTCTTAGATGCTATCCGTTTTGCCATCATCTTCAACCATGTGCAATATAAAGTGAGATGAAGGCAGCTTGTAGGAGTTAGATTTGGAGGAGAAAGGTATGTCCAAATTAAGTCCCAGTCCCTCAGAGTTCAGTGTGGTTCTCAACCAGGTATTATTTCAAAGTGCTGTTGGCCACACCCTATCTCCAGGGACAGGTGACAGTCCCCACTTTTCCAAACAGTACAATGCCCATACTTTTAGCCCTCCCTTCCACCTTTTCTTCAAATGAGCATGACCCAGCCTGAATCATATTATTACACCAACGTAAACATAAAATGTAATTTTTGTTATTGTTTATTTAATAAGGGGCCCATGAAAGCAATGTCTAAGACCCACATAAATTCTAATTCTGAGCTACCCAGAAATTCAGATTTACAAGAAACATCACTTTTGTTTATTCATTTTTCACTCTTTATGTAGTTGTATTTCAAATTCTCATAGAAAGACAAGATCTAGTCTCTAGTCTTCAGGGAAGTAGTTACAACTGAACCATCCAAGGCTATAGAGTTCAGAATGTCTTTTTCCACCAGGTGGTGGGGATGCACGCCTTTAATCCCAGCACTCAGGAGGTAGAGGCAGGCCAGCCAGGTCTACAGAGTGAGTTCCAGGACAACCAGAATTCCAACGGAGAAATCATGTCTCGAAAAAACAAAAATAGAAGAAGGAAGAGGAGAAGAAGAAAGGAAGAAAGGAACGAAGGAAGGAAGGGAGGGAAGGAAGGGAGGGAAAGAGGCAATATCTTTTTCTATCTGACTCTCCTAGTGTGGAAAACCTGCAACGTTCATTCCACCTGGATTCCCCCTGAGCTGCCGTGTGTTTTCATTAGCAACAACTCCACAAATGACGGGGTCACTTTAGACACTTCTGCACTTTATCACAGCTGCTTTGTAAATATGTCTGTAAAAGCTGAGTCGTGTGACACAGGCTTGGAATCCCAGCTGCTCAGGAGGCTGAGACGAGGTGGGACAATCATAAGTTCAAGGCCTGTCTGGACTATAGAGAGAGTCCAAAGCTTGCCTGGGAAGTTCAGAGAGACCCTGTCTCAAAATAGAAACATGAAAGGAGTGTAGAAATATAGCTCGATGAGAAGGAGACACCCTGCTGTGTTCAAGGCTTCAGTAGGACAAAAATAAATATATAGAAAATAAATATTTCTGCATGAATCTAAATGCCCCAAAGACCAGAGATTGCTCAGGGGATCATGTCTTATTTATTGACCAAACCACACATGCTGTCATGGCCGTTGAGTCATGACATCCTTTTCAAATGACCTGCCTGGTCTTTATTTACAAATGTACAACATGCCCATTTTTCTATTTCACCTCATTTACTGAGTTTTTCAACAGCCTTTCAATGTGAATTGTGTGTGAGACAGATGCCAGTCTGGAAGGGTTTTTCGTTTGGGAGAACAGGGAACTATTATTAACATTTTAAATTTCTGTGCCTCTGAGCAGCCAGATAACCAGCAGAGTGAGGAGCAGGTGGATGACAGTGTCCCCCCTCGTCCACTCTGTCCACCTCCAAACAGAGAGCAGCAGGAAGTAGAGCCACGGAACACAAGTGATCTTCACTTACAGCACGCCAAACTCACATTTTGCCAATAGCAAAGAAGCCAGCCCGGGGAGTGCTTAAACTTTGAGTTGAAAGGATAACGATGCCTTTCTTCCAGAAAATGGCACTGGCTAATAAGAAAGTCTGAAGCCATGTGTCAGTCACTATCTTAGACTGGATCTTATACCAGTTCTGGTGGCCAAAATGAGATGGAAATGACAAAAGTTAGTTCAACTTTTTAAGGAAATAATTAGTACTGGAACAGCCTTTTTGGATAAAAAAGAAAAAAAAAACAGTACTGGGTTCAAATTTCATAGACAACTAGATAGAATCATTGGTCTTTACTGTCACTAGAAAAAATTCTTGTTTTCCCTAGTTGAAAAAGTGACATAATCTCCAATCTGATTATGAGATGTAGGGCAGGGAGCTCTACTGTCTCTGTCTATTGTCACTGACTTATTTTGCTGCTCGGCCCCAGTGTTAATGAAGCAAAGATCGCAGCTTTGATTGACAGATGGGTCTCATTGCTCTAAGTTATTCTGCAGCCAAATATGCCGTAACTACAACTGGTCAACTTGACTCTGCTGTTAATATATATTGAATCCCTACTATGCAATTTAGTGTGTTGGGTGATATGCCCACGACAAAACAAAGTGAAACAAACAAACAGACAGAAAACCAGGACAGGCGGGGAGACAGATGCATTCGCAAACGGCTACTACAAAGCGAATTGTGCTAAACACAATAATAGAAGCACAAAGTGCAGTGGGAAATCAGAAGAGAAAGATTAATTCCAACCCACAAGGATGTGAATGGAACGCTTCAAATTTATCACCACCCCAGGAACAACAACTTGCCACATATGTTATAATAACAGTGGGTTAGCATTGCTATTTTAAAGCACAGATGAAGAATATATTGTAATTAGATGAGATTTGCCAACAAAACAGAGCAAATGAGCCAGCAGTCCAAAATACTAAAAGGCAAATAATGATTTGGGCTTTTGTATGTTAAGGTGGTGGGCCCTTTAAGAACTGGGGGGGGGGGGCTTTGTGGGTACAGCACTGGTACCAGATTAAGGTAGATGGGCTCCTGAGCTGGTGCTTCAGATAGTGAGTTGCTGTGAGAGGAAGCCTGCTCTGCGTTTTGCTCTTGGCGTCCCATCTGTCAATATGATCTCTCCCTCCCGCACGTATTCTTGCCATTGTGATGCCATTCACCATAAGGGTCTGGCCAGGGCTAGGGCTATGCATCTGAAATAGCGCACTAAACTGACCCCTTTTTATTTTCAAGCACCCATTCTTAGGTACCCTGGGATTTCAAAGGAAATGAAGAGGAAGGAAGGAAAAAAATGAACAACCCAATGCACCCCTCTCAGCAACCAGGCTTTGGTGCCAGGGTGATTGTCATCACTGCTGCACGGGTTCGCCTCCCAACAACCCATCACCTGCCTGTGCACGCAAACGTATACGGCAACATGTAGTAACACTGTTCATTCACTAGGTGCATCAACAGGAGCATTCTTCCTGGACTTTGTACATAGATTCAAGATTTAGTTTCTTTACTTCATCTAATATGATACGGTTTGATCTGGGTCAGACTGGGATAGGGCCTATCTGTGTAACCCACGCTAGCCATGAGCCCAAAAACCTCTTCCAGTTCCCAAGTGTACCATCACATATTTTCTTCAGTAAATTCTACGTGATATAGGCACCTTGGTAAGGAAATGAAGCCCCAAAGAAACAGCTAAGCCCTGGCATTTCCTGTAGTAGGTTCCATGGAGCTGGGGGTAGTCAGAGAGATGTGTAAGGGGTAGAGTGAGACTTACTGGTGAAAACTCAGATAGCTACTTTCTCAGTAAGAGACTTCAGAGAGGATTCATTTTGGATCACGATGCTGGTGGCTCCTGTTGGATCAGAGCAGACCACACCATGGAATCCAGGAAGTACCTGGGTCCCTGCGCCCTGTTTGCACCAACTGGCTTTCTCCTCCTCCCACTTCTCTTGCATCTAGGCTTCCAGAGAAGGGATCCGAGGGATGGCGCTATGCATATTCAAGGCAGCTCTTCCTGTTTCGGCCGGCCCTCCTCCAGGTATGCTTAAGGATGCCCTGCCAATGGCTTTGACTATCACGGCTCCCCATCACACTTCGGAGAGAGTGTTTTGCGGATTCTTCTGTGTCTGTGAGTCTTGAAAGGTGAGGAGGGCATCCTTTCATTTCTGTTGAGGTGTAGGGAGGGTGCCTCTCCCAGAAGAATCTTATATCTCCCGATTCAGGGAGGAAACAAAACGGAGGGTTAGTAAGAGAGGCTTTTTTTTTTTTGCACTTTCCTCAAATTCCTTAGCTTTCAGCGTGCCAGTGTGACCTGTGTGGCGTAGTTTCCTTACACAATCAGCTCTTTCCTTGTTTCTTCTTTTTTCCCTGTTCAAATCTCCTTGGGACATCTGGAGTGAAGTTTTTTTTTTGTTTGTTTTTTTGTTTCTGGGTTTTTTTGTTTCTTGTTGTGTTTGTTTTGTTTGGGGTTTTGCTTTTGGCTCTAGTGGTGGAACCCAGGAAAGCTACACCCTAGCCCCAGAGTGAACTTTGCAAATGTCAAATTGCACTATGCCCTCTAATGGCTCCCTTTGGATTAAATTCTGAAAAAACGTCACCACGACCTACAGAGCCCTGTGTGATCAGAGCCAGCTCATGCTGTGCAGCTGCTGGTCCTCCCAGAAGACTGGAAGGATCACACCTGCTCTGGCCTCTGCCCTGTCCTTCATAGCTCCACTATGGGGATGATGCAGAGAATACTACAGACACTTCCATTCAATAGATCTTCCCTAAATCTGCTGTGCCCTCCAGTGGGGAAATTCCATGCACATTTTCCATCTGTCTTCTCCTGTAGGCAAATTTCATATATGTTTGTCATCCATCTCTCTGTGAAGACTATAAACTCCACAGCATGCTTGCCTGGACTGTCCATACATACCCCTGAATGCTCATCACTAACCTGTAATTGTAATCCATGTCTTGACTCTGTGTGCGCTGGTTGCATTTCACACACAGGCTCCAGATTGGAGACAAGTTTTGCTTTTTCTTCATGAGATTTGCCACTTCTTAGCCCAGATGTCACTTGCTCCCACATCTGTCATTGATGAAGAAAATGCCCTATAGAGTTGCCAACAGCCAATCTGATGGAGACATTTTCTCAACTGAGGTTCTCTCACCTCAAATGACTTCAGCTTATGTAAAGTTGAGTTAAAAAGCTAATCAGGACAGGGAGTCACCGGAGGTTAAGTATAGACACAGTCTGGCTTCTGTGTACACTGGCTGCTTCTGAGATTGAGTTGCATACCCATCTATGAGCTTTCATAGAGGAGGTGCATGGCAGATGCCTTGGGGAAGAGTAAAAAATTACTCCAAAATAGTTATTGGCTAAGTGTTTGTAGAGAAGGTAAATCAATGAATGAATGCATGACACACAGCTACTAAAGAACAGGATCAAGATTGGCTACCAGGTTTGAGAGATGTCTTTATCACCGTTCTAGAATTGGATGTGGGAGTCTGCCTTCAGAATCATGCTTCTGTGCTCATGGAGGCACGGTCATACTCCATTGCAGGAGGCATGAGGAACTCTTGAACAGCATCCGGGAATCCTTGTTTGAGAAGTACCAGCACTCTCTCAGCCAGTCTTGACAAGGGATGTGATCGTCAGAAGTACAATCAGAAAGGAAATGGAGTCAACTAGTTGCCCATCAACAAAATGAATACATAAGAAAATACACACAGTGGAACTTCATTCAGCTAGAATCTGCAGGGAATGGGTAGTTCTGAAAGTTTAAAATTAATAGAAGTAACCCAGATTCAGAAAGACAAAAGTCACATGTTCCTGCTCATATGTGGATCCTAGCCTGTAATGTATGTGTGCACACACCACACACACACACACACACACACACACGGAGGGAGAGAGAAAGAGAGAGAGAGGTGTAAATGTGGATAAAATCTAAAAAATATAAAGGAAACCAAGAAAGAGCAAAAATAGATGATGAGGAAGGACGGGATGGTGTATAGAGGCGATGAGGAAGGATGGGTGTGGGTAAAGGACTCGCGTGAAAGAAGAAAAGAGACTAGGGGGTTGCAAAGAGGGTTGTGGGTAGTGGGGATATAGGAAAGATGGGGGAAAGGAGAGTCTACTAAAATATACTATGTTCTAAAACAGCATATTAATATCAAACACCTTGCATTCTAATTTAAAAATCATTAATAAAAAACTACAACTTGTATCCATGCAGTGGCACGTGCCTGCAGTCCCAGCTTTATGGAGACAGAAACAGGAAAACGTGTCACAAGTCTCAGAGCAGCCTGGGCCACATGGTCTCAAAGAAAAAAAAAGGCAGCTTCTGGAAAATCTTCCCAAACATCTCTGCTGTAAAGTGTCTGCTCCAATCTCACACAAGATACATGAATGTAACAGGAAAAAACTACGTCTTTCTGTTTTCTATGTTTAAAAAATAAAGATTGTGGGCCGGGGAGCTTGTTCCGTGCATAAAGTGCACAACTACACAGACGTGAGTTTGGATTCCCAGCGCCCACAGAAAAGCCAGGTGTGGCACGAGGCATCTGTAGCTCCGGTTCTGAGGATCTGAGACAGTCAGGCTCCCAACGGCAATTCCAGCTGAGTCAGCGAATTCCAGGCTCAGTGAGAGAGACCCTCTCTCAACAAACAAGATGGAGATTGAGAGAGGAAGACATCCAGTCTCTATCTCTGACCCCAGTTGTACACATTCACCCGCATCGACATACCCCACATACACACATAAAAATTTAAGTAAATATTACATTACATATACTGAAATGTAACAAAAAAAAAATCTAGTTCAGTATCATTAAAAAGCGGAAATCGGCTCAACAAATCAGTTTTCCTAATCTATAAAGCTAAAAGGAAACTAGATCCTGTCTTGATGTTAATAAAGCATTGATCCATTCCTTTAGGCTTCACTAACCAGTGAGCCTATTCACACCCATCTTCTTATACTCATAGACGTTTCCAGTTCAGAGATTTAGATGCTTTAATCTAATAACAAATTAGAAAATGACCCTAACACGTGTTTTGGTGAATAAATGAAGAGTGCACTCTGTGACGGAAGATGATGAAACGTGCTTCACACGAAGCACGCAGCAGGAGGCTGACGGCTGTGGGCTTGTGCGAGACGAGTAGACCCATGCCCTGTGTCCGGCCTTCACCTTGGGGAAGTTTAAAGGCCTGTTTATTAAGTAAGCTTCATGAACAAATCATTGCCACACCTACATTAGGTTTATTTTAAGCCCTTAAAGGAATCGGAGAGAAGTAAGGATGCCTTCTGACTTGCTTCATTATGTAAATGACTTTCTTTAATGTGAAGGCTGTTTTCCAAAGCGGGCTATATTCCACCACACCAGAAAAGCATGTTGCGGCGGGTGGGAATCAAAGAGTTAAAATTCAGCAAATCTACACTGAGTTGCTTATACATCTCCTGACTGCAAAAAAAAAAAAAAAAAAAAAAAAAGACAATAAGAAATTACCCAGGCCCTAAGAAGTACCCACATCTGCAGAAAGAACTGTGTTCTGAGGCTTTACCACCGAAACACAGAAATTACCCATCCGCTAAGACACAGGTACCGATTGGGTAGCCCAAAAATGACAGCACCTGATCATTTTTGAACTTGTGCCTTTCATTCCCTTGCAAAAACCCAAGTCAAAATCATGTGTAAATTGTCTGCAGCTTATTTCTGTAATTAATACATGAGTACTTTGCCAGCAAAATCAAGAAATGAAAGACTGAAAGGCATTGGGCAACTCAAAACAATTTTGTAAAAATTTTATGACCTCAGAAACAGCAAAACTGTTAACAAAATAATCATGTTAATTAGAAGAGAATCAATTTACAGAGAGAAACTTGAGATCAGAGGGATGCCTTTGAAATGAGGGGAACCAAGCAAGATAAAGGGGGGTGATAGGTTTCTAGCCAAAGCTCTGGGCATCTGTGTCGAAATCCGTTTGGAATCTTGGTGTTAATATGCTTTCCTAGCAGAGATTAGAACAGCCACTCTGGTGGATGGTACAAATGCATATTAACAGACAGCACAGACATTTGCATACCTGGAACTACCCTAGGAAATGCATAACAAAATTTCTTGAAAAGTTACTGTAGAGACACACGGAATCCTTGCTACCTCTTCACATAACAATTCTCCAATCTCTTTTTGTTTCCATTCTAAGAATAAAGAAAAACTAAGTCTTTCAAAAAATAACAGATAATCAGAGTACATGAGTATTCTTTGCCCGCACCTTCATCACTACCAAGGTTTTCCTTCTGTGCTACCGGCAGGAATAGAACAGCCACCAATGTTTCATTAATCTTTCTTTTTTTATGCACATGTAAAGATAAAATATAGGATCAGTCTTTCCATGTGCTACATTGGTGATAATTTTCTATGGACACACCAAATCAGGTTGTCCCTGGCTTTTGACTTTTGTATCTGTGTCACATTTATTACAATGTAACTCTTGGGGACTTAGAACAGTTGCAAGATGGGAGATTCGAGTCAGCTCTGGCTACTTTGTAACTCAAGACTCTGATGCTTTCCATCCTTCACATTTAAAAATTAAGTCACACCTGAGGACAGCTGACTTCTACATTTGGCCTTTCTAATGAAATTCTTGGTGTTGGTACAAAAATAGATTTAGATTATGAACCAAAAGCTACATGAAATATATTCAATATGATCATTAAGGAATGACATATTCAGATGCAAATTCTAAAATGACCGAAATGATGAATTTTACTTTAAATTATGAGCTAGGAATATATCCCCTACCTATTTTAACCTATAAATTAATAGGCTTATTTTTGTTTAAAATTTACACTTTTTTCACTCACCCTTTAAAAGAGACAAACTAAAAGAACTTTTACCTAGTTTTTTCTTTTTTTAACCTCCATCTTTTCTAGAACCATCCAGGAAATGTCAGGCAAATTTTTTAAAGGGGGTTGAAATGAGTCTGGGGCAAGATGATCACACTTGTGTCTGGGTAAGACCCGTGGTGCCAGTTTGGAGCCAAAGTGCATTAAAGCAACAGAATTCTAAACCTTTCAAAGGTGGGATTTATAAGGGGAATGCTAACACAGATTCAGTGGTGCCAGGCTGCCAGGGATTATACTAAAACCAAAAGCATACTCTTCCATTTTAGAGCCAGAGATTATGCAGCGGACAAACAATGCGACTTGTGTTTATTTGTTTATTTTATTCACTTTTTTAAAAGTTCACTTTTTGCCTTTTATAGGCATTCCTGAAATAATACGTCTGTTCAGTGGGGGAAGTCATCTTTCAGGAGTAGAGAAAGGGGAGGACGGTAGGGTTGGCCTCTAGTTTTACATCCTGTTTTGTTAGAAGAGCTTTGCCAGCTCTGCTTAACTGCTTCTGTCCTGCTTCGTTAAGGAGGCATCAGGAGGAGGGAATGAGCGAAACGCAGAAATATACCTGCTAAGGAAAAAACGACAGGACACTGATGTTGAAACAGTAGGATATTTAAGTGCATGTGGGTCTAGAGGAAACAAAGTTGCAAGGGTGAAATTAATAGGACAGAGAAAAAAAATATTTAAACCTCCCAAAAATAAGAAAGCTAAATTGTTGATCAATTACTTTCTGCAGCTTGTCAAAAAGAGAAAAGCCACAGAAGTGAGTGACGGCTTTTCTGATTGCTGTGTCTGAAATGAGAAGGCACAAGCAGGTTAACACCGGGAGATCGGGGAGAGTAAATGAGTGGAGTTAGCTGCTCAGCGGTGGGCACAAACATGTAGTTTCAAATCTAACAGAAGACTCACTGTGGCTCTGCAATCGATCTGTGTATCGTTCTGTCTGCGTATAATCTCTCTGAAAAGTTGTGGGAAAGACAGCAGCAAGTACAAGGGAGCATTTGAAGATATCTTTCACAGACCTCAGATGGAGAAACTGATCGTTTATTCCTGAGAAGCAAAGAAGTCTGGAGTAGAAGAACACACAGACACACACCCATAAGTTACATGCCATAAAGCAAAGCAGGGAGATAAGGAGTCCTTTGCTGACCGGTTTGTCGACCCTGATCTTGGTTTCATTCAGCACCCAAGCCCAGTTTCTAGCTCCCAGCCAAGGCTCTCCTTCCCTGGTACCCAGATGCACCGAGGAGGAGCTGGTGATCTTTGCAAAACAACAACCCCACAAACAACAAAAATCTCTCTCACTCACACAAAAGCCCACCTTGCAAATGAATGGAATATTAACGACTGCCTAACAGTTGCACCATTGGCAGGGCGAAACCCATCACTAACACAGCTCTTTCTACAGATTGCCAGTGAGACCCGAGCAGCTCGAAGAGAAACGCACCTACTGTATGTGAAAGACTGGTGCAGATTTTTCCCCTATCAGTCTAACCTCCTGTGTTGATGCATGAATGCTGGTACCCACTTACAGGGATGCCAGATGATCAGTGCAGAATGAAGGTCCCAAGAGAGGATCACATGGCTCTCTCTGCCCTGTGACGTCACTAGCAGATGGCATGGGTACCAGCTCTGGCAGTTGGCATCAATGTCACTTTTTAGAGATCAATGAGATAGTGCAGATACACACAGATCTAGAGGCTCCAGAAGACGATGCGACACTCAGCCTGAAAAGATTTGGAAGATCCAAAATGAAAACTGATTATTGAATGAAATTAAAACCTAAGGTAATATAAATAAAGATATACTCAATTGATGCTGGCTTTGCATGCAAGTATTTAAAGATACAGTATCACTGTCTTAGGGTATTTCTATATTCTTTGCCATCTATAAGTTTTTATCATATTTCATTCTTATGATGTAATTATCACATACTTTCACTCCTATTATGTAACATTGTAAATGTGTGGACATTGTGTGTGTGTGTGTGTGTGTGTGTGTGTGTGTGTGTGTGTGTGTGTAGTGAGGGGCTGGAGATTGTTAAATTAAAAGTCTCTGCTTTAATATGCCTATTTGGTTGAAGACTTTAGATGAAAATATTTGCTGCTTCAACCAACAAAAACCAAAAATGCATTTTAAACACAAATTATTTTCTCCTTTCATTTGGGATTCTGAACACACGTGCACAATTGCAGGCAGAATCCTTGGACCGTTCCTGTCCGATATTAGCTAGAGGGAGACTTCCGTGGCTCTTAGAACAAAAACACTAGGAGCGGAACAGCAGTAAACAGACAATTACATTGGGGAAATTCTTAGATGGTAAAGCAGTCACATTTGATTTGATTTTTTTAAAATAAGTCAGTAATGTTTGTGGGGATTTTATTCATTTGTTTCATTTGTTTCTAGTTTTATTTTCAAATTAACCTAATCCCCCTTTCCTTGAGGCTGGGAAAGCAGCAATCTTCTTCATAGTTCTTTACCCATCAGGGGGAAAAAATCAATTTAAAAATTGATCTGACTGATCTTTTCTTTAAATGTGTGTTTTCTACGGTCACTTATCTAAATTTCCAGCCTAAGGTAAAAAGGAAATAAAGTTGGGGATTAATTTTTCCCAACAAGACCCCCAAATTTGTCAGATTGAGGAAGAGATAGCACTTTTCATTTAAAAAAAAAAAAAGAAATTGCTTTTTCTTCTATCCTGTTCTCAGGGGAATTAGAATTAATGAAAGTCAGCATTATTATATCATGCTTTTATTTGCCTGAATTCCACTTTATATGTGTTAAAAATCCAGTTTAAAATCCAAGAGAAATTTCTCATAAGTGTTTTCTTGTATATTTTCTTTTGATAATTTGCCTGTATAAATTAATGCTACTGCGTGGATCAATGTCTTTATGATCATTAATCTGCACAAACTCAAATGTTTTATTTAATGTTTAATATGAGTCCTGGGATCAGTCTTTTTCTTGTGCTCTCGGAATCTTATGGTTAAGCCATCACATATATTTGAAGTATATCAACACTAAAAATGAAAACACTTTAAATACTGTGCTGCCATTTTTTTCCAGGTAATTTAAGGTTAAAGAACCATGTTAACGCTACCATTTGACGAGTCTGTCGTAATGCCCGAATCCCAGATGTGCAGAAAGTTTGCTAGACAATGCGAGGACCAGAAACAAATTAAGAAACCAGAGAGCTTTCCAAAACAAGTTGTCCTTCGAGGAAAGAGTATTAAGAGGGCACCTGGAGAAGAAACCGAGAAAGAAGAGGAGGAGGAAGACAGAGAAGAAGAAGATGAAAATGGCTTGCCCAGAAGGAGGGGTCTCAGGAAAAAAAAAGACCACCAAACTACGGCTGGAGAGGGTCAAGTTCAGGAGACAGGAAGCCAACGCTCGCGAGAGGAACCGGATGCACGGCCTCAATGACGCTCTAGACAATTTGCGAAAAGTGGTCCCCTGCTACTCTAAAACCCAAAAACTGTCCAAAATAGAAACTTTACGGCTGGCCAAAAACTACATCTGGGCACTTTCTGAAATTCTGAGGATTGGCAAGAGACCAGATCTGCTCACTTTCGTCCAAAACTTATGCAAAGGTCTTTCCCAGCCAACTACAAACTTGGTGGCAGGCTGCTTACAGCTCAACGCCAGGAGTTTCCTGATGGGTCAGGGTGGGGAGGCTGCACACCACACAAGGTCACCCTACTCCACTTTCTACCCACCCTACCACAGCCCTGAGCTGGCCACTCCCCCAGGGCATGGGACTCTTGATAATTCCAAGTCCATGAAACCCTACAATTACTGCAGTGCGTATGAATCCTTCTATGAAAGTACTTCCCCTGAGTGTGCCAGCCCTCAGTTTGAAGGTCCCTTAAGTCCTCCCCCAATTAACTATAATGGGATATTTTCCCTGAAGCAAGAAGAAACCTTGGACTATGGCAAAAATTACAATTATGGCATGCATTACTGTGCAGTGCCACCCAGGGGTCCCCTTGGGCAGGGTGCCATGTTCAGGTTGCCCACCGACAGCCATTTCCCTTACGACTTACATCTGCGCAGCCAGTCTCTCACTATGCAAGATGAATTAAATGCAGTTTTTCATAATTAATGAGGAAAATGAAAATAAACAGTGGTCATTCACCTCCCACTCTAATTAAGACAAAGCAGATGCTTACAGGCTGAGTAATTGGCACAACTCTATCTAAGGTGTTTACTAGCTTCTGAAGTGTGTTTCGACGATTGTGAGCATTTTCTATGTCATAATAAATCTCTTTTCGTATGAGAACTTCTTTTCCTTCCCTTTTGTCTGTAACACACTGTGATTCTCTCTCTCTCTCTCTCTCTCTCTCTCTCTCTCTCTCTCTCTACTGGCAGGATTTTTCTTCTTGCTTTAGTTTCTTTTAAATTCACTTAATTTGTTTGAATAAGGTGTCTAAGAATATACTGCTGAATAAAGACATGCACACAGCATAAGTCAATGTCTATTTCAGTTGTACAGTAATTATGAAAATGCATGTTATAAAAATCAGATGAGTAAAATGTGTTTATAATTACTAGGATTCATATATGTATCTCTGAAAATTGAATTTTTTAAATATCAAGAGTTAACAATGAAACTAAAAGATGCATTTGAGGATGTACAACAATATTAAAAGCTATGCAATTTTCTGTTCACTAAGGACGAAACTAAATGTATTTGGTTGGTAACAACTATTCCTCTTGCATTTGCAAGAAAGGAAACACAATATTTGGGGGAGATTATCAGTATCATAATTTGGGGACAATTATTTCAATCAGAAAGAAAAAAATATTAGCGCTTGTATTGTTCAGGATTTTTTCTGTACAGGTTTGTTACAGTGTATAACTGTGTTTTCCACCCTACAGTTTAAAAGCAATTAAATATAGATATTTCCACTTATAAAGGATATCTATTAGCTGTGATATTTTTGCATGATACTTATTATTTCCTGACACACAGCAGCTGTCAGTCTCCATGTGCCCCCCCACCCCCATTTCAGAAATATTTCTAGATGAAATGGTAAGGGCTCAAATTTCTTTAAAAAAAAAACCAAAAAAACAAATAGCCCAAGCATTTTCCAGAATTTTCTTTTGAAAGTATCTTAAATGAAAGAAAAGGCGCCCGCGAGGGTTAAACACCCTGGGGAAACGACTGTAAATCCTGCTAACCTTCAACACCAGCCTAAATTCGGTGGCAGTTTTCCAGCAGCCCCGGAGCCGGTGTAAAAATTTAAAAAAAAAAAAACAAAAAAAGGAAGCTTTTCCTCTGGGCGAGTTAAATGCCTGGCTGATTAGAACCTAAATTCGGTGTGATTAAAAGTTTCCTAACAAAAGGCAACGGAAAACTTAGTTTAATATGCCAAGAGAAAAAGGCTGAGCCGCTCCCGGAATAAAAGGCAAGGTGGGCCTGATCTCCAAGATGACGTCCGGGGCAGGCCCGCTTCCCGGGGTAGGGGAGTGGGCATCTGCGAGGGCTGGGAAGGGCAGCGGGACGCGCGTGTCGCGGCGCGGGGACCCGGAGGCACCCCCTGAGCCAGCCTAGGCCCGGCCTGGCGGGTCCCGCAGAGCTGGGAGGACGCGGGTTGACTTCCCTCGGCTGCGCTTCCCGGGTCCCTCCCGCAGTGGGCGCCCTGCAGCCTGGGGCCGTGGCCATCCGGCGGGCACCGGAGCCCTGGCCCGGGCCTGGCCCCGAACCCGACCCGGCTGCAGAGGAGGGAAAGGAGTGGCATCTCCGTGTGGCCGCTCTGCTGCCAGGGGGACGCTGAGCTTGGGCCACACCCAGGTGCCACCCAGAGCTGACCCCCCGTCTAGCTCCTCCCGCCCCGCGGCTCTCCAGACCGCCCCGTCGCCCGGTCTCCGCCATCCCCCTGCTGGAGGCCCTGGGCCTTCGGTGAGCGCAGCAGCCGCTCGGGAGCCGGGAAGGGGCTGAGCAGCTGCAGGCACGGCCTCGCCGGTGGTGATGAAGGCGCCTTCCAAGCCGGTGTGTGAGCACCTGTTCCCCTCCGCTCCCACGGGGCAGAGGGAGAGGGAGCCGAGGTAAAAGAGAGGGATTGGACCCCGCCGGAGTGGAGAGAAGTTTGCCCAAGGTGGAGGGCCGTCTGTCCCCTCTGCTTGCCTGGGCACAGTAGGACTCGCGCTGCTTCCTCCCATATGCTCACAAAACCTGCTCTCCCTGGGACTAGGTCCAGCAGTGCAGGCCTCCCTGTGGCCCTTCAGACATCTAGGTCCGGTCATTGATCACCACATCTGACGCACGACACACACAACACACAACACACACGTGAGGACGGCATCTGGAAATGGAGTATCTGACCACTCTACACACACACTCACACACACACACACGCACACACACGCACGACCACACACACACACACACACACACACACGCACACACACACACACACAGTATCATTTCTTTTCTGGCAGAATAGGTGTGGTTTTCTAGTCTCCTTTCCTTGCTGCAGTGTCCAGGCCAGAACAGCACCGCGCCTGCTCAGAGTCTTGTTGGCTCAGACAAGCATTTGAAACCTGCATTCTTTCCAAGGTCACAGAATCTTGTTGGAAGCAGAGATTGCAACAGGAGATAGATCTTCCGACTCCCTTCTGGCAAGTGGTAGAGCAGAGGAGAAGCAGCTGGCTGAATGGGGAGAATCCGGTGCTCTGGACAAGCTTCTTAGAGCTTAGCGCACAAGAAACTCCAGCTAGAGAGTAGGGATTTGAGATGCAGAAGCCAGAGAACTGGAGGCATCTTCCAGAATCTGGACACATCGGTCCTGCGTGTGCACGCTCCCCGCTTCGCTGGCAGATGCAACCATCTTGCTGTGTGATGTATGGCCAGGGTGGGTTAGGAGGATCCTGTGCTTAGTCAGCATTTAGATGCCTCTTCTGAACCCAGCACTAGAACCACCCAGCCGCTCCCATGACATATTCCCTGTGGCCCTGAGCCAGTTGTCCTCAGCGGTTCACCGTGCTGAGAAATTCTAGACTTGTTCACCCAATGCAGCATGGATGATATGCTGCAACACTACTTTGAAAGGGGCCACTCCCGTGAAGTAGGAGACAGCAGGGTATAAAGAGTGCAGATTAGGAGCCAGGAAGCCAGGCTTCAGCTTGCTCTTTGCCTGAGTTAGTGTGTCCCTCCGCCACTCAACAGAAAAGATCATTCCTTCTTCTGAGCTCTTCATAGCTGTTGCCTTCCAAATGCATTGGCATCTCCACTTTCGGGGCTAACCAGTGTTCCCTCACTCTCATTAAGAAGGAAAGAAAAATGGCACACCCACATGACTACACACCCCCATTTGGAAACATCTATGAAAGCCCCATTCCAAAAAAAAATGAATGTCTACTAGGATCTTCCTGTCCACTAGATTCAACAGAAGCTAGGAGTTGCTTATTCTTTTTGCAGAGTACATTTCCACCTGGTCCTGTCAGTACAATGGGGGAAAACGAGAGATTGGAGAGCACCTAGCCATGCCTTTACCTCTGGTGTCCACCCAGTTCCTTGCTCCTGTCTCTGGAAGCTTACACACCCAAATCATCTTTCTGTTTCTACCCTCTTATGCTCCCTGGGCCACACATTTGTGTTACCACGTGGGCCCTCAGGATCTCCCAGCTTGTGAGTTCTAGGTAAGTGGCGTCTTTAAATCCATGACCCTGAGCCCTCTTCTGTGTTTCCAAGGCATGAAAGGAAAATGTGCCACCTGCCATTCACCTTGCATCCGCATTGCTCACGTTGACATTTCTTCTGGTAAAGCATCATGATGCTGCTTTGGCGGGTACCAACCCACCTTTAACTGATACCACCTTCTGACCATTTGTGCTGCCCCATGAAGCTGCTTTGTCTGTCTCCCTTTCATCACCTTACTCTGAATGATAAGGAAATACATGTTCTTCCTTTGGAGAGCACCTAGTATTCTGGCTCCAACAGTGAGGTTTTTGTTTATTTGTTTTGTTGTTATGCTTTTGCTTTAACCATCAGATATATGAAACTCAGCCTCCAATGAAGACTGAATTAGGGACGGTTCTGAAGGGTAGCCTACTGCCCTGCTCAGCATTACAGTTCGTTTCCTCACAAATCCATCTCTGAGTTGACCTCCCGGTGTCTGATAGTTTCCCTGTGCATAGGATATTCCCTCTCCCCCAAAAGAGAAACCCAAAATCACAGCAAAGTTCAAATTCTTCCTATGAACAGTGAGCTGCATGTGAGAGAAATAATACTGAATGTTGCCCTCATTTTCTTCTCTTTCTTGCCATGTCTTTGATCTCACCTGGACCAGTGAACTGGCCTCCACATTAGTTCCCCTGCTCCATTCTTTCCCCTCTCCATTTCCTAGTGCCAAATTAGCTAATTTGGCAAATACCAATATCCCAACCCACCAGTCCCTTGCTGTCACACCTCTCAAAGTTCTCATTTTCTGCCTGGTAAATAAATTCATTTTAGTTTCCGGTTCAGTCTACGTCTTTCTTATTAAAACTGAAAACAACTGTATATATCACAGTCTAGAGCTAAAACAGCCTTTTTGTAGGCTCCCCTTATTTATATCTCAGAGCATCACGATGAGGTGATGATTGCTAGAACCATATGTCTTCCATATCATCACAAACTGAGGACCAGAAACCTTGTGTCACTCTCCCACAGGCATGAAGCAGAGCGAAAAGTCCACTGTTGATGTACTTTTACATCACAGAAGGTGGAAAGATTCCTCCTCAGGAGCAAGTGAGCAAGCAATTTTGCTGCAGGCAGCAGCTGAGTGTCCTTTAACCCCATTTGGTTCTAATACTAAGACAGCACCAGTCCCCACGGTTGCAGGGGGGTCCTTTATCTATGGTATAGATATCCGGGAGCCAAGATGCCCCACCCTTGCCTATAACTCTGTGAAGAATTAGGCCCTGGGGTTGAACCCGCTTGTCACATCTCTCTGTCTTACTCTATCTGTGAGGGCTGCTCTGCCTTCTCTTCTCCAAGCTCTCAAAATCACACAGGCTTCCAGGTCAGCCTCCACATAGACCTTTGCACCTTCTTCTTGCTGTAATGCCATCTTGCTGTTCAAGATGTTGTGGACTACTTGATAGTCTATACTACCAGTGTAGACTCCACTTTTACTACCCAAGTCCCATGGCATTTCGTACCTTATCTGGATCACCAGCTGCTTTTGAACATGTAGATTTGAGTAGATTGTTCAGTTCTAGGGAACAAGGCAATGCTTTATCTTCTCTGCCTCTCTGTACAGCACTATGAAATTCCTGCCTTACTGACTGTAATCTGGGTTGTAAACTCTTGTTCCATCATGGAATAATGCAAAGGATCGCTGACCTTTCATATCCAACAAAAGCTGGCACCGAACAACCACAATAAAGGTTCGCCTTCGAAGAAAGAATATTGACACACATGTCTGCAGGATTTTGTGAAGATCAAAGGAGATCATTTATGACAAGTCATCAGCTGATGTCCTGATTCAATAACGCAGGCCGCTGAGAGGAGCAGCTACCGTTTCCATTACGCTGGCGTAAAGCATTTCTGTCAGACGTGAACATTGTCAACAATGTTGTTCAAAATGTTGGATAGGCCTGGGTAGCATGTTAGGAAACAAATTTAGTCCAGTGTGATATTACTGGTATAGTTTATTAGCACAGAATTTAGAGTTCTATATACATAAAAAGTAGTGGTACCCACTCATCTGAAAGTTGTGTGTGTGTGTGTGTGAGAGAGAGAGAGAGGTGGGGGGACAGAGAGAGCAGAGAGCTGATGTTCTACAGTGCTTGTAGCCTGCTCCCTAGCTGTGTTAGATCTTCCATCAGACCCCATCATATCCAAAAGGTAGGAATTCTTGAGTTTTCTCCTAGGCTGTGTAGCAGGAGCCTGTCAGATGCTGTGTCAGGGACTTCATTTCTAATTTCTTTCTCAAACACAGGGCAGTGCTGTGTTTGAGAAAGTCCAGTGCCCTTACACTGAAGTACAGGGAAGAGGTGAAAATTAATTTAGTTTGGAGGACTTTTACCAGTGCCTGCAGAAATTTGATTCCCCAGGCCAAGATTTCCTGAACATTGCTATCACTTGGGGATCTGTTTCTAGAATACCAGTTCTCAGGATCCTCCTCACACACAAAATCAGCCTCTTCACTACGCAGTCCGTGAATGTGTCTGGAAGGCCAACGTGAGACACATTTTACCACTAAAGGTGTTATCCAGCTTTCTTTTATTTAATCAAAGGCCCAAGATAAAGAGAAAAGAATTATTTTGGCTCACAGCTTTAGAAGTTTTAGTCAGTCACCAATTAGTTTTGCTGCTTTAGGCCTGTAGTGATAGAAGTACATGACTGTTCATCTCATTCAGAAATGAAAGAAAGAGGACTGGGGCCCCACAATCTTCCTCAAGAGCCAATGACCCTCAGTGACCTAAAATCTCCCAGTATTAACCCATCCCTTAAAGTTCCCACTACTTTCTAAGTGTGGCTCAGGGATCATATCTTTTACATACAGACTTACAGGGACCATTCTAGATCCAGATACAGCACTAAGCAATGGTGGGGTGACAGGTGAAGTCCAGTACCATAAAAGAATATTGGCAATACCCTATGCCAAATTGTATGAAATATGACAGGAAGAGGAGGAAATCCAGGCATCTACTGGCATTTGTGTCAAGAAGAAATCCAAGCATAACACCTCAGCCTCTCCAGATCATCAGTGGCCAAGGAAGACCACAGAGTGTGGGGTACTGAAATGCTGCAGACGTTCTTTCCAGCCTCTGAGTGGTCAGAAATACAGACAAAGCATGGAGATACATGTTTCAGACTCCGGATCTGTCCTACAGAGCCACGATCCTCAGTCATGCTGCCTTGATTTCTTGTCCAGCTTTGAAAGATGCACCTTCTCAAATCCAACGTCTGAAACAGTCTACAATTCCTTTAACATCTAAGGAAGTAAATTAGTCATGAGAATCTTTTATGTTTGCATTTTATGTTTATCTCACAACTTGAGATAACAGGAGGTGACCTGTGCATCTTGAGCTGGTACCGTAAGTCCTCGTGTGAGAAGGCAGAGTCCAGGCATTGTGTGCTTGGGTGCAGTCAATGTACCCACCTTCATGGCAGTGCTATACGACAAGAACACAGGCAGCAATGAGGGCTGCATACTTGTCATCATGGAAAAACTTGTCTTTGGGCATAACAGCATACTCTGCTGAGCTAAATTTCCACCATTGAATTTTTTAAATTTTATTCTCCAGAGTAGCTGGGAGACTCACAAATATATACAATTCCAGTCCCTGTGTCCTAATGTCATATCAGAAATAATCTAGTGGGACCATAGACTAGTCAGGAAGTCCTGAGAATTTAAACTTTGGGGCAAAAATAAATTCTTAGCTCAGAGTGAACTAGACACATGTTGGAAACTGCCCCACATCTTCAAATAGTCCTCAGAATTACGGTTCTTGGCCTCCATGGTCTTCTGTCTCCACCAGAGGGGTGTTCCTTCATTGAACAACTGTTTGAGTCCTTACTCTGATGTCTCATTTATCGTAAGACACTGACGATTCAGTACAGAGTAAGAGTGAATGCCTCTTCTCATGATGTTCATGCCCATTACACAGTCATCATCTTGGTCTGATGTTCTGCACATCAGAGGTGCTACGCAAGGTGTGGGTGCAAAGTGGACTTCTCCTTTATTAAACTACTAACTTTGAAGAGGAGTTGTGTATTAAGAATCCCCATGTAAGACTAACAAAAGGAATCTCCAGGCAGCAGAGCACACCTAGGAATGGGAAATACACATTAATGTTAGGAATTGCAAGATTCAGTGCAACAGGAGTATTTGGAGTCATAAAGAGATGGGCCCAAGAGAAGCCTGGAGAAGCTGCCCAAGACCATGGGCACAGAAAGCTGTACAGATCTGCAGAGGAGTCGGCAGCAGGATCCACGCAACAGGGTCCCACAGCAGCTTTGCAGTTTGGAAGCATCGCTATAATGAGAGCTGCAGGACCCAGAAACCAGTTTTGAAAATCATTCCAGGAAAAGGTGATAGGGGAGAAGAGGTGGGAGAAGCTGACAGGGTTGTCAGTGCAGGGAAACAATAGCACATGAGGCTGTATCGGAGGAGCTAGACTACAGGGCTGTTCTGTGGCGCTTCTGAGTATGGTTCCTTCTCCCTGTTAGACGTCCATAGAAATAGTTGTCTGTTTATATCAGGACTCATTGCCCGAGGCTCCTTCCAGAATGACTGCAGGAGCAGTACCATAAGTGATGTTACAGCTTAAATATGGCATGTCCTCTCCAGAGCACATGTTGAAAATGTCTATGGTGGCAGTGTTGGGAAGTGGTGCCTTTAAAAGGGGCCAATGAGGCTCTTGATGGACAGGAGTGCAATAAAGCAAGGCAGGTAGATCATCTGTGTCTCGTCCCAATCTGCCCCCTTGACCTTTCACTTTCCATACAGCCCTTTGCAGATGCAGTTGCCCAGTCTTGGGCTTCTAATTGCCAAATCTGTGAGCTAAATACATTTCTTTGCCTTATAAATTACCCAGTCGTGGATCATCTTTTGTAGAAATCTGTAATATGGATCAGGACAAGCAACAACCAATGGAGCAACACAGTCTCAAACTTTCAGCCTGCGGATCTGGGAGCCAATAACTCGTTTGTTTGTTCTGTTCTGTTTCGTTCTGTGTGTTTTTGTTTTGAGGCAGGGTCTTACATAACCCAGCCTGGAACTCATAATACAGATGAGTCTGTCCTGGGATTTCTGATTCTTCTGTCTGGACATCCCAAGCGTCAAGAATGGAGGCAAGTGCCACCACACCCGGCCGATTTCTTGTCTTTATGTGCAGAATGTCTAAGGTGTTTCATTATGTTAATGAAAAACAGACTAGTACATAGAGCCTGCCTCAGAAAACTCATGCTGACTATTAAGTTCTATAATCCTTTCTGAGTCCTCGATTTCTATACATGGAAATAATGAGAGCATTTTCAAAGTCAGATATGAACACTGTATTATTTGTTAAGATAAGTTTTTTGTCACCACTTTTCCCTATTTTCAGAGATCTCTTTTGGCATAGAGTCTTACAAGATGGAAACTAGGCCATCTGACTCAGAGGAGACCCACACCCACCCTCTCCACCGTAAACAACAGTCCTGAGGCTGCTTCTTAGGGAGACGCACGAATACTAGTGAGCAGTCGCTGGCACCACTGAGGACCGACACCCCTGTTGTATCGCATCTTGTGTAACCTCACTCTGCTCGCAACAGTGCAGAGAGACAAGCTTGCTGTAAATTTTTCATTTCTCAGTCAGAGGTTGAGTCTCAGAGCAGAGAAGCAATTTTCCCAAGCTCACCCAGTCCACAGAGGACGGATCTGTGCTCCCTGCTCAGACACTGAGCAGTGGTTCATATTTACGGAGGCTTCTCCAGGGAAGGCAGTATGTGCTGTTACTCTGTTTCTAACTCTGCAACAGAATACCCGAGGCAGCCTACAGACAAAGAAGCGAAGTTCTTTAGGTCACCATTTTGGAGGTTGAAAGCCAGGTTGATTTAGCCTCTGGTGAAGCCCTAATGGTAGACGTCATTGTGGGAGAGTATTAACAAGAATGGGCAATCACATGGCAAAACAGGAAGCCAGGAAGACCAGGATCCCACAGTCTTTACTGAGGACATGCTTCCAGCTGACCAGATGGACTCTCACTAGGCTCCATCTTTTAAAGTCCCATTTCCCACATCGCACATGAGTGAGGACCATGCGCAGGAAGGAAACGTTGAAAGGCAGACCACATCCACATTTGACAGCACGTGGAAGCACTTTGGATGCGTGTCCTCATGGAGGGGCATACAGTTAAGCTCTCCACCAGGAGGAAACTGGGACACAGGAAGTAGGGCAGAGGCTACAGTTAACAAGCAGTAGAGCGAACACTGCTTCCAAGAGCTGCCTGCAGACCTCAGGAATCACTCTGTACTGAAGCGCTTCACCTAACAGGACCGACCAATCACAGTGTTCTAGGCTTTGCACTGCCATTAAAGCAGGATTAGCTTCAGCCTACCAGGGGATAGGAAATGGAAAGTTATGTAATGAAGACAAATCACCTATAAAATAAGGGCATAAAATTTCTTAGAACAGTCTATTCCCACTTGGCCATCATTGGGTGGGGACTGCCTCTGAGAAGGCACGTCCATTTTCAACAGAGTTGTCCTGTCTAATTCAAAGAATTTCCTCTCTAAAAATTTGGTGTTGTGGGAACTTGTAAATGAACCCTTAAGCTTTCAAAATGGTAATCTAGAATTACTTAAAAGTCTACAAATTTGTTCCTCGATGTATTTAAATCTTACCAGTGAACATGATGCTGGTTATTAAAAAGTAATTCTGGAGAAATTAGCTCACAGCTACAAAATTAATATAATTTATTTATTACTTGCAGTCATAAATCAAGATGCTGTTAACACTGCTACACACAATTTAATATGAGCAGTAAGTTTCCATATGGCTTCTCCTTCGGGTTTCTGGTCACTCTTTCAGGTCATTTTCAGAATAGCTGGCGTATCTAGTCAGAGCTTGATCTGAGCAGAATAGAAAGAATTTTCTGAACTGTGCAGGTTAAGATTTGTTTCACAGGTTTCATCATAGTGAACAAGCACTGGCTTTAAAACTACAGGCTCGTTATTCTTATAAATTAACTGATAGAGAAACCAAAAGTAACCAGCCTTCAACAGGCACCAAGCCTCCCTTTTATGCCCTGGTTCTCTGCCCCCCTTCTTTTCCCCTTATGAAAAAGAAGTAGCATACATGAACACATACCTAATGCATGCACACACATACACATACACACACACAAACACATACACACTTTCATATACTCACATCACATACACACACACACACACACACACACACACTACATATACTCACACCACATATATACACACAGAGACCTACATACACACACACACCTAAATATAGTCACACCACATATAGGCACACAGAGACCCACACACACATACACCACATGTACATACATCACAAGCATACACAAAGATACCACACACATACATACAAAAACACGTACCACACACACATACACACATACACACACACACACACACACATACACATTCACATTTGACTTAAGAAGGTTGAAATGAAACTTTGCAGAGTTTAAGTCCTCTTCTTTATGACTTGCTAGTCACAGCTCCATGTGAAGAAAGTTGAAGTCCCATAGTGAACTGAAGCTATACTGCCTAATCCTTTAAGAACAGAAATAAGCATGACAATTCCATTCTACTGTTAGGGCTCACAGATAGGATTCCATCTCTCACCTGATTTTTCTTTTATTGTTGAGTTTTTGCGGGACCTTGTCTCTCTTGAACAGCTCTCCCAGATTTACTAGAATATTCCGTACTGTAGCTGATTTCCTGCTTTATCATTCCTGACAGGAAGACTAGGAGAGCAGACCAGCCACCCAAAAGCACACCTCCTGTGGAATCAGCCTACATCCTATGCGAATGATGATGGAATCTGTGATTCAGTCACTTCATTTTACCTTATTAATTTCATGTTATCATTTTCAAATTTTTACTCCATCTCATTAATTTCAGGGGTGTGCGGTACAACCGCAGCACATGTGTGGAAGTCGGTGGACGACTTTCAAGAGATTGTTTCCTTCCTTCTACATGTGGGTCTCAGGGACACATTCAGGGCATCAGGCTTGGTGGCAGACACCTTTAACCACTGAGCCATCTTGCCAGCCCTCATGACCTTCTTTTCTACTGTCACTTACAAAGGTTAAACTGACGAGGGACCCTCAAATTCAGTTAACACTTCCTAATAGACATTTGTCCACTCAAGATTTTTTTGTTAATTACATCCTTTGGTTTCTGGTCCACACAGGTGAGGCAGAGGATGGAAACACAAGGAGACAGAGACCGAGATGGCAGGGATGTTAACCTTTGCTCTAGTTTGCATCAAACCATCATGTTCACCAGAGAAGGAAGTGAGATTGCTGGTCTCAATGGGCTAGTAAGGTGTACACGCCTGCAACAGTGTCCTGGGTTTTCATCCTGAGCCATAAAATGTGGAACCACTAAAAAAAAAAATCTACAAATATATGTAAAGAAATCAATGTTAGAGAGTCAGAGTAATATAAGCAGGCTATATCAGGGAGTTTATTTTGATATGTTATGATAAAGGTATCTTCCTTTGGCATCCCAGAGAAGTTTTTCTCCCTGCTGGTCGTGGTACCTTGGCCCATGCTAGGCAAGTACTCTCCACTGAGCTGCAGATCCGAGATGGAGTGATGCCTTCAAGTACTATTTGATGTAAACCACCACGGTGACTTTTTGACACATCGTGGTAATAGACGTAATTGTCTGCTCAGCTGTGGAGACACAGAGAAATTAGGTGGTTTGCTGGTACGCTCTGTTAGCGAGTGGCAGGATTGAAATTATAGCCAAACACTTTATTATTAAATAAAACCACTTTGTGCTAATGAACTCACAGATAAAAATATCACACTGCTGGATGAAGGTAGTCACTCCAACAAACGCTGTCCAGTCCCAAACTCTGTATTTCAGCGAAGTTCTGTCCTGTTGAAATGTCCATTCTGAAGTTTAGGAGCCTCATTTAGGGTTCTACACTCTTTTTACTTTCAATTCCATTTTGATGCCCTTAAACCACACAAAAGTGAATAAGAGCTATGGCAGAGTTGAAAATAGAAAAAAATAGGTTTATATGCTCTTTCATAATTCATGTGTTATCTGGCCTGCACTCTGTCCTCCCTCATCATCCTTACATTACTCCCCCTTGTCTCCTTTTTTAATGTCATGTCCAGCCAAATCCCTCACCAGGTAGTCTCATAGTCCTTCCAAAGTATTATTCAGAGTGTCCAGGTTAATAGGCAATAGTTATAAAACTTAACAAATACACAAATAACAAAATTGAATCTAATGTGGAGCCAAACATTTGCTTATTAATCCTTAATGATCTTGCAGAAATGTTTGCTCTTGAGAATTGTGTCTTATAAAGCCTTATGACTAACTGTTGCCTTTTAACTTTCTGTGGAACTGCAGCTCTGACAAAGGAACCTGAGCAATGTTTTAAGATGCAGGACACAGGACAAGCAAAGTGCACTTCAGGCATGTCTGACCTACGAGCGATCCCCCCTCTACCTCTTGGTTGCTGAAAATTGATCCTGAAAGGTTTACTAGCACTAGCTACATCTCTGTTCCTCTGCAACATGGGATCAGATAAGACGATCCAGGACGATTCTGATCTCAGCAAAAGAGGACAGTAGAAAGCAAACCATCGGGTGTTTAGTCAGCAATGTCTTCAGGGAATACTGTCCTTAGATGGGGGACGTTGCTCAGAGTGAAATGAAATCACACCGTGCAGGGTGGCACTTGCCAGTTATCCTAGATTGAGGAAGCTGAAGCAGGAGAATTATAAATTTCGCCTTTAACACGAGACCCTGTCTCAAACCATCAAGGCAGAGTTGCTTGTGCCTGCCCTTCTAAAAGCAATAAGAACCAAGAGCTCTGAAGATATAAGCATGGCTACCTGACCCTAACCGACATTGACCTTGACTCCTACTTGTAGTCTGCACATCTTATGTTCCTCTCGTATGTGTAGGTGCTTCAAGATGGGGGAGGTAAAGCAAAGAGTCAGGGACATCACCAGCCTCCTGGTAGATATGCAATATTCTAAACAGACGCGTGTGCCACCCCTTCCCAGATCCCTATTGAAAAAAATGAACCCCAAGAAATTCTAATTCTGCCAGGAACCTCCTGCTGGAGGAAAAAGAAGTTGAAGCCCTGGGAACACCCAAAGGAGAATGGACAGCCAGAACATGTCCCTGGAGAAGGATGTACAGCTTGCCATTGACCTTGTAAGAGAGACTCGGACAATGGTGAGCAGGGACCACACCTTTGCTGCAGTGCTTATTTAGGCTCATCTCTTAGCTTCTGTCTAAACCTCGCTTTTATGTCAGGCTGGAGGACAGACTGTGAGGTTCACTGGATCTGTGTACCTCTTCCCAGTGTCACCACATTAAACAGATCTCCATTCCCGCTTTTCACTATTAACAATGGTGCAGGTCAGTGTATGTTCGGTTATTTTAATGGCGTGATGCCTCTCCAACAAGGAACGCAGCATCACAGACGCTTTATAATTTTAATTGTCAACTAGATGCCACTGAACATTTTACTACAAACGTGAGTACATCAATGTTTGTCAGTGCTGTGAATCTAGCCCTTCTGAGACAGAGGCAGGATATGGAAAGGGGTCTCAGCTGGTGACAGACCTGAGTCACTGGTGTATTTGGATGGCTTATTATGGGAGCTGGGAAAAGACACTGGATAGGAAAACTTCAGAGGAAGAGAATATCCAAGCCCCACCACACACACTTCCCGAGCTTGAACAAGTGTGCTCCACCCCATCTTGATTTACTGGGTATGTACTCTATCATCACCGCATAGATGATAGAGTATCCATGGTATCCACTTACTCTATGAACCTTTCACATTCTGGAACAATCCATGTGAAGCTGCATTTTTTGTTTGTTTGTTTCTTTTATTGGACTGTAAGTCCTGGTCCTTATAGTACCCACTATAATTTTCTTAGTTGTAGCAGGCACGCAATGAGCACTGAGCCAAATCTTCTTACATTCAGAATGTATCCTGTGTCTTTACCAAGTGCTACTCCTGTCACAGGAGATAAGGGTGAGTCTTCTTTGGGTTCTATAACAGTTTAAAACACCAGTTTCTTGTTTGTTTCCTGAACACCAATCACTTGAGCCACCATGTAGGGTCTAAGGTAGATAGAGTGTGGAAGAACACACCACGGCGTGAATAACAAATAGCTGTGTTTCAAATACGTCATTTTCTCCAGGAGACTTCAGAAGGAAATAGAGCCACTTTTCATGTAGTTTAGTGAATTTTAAAATGTTTTTCTTAGAAAATATTATATTTAAGAAACCAGTGAAGTTCGAGTTTGGTCGGAGGCCAGGTGGTGAAACTACAAAGAAGCTATTAACAGGACTAGTGGAGTACTTCTGAGATCTTTGTGGATGGGAGAAAAACTGAGCTTGGAAGGGCATCTTGCTACACAGGAAGATAAAGAGGCAGAGGGCAATCATAGATAGCAGGGAACCACTCTGCAGAGAGCCGATGAGGCTCCCATCTCCCCTCCCAGTCATCCTAGCCAAACCTGCTACCAGAAAACCACGGAAGTCAGAGCTGAGCAGAATGTCAAACCCAAGTCCTCTCGTGCTGAAACAAGAGAGTGCGTGGGAAAAGAGTACTGAAAGTAGGAGAGAAAAGACACCCAAGGCTGCTTCGTTCGTCTGCAAGAACTGCTGCTCCGATTTCCCCTAAAACCCTGATGCTCAGACATTGACCTCTTGGAATTTAAAAAGTGGATTTTCAGATCTTTTCAGCAAAGACTCCGTAGGATGCAGTATTTATACCAAATCGAAAGGATGATTGGCAGCAGCTACTGGACAACGGGGATGAATACTAAGAAGGTGTCCGACTGCAGGGTCACACTCTGTCCGTGCTCTAGTAGCTTCTCTCTGAGTGTGGTGTGACACAGATGATGGTCACACCCTTCTGCTCCATGCCACTGCCCCTCCCTCCGAAACAGATGACATTGCTTTCTCTCAGGAATGATCTGGTTTTACTGACATCTAACATTTGGCTCTGTGATTATAGGCATTTTGGTTGCCCACCCTGATCATCTGCTGGCAATGTTGCTCTGAGATCTTTACGAGGAGCAGGACTGCAGCAAGTAGTAAATTCCACAGCTTTGTCTATCCACTATTCGGTCACTATTGTGAAGAGTCAGTCTGGTTACCCTGTCAAGCCCCATTGTGTCCATCCTACTGACTCCTTCTCCCGATGCTGGGTTAGCATCCCTGTGTGGTTTCTGACCCATACGCTCGAGGACCCGGGAATCCCAACCGCTACAACCAACTTCCCTTTAGCTATTCTTCACCGAACATTGTTAACGTTTTAGGAGGCTGGTTAAGAGGACGATGCTATGGGATACGTTTAGCTTGCATTAACTCTGATACATTCATGTGGGTATCGATCATCTATCACTATGCCTAGCTCTATGGCCCATCATCCTCTGCATGTTACACAACGCAGGAAATGGTGTTTAGGTTTTAAATTGCCTGGCTCGGTTTCCCTGGAAATGTTCTTCTGCACCCTCTGTTGACTAACCGTGTACTGAGACACAGGGCTGCAGCTCCAGAGGTCAGGTGACACCAGGAGTATGTCCTATAGCATCTGCCCTGTGTGGTACTGGAGGAGAGCCAAGGAGCCACCAGCTAACCTACGGAAAGCCCTTCCAAAGATCACTTTGTGTCATTGTAAGGGATGCTTTTAGTCCCACCCATGTCTCAATACAGCGTCCGTTTTCTCCCCGTGACACAATAGCGCATTTGATAAAGCTAAAAAGAAAAATCCATTTTAATTGCCATTCGTAAAGATATTTTAGAATGTGCAATAAACAAATGTAAAATTGTCAAATCCCAATTTGAACATATGTGAGCAATATATTCTTTGTTAATCATTAAATTTATTTGTATATACATAGAAAATGCAGATAAAAAATTATGGGCCATTAAACAAAAGCAATATTCTGGATAAGCTAAGGTAGAGGAGAGACTGGCTTCTTTTTCCATTAAGAAATGCATAGCGCACAATAAATGATTCTTCAAAACACACTTGAGGAAAGGATTTCTTAACAATATCAACCAGTTATTAAATATTATATACACATGTTTCTGACTTCACAAAAATGCGTGGTGTTTTCTAGCTTTTAAAACATCTGTAATGTACTAGGTCTTAAGTATATGCTCATTTGGGGTCTGATGGCACAGTTTTCATTTTTGGTTTATTTTGTTTAGGTATCTCCCTCCCTGAGAGTAGCACTGGCTCCAGATTCCACAAATCCAGTTCTGAATCTACAATGCTCAAAGTTATAGGTTCCCAAGCCCGGGGGACAAGTTAAGGTCTAAGCAGGGATAGAGACAGAGACACTGGAGTTGAAAGGGGTCGAGGAAAATGTTGTCAAAGCTGGAACAGAAACATTGAATAAAAGCAATTCACTCAGACTAAGAGAAGGCAGCAGTCAACACGAACTGAAAGTGAATGAGCAAATGCTATCTCCAACAGAAATGTGGAATTTCTTCCCAAGTTGAATAAGTTCAGTGCATTTTGGGTATACATTGCCTTCAATTCATGATAAAGATGCAATTTATTTGCTAATTTGGGCCAACTTGGCATTTTTGCAGGCAACCGTTAGCTCCTAAAATTCTGAATATAGTTATATTTTGATTTACTTTTTACATATTTTCGTTTGGAGACAAGATCTCACAATGTAACTCTGGGTGACCTGAAACTTACTATGTAGACCAAGATGGCCTGGAAATCATAAAGATCTGCCTGTCTCACCTCCTGAGTGCTGAGAGTAATTGTTGTGGAAGTTTATTTTTAGTTATGTACAAAACAATTGTTTTGGTCACTGTTGGGAAAGGGCTGCCTAGGCCTTGGCATTTTGTATTTTCTCCGGGTGTTGGATTTATGTGGGGGATGTTTGATTGCTCATGATCTGCACCTGCTATCAGTAGAACACCTGAGGGGCTCTGATTCAATAAAATACACCTGAGCAGAGACACTCTAGGTTCCATTGTCCAGTTTATATGGTGCTTGTGGTGATGGCGGTTCCCTCTGTTGAGGTCTGTCAGGGTTTGCACCTATGAAAGTTCCTCCGTGTCTTCCTCACAGACTGACCCAGCAGCATTCCACTACAATCAAAGGTGTGCACTGCCATGCCTGACACCGCTATATTGTCTTAAGCAAGGATGATAAAAGCATGGACTGCGATGCACTCCAAGTGGATGAAACCTCAGTTCCTCCACCCAGCAGCATGGTGGCTTATTCCCTCTGGGCCTCAGTTTCCACAGATATGTGTAACCCAACAGTAACTGCCTCTGCCTCATAAGGTTCGTATCAGGAAAAAATGAGAAAATAGACTTAAAACCCTGACAGTAATGCCTGACTCACAGTCAGGAATCATGTTCCTTGTCACCTTAATCAGACACCTCCCACACAGACAAGATAGAGTCGGATCAAGCCAGGATGAGTGACTGTAAAACCTGAGTCAGACGGGAACCAAATAGGTTTGGCTGAACAAATTGCTTTGTCTCTAGCCTGGTCACACTGTGACTGAGACACTGACGGGTCACACGGTGTTACCCTGATGGGAGATCATGGCAAGCGGGATATCAAATTAGCCATGAGGATAACAAAGATTGGTCTCATCTGCAAGCCTCTAGGATCGTTCTGCATTGCCACACTGACCAATTTAAAACTCGGCGTTTATGCTCTCAGTTGGACGTTGGAATTCTAGATTTACGCTGAACTTCTTCCATCCACCTGACACAGCATACAAAAGAACTCCAAACACAGAACAACTCTCCAGGCTGATGTCAGTTATCACGGCAATGAAACTGAAATAGACTAATCACATAATCACAAGCACAGATTGCTGATTATTCACAATAATAGTTTAGAATTTCCTGTCCTAACAGAATTCTGATGAAGATTAGAATCGCTCTTCTTCACCTTTACGATACATCCTTTCTCTTAATAAGTAGCCTGAAAAGACTTCAGAACAATGGCAACATCAGTAGGCATGCTAATGTGGAAAGGGAGAGCCCTCGTGGGGGACCACAGAACCACAGGCAGCAATGGCTGCAGGAGACAGAGAATAAGCCTCTCGTAGGGATGAAGCTCCCGTATTGGTTGTCCAACACAACGTGGTCAAGACATACACACAAACAACAAAAATAGATTTAGGAGAATGTGCTTATACATTTTCATAGCTTAATCGAAATGTATAAGAAATTTAAAAACTGAAAAATAACACTAGCTTTGACCGCCAATATTCTACTCTAAAGGAGAACGGGGGAGCGCTGCTGCATTGCACAGGAAGCCAGGTTGATTTCAGGCTTACAGTCAATGGCTATGGAGAGAATGGAGTGCTCACAACACAACGATTTCTAAAAAAAAAAAAAAAAACCAAAGAGGAAGACCATTAGCACCATAACTTTTCACAGATCATTTCATAACGATTTCCTACTAAAATATAAAAAACAAGTCACTTGTACATGTCTAAAGGTTTTTAAAATTTTAAGAAGGAAATAAGAAGTAGATAGTTTTCTTTCTGATGCGTCTCAAACCCCATAATAAGCTTACATAAAAGTAGAATTTTCTTTGGTTCCAAGTTAGAAAGCGTGGAGCAAACAGACAGGTCCTTGCTGTGCTTCCTAATCACAAACTCCTGGTATTTATGTGATTAATACTGCTTCATTCATACGCTTTCAGGCCACTGAACTGAAACTGTTCATTGACCTACATAGTTCAACTTGGCCTTGCTAAATTATAGCCACGAATATACTATAAAAGAGGACACAGAGAGATTTCTGGCTGTGGTTGCTGAGACCGTGTGACATCATCACTCTTTTCTGATAGCCCAAGAACATTCGCAGAAAGTGTGGAAGGTGAAACTCACAATGACAACAGAAATGTTAGAATGGTAGCACCAGCAGATGAGAATGGAGAATGAATTCTTAAATCTGTGACAGGAAAAACAAAAAACAAAAACAAACAAACAACACACACACACACACACACACACACAGTGTTAAACTGCAGCTCTTCCAAGGAAGGGAGAGACTACCATCTCCCATAAGGATCCATCCAAACTGCACTGGCTTCCAGCCCCAAAGTAGTGGTCCAGCCAGGGCCAGTAACAAGGACCAGTTAGTTAATGAACTAAATGACCAAAAATAAGTTATGGCATTACCATCATCACCAGCAGTTCCCTCACTGTGCCCCAGAACTGGCATTTGGTTGTAGAATAAACCTGTTTTAGACTCTGGCCCCAGAGAGACTAAATGAATGGAAAGAGGCAGTAGAAGCAAGCAGCATTTGCCTTATGTTCTCCAAGAAATTGATCTTGTAAGAAGGGGAAAGTCACCTTAGTCTGGTCTGAAGTACCACCTCTGCTTTTCCTCTTCCCAGCCACTAGGAGCAGGTTTTTCAAGTCAGAGCAAGAGCCCTTGGACACAGGAAGCTCCATTCCCCTTCATAGAATTGCTTACATAAAGTACTCCGGACTAGAAACAGCGTGGAAAGAACTATCAATTATGCCAGAAAAAGTCCTGCATGAAAGAGACACAATAATCATCACATAGAAGAGCCATGTCCAGAAATCACAGAGTTAACAACGGAGACAAAAGATGACTTTCCATACATTATTCACTAAGCCATCTGAGCAGCTATGACATTTTCATGAATTTACAAAGAAAGAGTAGGCAACCTTAAAAACAAAACAAGCAGTGAGAGTGTTGGTAAAGCCAGATAACTAGAAGAGAAAAAAACAAAAACCTATGAGCAATATGAAGATCACGAGGTCCAATACTAAACACAGAACCAGACCCTCTGACACCATCAACAGCTCCAGACACCTTCACTCGAGAAAAGAGGTGTGGAAGAGGCAGAGTGTGTTCTGAGTAAGGAGTCATTTAGTTTGGCAGGACTAAAGCAGAAAGACCAGTGGGAGATACTGCAGGATGTTGGCTAGGAGATCCCCAGAGAGAAACTGAGGCTTGTCTGGGACTGGGAGGAAGTCGCTAAGTAGGCATGCAGAAACAGAGGGAACAGGTACAAGGCAGCTGACTGTCAAGCCTCAGCTGCCTTTATCTTCCTCTCACTCTGATGAGCTAATCCCAGGAGAGCATCTAAATACAACAGAAAACATCTGGCCGAATATTCTGAGTATGGGAGCAAAGCTTTTTCCAGCAGCTGCAGTTCTCTGCAGGTAAGGGGCAAGGATCCCAGAGATCTGTCGACCCACACAGGAATAAGTTGTGCATGCTGGATGCTCTCACCTGCCTTCTCAAACAGTCCCAGTTCCACAGGAGCCCACTTTCAAGAGCAAGCATCATAGCTCAAGACAGACTTTAAAGAAGCCTGTTTTTGTTGACATTTGACGCGTATATGTATCCTTGGAGGAGGTTTATTCTGGGATGTCTGCTAGAGCTGGATAGTCAACACAAGTGACATTTGCACTACATCATCGGTGAACACAGTAACAGCACTGTCCTGGCAAGTGTTTAACAACTGGGTCTTCTGAGACAAATCCTTGATTATGACAAAAACTCACCACGGCCAGTTCAATGGAATGCCTTCGTGCATGGTACCCTGAAGGTCCCGTGAACAATCGTAAACATATCCTTGCCATGCTGGTATCCACCTTTCCAAGGAAGGCCCTGTCTGTTACCTGCTCTGAGCATTCAAAAAAAAAAAAATCATAGTCACCTAAACACCATTTATCCCAGATTCTCTTGAAAATTTGCCAACTTCCTGTCAGCACACTTGAAGTTTCCCTTGCTCAGTGCCTTCTGTCTGTCCATGGAGTGCGATCATTTGAACAGGTACTTAGGTGAGAGTGTACATAAATGTCTAAGAGAAGGATCCATAAAAAATTCAATTCAGAAACCCATTTAAATGGCACAAACCAGGCGGGTGTGGGGAGAGTCCCCCTCTGCTCCTAAAAAGCTGGAGACAAATCTGGACTCCATTCCATGGTTTTCCCAGAGCTATGAAGGAAGGAACTAGTTCATAAATTCCATCAGGAGCTTGGGGATTTTTGATGTAATGAGTTTTACAGTTTCAGAGGAGAATGCTTTGCTAATAATTATGTAACAGTAATTAAATCTGAAAAAGGCTGTACTCTAACTATGTTGATTTATTGCAGCCCCTACAAAGCACTCCTCGAGCGTGTGTTGGAGTGTGTGCTGCCTCCCTCCAGTTTTCTTTAAATTCGCACAGAGCCCTGGGTCACAGATGGTCGGGGATGCTATATTTTCCCCCATTAAATTCCTAATAATCTTTTTCTGAGGCTGAGTCATGGAAGCCTGGGGAGTTCTCATTTTAATTAGAAGGTTTAAGGAGCTAACTCTGTTTGAAATTTTCTCCTAGGAGGGATGGGTGCAGGTGAGCCCATTCAGAAGAATGACACAGTACTGGGGCCAGGACCACATTTCCATATTAGATTGCGGCTTGCTTGGCTCCACTCCTGCTTCTGAGGCTGGTGATGCATTGTCTGGATCTGAGGAAGCAACTTTTGAAAACAAGACTTATTGGGGGATTATTCTTTGGTGGGAGGCATACTTTTTATTTAGTTCCCATCTCTATTTTGCATACAGAACAATCATTCAGAAATATGGATTATTATTTATTATCCCAAATAAAAGTTTAAGTCACATCGATCTGAGCTATTGACACCAGGAAACTGATTTCAAGACCACTTGTTCTGTAATTTCCTTTCTCTGACCCCATCAGATTTAATTTATTAATTCTCCCAAGTTCTAAGACATCCCAATGTTGTTCAGAATGATCTCTCGGGTTTGGTTTCAGTAACAGAAAGGTGTAGAGTGAGCAGAAAGGTGTCCTATGAGCACAGGACAGGATGCCTAGAACGATGCCTACAGTTTATTGGGGCTCTGAAAGCAACATTCTAGGTGAGAGACGAGATCATCTCTTGCAGTTTACCAACAGGCTTGAACAGGTGTAGAAAACATGGTGTGTAAGTGGGCGGTGGGTGCCAGGCCAGTTTCCTTGGTATTGTGTCCAAAAAAAAAAGTAAGTTTCCAGATTTCCCCGTCACAGAGCTGGGTCCTTCAGCTTTGTAAAATAATGAGCATCCCATGCTTTGAATACAGTGCAATCCAGACAAGTCAGAGTGAACCTGCCACCTCCTCAGTCCCCCCTGAAACTTTCACACAAGCAGCGGCTCAGGCTCGGAGCTGGCAGTGGCCACACTTCATCAACTAAAACCAAGTGGAAGCCCAGTGAGTGAAGGGCTAAAAAGCCAGGTTTTGTAAATGTAGAATAGTGGCATCTTAGCTCCTTAGCCAAAGGAATTCCCCTTCACAGCCAAATGGAGTCCTGCTTTCCATACGTCCTATTGAGTTCGTTCTCTGGCCTCTGCAGGCTTAGCTAATTGAGTCACGGCCAGTCGAAGGAAACGCCCCTCCTCAGGTAAAACCGATGCTCTGTCTTTACTGTCACGGTTTACTGTTTGAACTAGTTTGCTTGGGGCAGGTTCATGCCTTTGTAGCCACAATTGAAAATATTTTATAAATATAAATGCTTATAGTTTATATCCTGTGTTTGCGGAGTATGACAATTTACATATATGTTTTCCCGTGCTGGATGTATAGTCTGTGTTGTGTATAACAAGAATTAAATTGACAAAGGAAACAAGAGTTCTCGTGCTTGATTCTGGGTTACATCAGAAGGCATGAGAAAGTAAAGACACGAGCAGCTTAAGAATGTTTTGCTCAAAAAGTATTTTAAAGGCATTTAAGGATTTTCAATCTGTAAGAATAAATTTTCTCTCGGATACCTCTAGCTCAAGCTGATGTTTCTAGAATCTGCCGGCTACGGCCATATGTTTAGCAATTCCGTTTGTGAAATGTGTGGACAAGTGGCTGAGGGCTGCCAGACTGCCTCTCTGGAGCAGGCCTGCCTTCCTGGTGGGGACAGATAATCTGTAGGAACAAGGAAACCGACACCCATCCCTCCCCATTCTGCTACAAGGGAATTCCAACCACGTTCTCAGCTAAAAACCAGGATTTGCAAAGTTGGGATCTTTACACACTTCATTCACAAAATAGCTGGGTAGAAAGTCAGATGTGTATGAAACAGTCAAAAAAGTAAACAGGTACATGGAGCCAGGAAAAATTTCAAATGATATAGGTGCATATACATCTTTAGTTAACGACAAAGAGAAACCTAACATAGTTACAGGACTATTTCAACCAAGGGAGTTAAGGACAGTAGACCTGCGACCAAGTTCTTGAAGAGTTAAACAAGCAAAGATTCTGACTTCTGATTAATGGCCAGGGACAGCCCAAGCTGCTCTGCCGCCTCAGCAGTGCACGGCTGGTACAGCGGGGTAATATCTAATAACTAATCTTTGACACAAGAATTAAGCCATTTTGCAAGAAAGCAGATCATTAGAAGCCAAATTGAATTATAAGTAATACTATCTCTGTGGAGGATTGTAAATTAATTGGTTTTTAACAATAACATTTCTGTATTTTATTAAAGCGGCGTAAGAATTGGGTGAAGAAACGAATGTAGCAGATAAACAGGCCAGGTGCTGGTGATGTAAATGAAATCGATGACAGATGGCGAGGAGCACGCTCGCTCACTGTGTGTGTATAATGGATAGAGATAATCAAATTCCTTTGTGAATTGGCGACTTTCTTTACATCAAGAACTTTAGCACGGGTTCACTTACGCTTCTTCCCTCCTCCTGGCCCGCCGCTTGCATGTGCGTGCACACACACACACCCTCTCTTCCTAGGCACGCAATCCTAATTATAGCTTATGCTACTATCAGAAAGATGGGCTATAACTCTATTTACATAACACTGTGCACAAATATCATTCCACCAAATCAACCTGTATACACTAAACAACAGATTTCTCTGGGAAGAATACCTCACAGAGGAAACAAACAACCTGTTCAGGTTAAAGACATTCAGACACTGAAAGAAGGGAGTTTTAGCCTGAGAGGCCAGATTCCATGGAGGGGGAGGAGACTCCAGGTTCATTTTGTGGGTTGGCTAACAGTGTCTTTAAAAGGCAATAAGCAATCTCATTTTTCCCCTCTCTTCCACCTCCAAATACCTAGTACTAACCCTCAGTACTAATGAAGAAACTGATCCAAACCCACAGTGAGTCGCAGCTTACAAGGGAACTGATTTCTCTCCTCTCCATTCTCATACCAAGGGTGCTATTCGTTCATTCTGCTTTCGGAAAAAGAGAAAATGGCACTCCGCTACCGAACTGAGAAACAAACTCACTTTTCACATGGAACAGAACAACAACAACAACAAAAGAATTACTGAGGTTCTAACACACGTCCGTATAACTACTGAGAATCAGACTATGCTCAGACCTGTATTTCCAGTCCTGAACATCACTCCGGCTTTCCTAGCATGGAACCCCAATGGATCTTCCCACATGGGTGTGTCCATGGCCCTTCAACACTGCTTTGTACAGTATAGCACTCCCAGCTCTTCTATCCAGAGCTCATGAGGAAAGAGTCCATCCTCTGGCCTTCCTCTCACCAAGACTTTCAGTCCTTTCTTCTTATCTCTCTCCTTTTTTTATTTCATATGTAGCTAAAATTCACGACCTGAAGGTCTCTCCCTAACCAGTATCATTTCTGGTTCCCACACTGGCACGATGCTGGACCACCTCCCTGGAATGTGTGCTTCCTCAGATCCTGTTTCCTGGGTCTGCGACCCTCCCACTTCCTGTCTGTCTTCACACTGTTTCCAGGACTTCCTTACCTCAGTGCATGGCTGACCACATTCAACTTCCCTTAGGTTCTCTTGGCACCTCAGGATCCATGAGCTCAGTCCCGTGGTTTGTGCAGTGCTGAGCTTGCCTGAGGTTAGTCCTCCAGGATCCATGCAGACACCACGCACATCATTTTAGCTCCGGGACTTCTAAGCACATTGTCCCATTAGCTACGATGTCTCCAGCCCCTCACCTTTTTGCTAATGTTATGAAGGGTGTACAGCTTAACCTTCAGTGGGAAGATCTCACTGACCATGCTGAACCTCTCAGCGTTGTTGCTGGCCTACTTTGTGGTCTCACTAGCCAATGTGTTCTCAGGTTGCCTCACATGTGATAAACTAGTCTTCCCAGCTTCACAGGGACGGGGCTCCTTTCACATGAAGAATGCATGTTGGACATTCGTGTGTCTATCCTCATTGGCAAATAACCGTGCAAGCCCTGTTATCTGTGTTCTTACTGAACAGCAGGTACTCAGCCGAAGAGCTGTTATTCTCACTCTTCAGGAGCACCATATGACCGTGGATCACATCTCTTCTCCTATGCTTTTCAGGCTGGGCTCTCACCATGCTCTCACCTGCTGTTTTTGGCCACACTCCTGACTGGGAGACTTCCCTTAGATAAGCCCCCTCTTGTCTCACCTTAGCCATGGGTCCCTTCCCTTTGCATCAGTCCATTCATCCTCCTTTCAAGAACCTTCTTAGTTGATCTATCCTCACAATGCTAAGCCACACAGTGTCTGGCTCATATATGTTCACGGATGTGTTACCTATGCAGAAATATATTTCTTTGTGCTTTTTATAGAATGCCATGAATTTACCCAATTGGTTCAAAATACAACTTACTTGCCCTTGTATCTATATAGCTATACATAAGCACATATAGGCAGATATAGATAAAGATATGCCTACCAGAACACCTCCATGGACCAGGCTCCAGATTTGACTCTGAGAAACTAAATGGTATTTGCCTGGCAGGACTCCGTGCTGAAAAGGGCTGGAGTCTGTTCTGGTACTGCTAATTTTGTGTCAATTTCTCCAGAGGGAATAGTGTGCTTTTGGGCTGTTTCTGATTTCCTATTAGATGGCATTTAAGGAAGTATATTATA
>JAMJFZ010003123.1:5000-10000 GCA_026225945.1 Cricetomys ansorgei
CTCTATACCTAACCCTAACCCTTACCCTAACCCTAACCACTAACCCTAACCCTAACCCTAACCCAAACCCCTAACCCTAACCCTCTCCTAACCCTAATCCTAATACTAACTCTAACCCTAACCCTCACCCCTAACCCTAACCCTAACCCTCTAACCCTAACCTTAACCCTAACCCTAACCCTAACCCAAACCATAACGCTAACCCTAACCCTAACCCTTAACCCTAACCCTAACCCTAACCCTAACCTTAACCCAACCTTAATCCTAACCCTAACACCTAACATTAACCCTAACCCTAACCCTAACCCTAACCCTAACCCTAAACCCTAACCCTAACCCAATCCTTAACCTTAACCCTAAAACCCTAACCATAACACTAATCCTAACCGTAACCCTAACCCTAACCCTAACCCTAACCCTAACCCTAAACCCTAACCCTAACCCTAACCTAACCCTAACCTTAGGAATGTCTGAAACACCACACAGATGTAAACACACTCTCAATGGGCATTTCAACATAGTGGTCAATGCGCACACATCAAACTATGCACTTTGAGTGTGATTCCACCTTCTCTCACACACAAGACTCTCAGAAGTAACTAAAATACGTATTGCAACAGCATCTTCTCAGAATCACTCTCCTAATACGCCTAACACGTTGAAACACAGTTCCTATGCGTTTCTCCACTAAAACATGAATACATGTCTTTTCTAACTAAGGAAACAGAGAACCTTCAAAGGCGACTACAGAAAAGAAGTGTTTCAGGAACTAAGTAACATGTGTGTTCCAAATGCAATTCTAACAGTAGGAATGTCTGAAACACAACATAGATGGAAACACACCATCAATGGGTATTTCAACATAGTGGTCAATGCGCACTCATCAAACTATGCAGTCTGAGTATGATTCCAGCTTCTCTCACACACAAGTCTATCAGAAGTAACTAACCCTAACCCTAACCTAACCCTAACCTTAACCCTAACCCTATCCCAACCTTAATCCTAACCCTAACACCTAACACTAACCACTAACCCCAACCCTAACCCTAACCCTAACACCTAACCCTAACCCTAACCCTAACACCTAACCCTAACACTAACCTAACTAACCCTAACCCCTAATCCTAACCCTAACCCTTTAATCCTAATCCTAAACCTAACCCTATCCCTAAACCTAACCCTAACCCTAAAACCCTAACCCTAATCCTAACCCTAACCCTAACCCTAACCCTAACCCTAATTAACCCTAACCGTAGGAATCTCTGAAACACAACACAGATGTAAACACACTATCAATGGCTATTTCAACATAGTGGTCAATGCGCACTCATCAAACTTTGCACTCTGAGTGTGATTCCAGCGTCTCTCACCCACAAGACTCTCAGAAGTAACTAAAATACTTATTGCAACAGCATCTACTAAGATACACTCTCCCAATACGCATAACACATTGAAGCAGAGGTCCTATGCGTTTCTGCACTAAAACATAAATACATGTCTAACCTTTCTAACTAAGGAAACAGTGAACATTCAAAGGCGACTACAGAAAAGAAGTGTTTCAAGAACTAAGTAACCTGTGTGTTCCAAATGCAATTCTAACCGTAGGAACGTCTGAAACACAACACAGATGTAAACACACTATCAATGGGTATTTCAACATAGTGGTCAATGCGCACTTATCAAAATATGCACTCTGAGTGTGATTCCATCTTCTCTCACACACTAGACTCTCAGAAGTAACTAACCCCAAACCTAACCCTAACCCTATCCCTAAATCTAACCCTAACCCTAACCCTAACACAACCCTAACCCTAACATTAACACCTACCCTAACCCTAACCCTAACCCTATCCCTAACCCCTAACCCTAACCTTAACACCCTAAACCTAACCCTAACACTAACCCTAACCCTAACCCACATCCTAACCCTAATCCTAACCCTAACCCTATCCCCTAACCCTAACCCTAACCCTAACCCCTAACCCTAATCCTAACCCTAACCCCTAACCCTAACCCTAACCCTATAACCCTAACCGTAACCCCCTAACCCTAACCCTAACCCTAACCCTAACCCTAACCCTAACCCTAACCCTAACCCTAACCCCTAACCCTAACCCTAACCCTAACCCTAACCCTAACCCTAACCCTAACCCTAACCCTAACCCTAACCCTAACCCAAACCCTAACCCTAACCCAAACCCTAACCGTATCCATAACCCTAACCATAACCCTAACCCTACCCCTCTATACCTAACCCTAACCCTTACCCTAACCCTAAACCTAACTAACCCTAACCCTAACCCTAACCCCTAACCCTAACCCCTCCTAACCCTAATCCTAACCCTAACTCTAACCCTAACCCTAACCCCTAACCCTAACCCTAACCCTAACCCTAACCTAACCCTAACCCTAACCCTAACCCTAACCCAAACCCTAACCTAACCCTAACCGTAACCTTAACCCTAACCCTAACCCTAACCCTAACCTTAACCCAACCTTAATCCTAACCCTAACACCTAACCTAACCCTAACCCTAACCCTAACCCTAACCCTAACCCTAACCCTAAACCCTAACCCTAACCCAATCCTTAACCTTAACCCTAAAACCCTAACCCTAACACTAATCCTAACCGTAACCCTAACCCTAACCCTAACCCTAACCCTAACCCTAAACCCTAACCCTAACCCTAACCCTAACGGTAACCCTAACCTTAGGAATATCTGAAACACCACACAGATGTAAACACACTCTCAATGGGCATTTCAACATAGTGGTCAATGCGCACACATCAAACTATGCACTTTGAGTGTGATTCCACCTTCTCTCACACACAAGACTCTCAGAAGTAACTAAAATACGTATTGCAACAGCATCTTCTCAGAATCACTCTCCTAATACGCCTAACACGTTGAAACACAGTTCCTATGCGTTTCTCCACTAAAACATGAATACATGTCTTTTCTAACTAAGGAAACAGAGAACCTTCAAAGGCGACTACAGAAAAGAAGTGTTTCAGGAACTAAAGTAACATGTGTGTTCCAAATGCAATTCTAACAGTAGGAATGTCTGAAACACAACATAGATGGAAACACACCATCAATGGGTATTTCAACATAGTGGTCAATGCGCACTCATCAAACTATGCAGTCTGAGTATGATTCCAGCTTCTCTCACACACAAGTCTATCAGAAGTAACTAACCCTAACCCTAACCTAACCCTAACCTTAACCCTAACCCTATCCCAACCTTAATCCTAACCCTAACACCTAACACTAACCACTAACCCCAACCCTAACCCTAACCCTAACACCTAACCCTAACCCTAACCCTAACACCTAACCCTAACACTAACCCTAACCCTAACCACTAATCCTAACCCTAACCCTTTAATCCTAATCCTAAACCTAACCCTATCCCTAAACCTAACCCTAACCCTAACCTAACCCTAATCCTAACCCTAACCCTAACCCTAACCCTAACCCTAAACCCTAACCCTAACCCAATCCTTAACCTTAACCCTAAAACCCTAACCATAACACTAATCCTAACCGTAACCCTAACCCTAACCCTAACCCTAACCCTAACCCTAACCCTAAAGCCCTAACCCTAACCCTAACCCTAACGGTAACCCTAACCTTAGGAATGTCTGAAACACCACACAGATGTAAACACACTCTCAATGGGCATTTCAACATAGTGGTCAATGCGCACACATCAAACTATGCACTTTGAGTGTGATTCCACCTTCTCTCACACACAAGACTCTCAGAAGTAACTAAAATACGTATTGCAACAGCATCTTCTCAGAATCACTCTCCTAATAAGCCTAACACGTTGAAACACAGTTCCTATGCGTTTCTCCACTAAAACATGAATACATGTCTTTTCTAACTAAGGAAACAGAGAACCTTCAAAGGCGACTACAGAAAAGAAATGTTTCAGGAACTAAGTAACATATGTGTTCCAAATGCAATTCTAACAGTAGGAATGTCTGAAACACAACATAGATGGAAACACACCATCAATGGGTATTTCAACATAGTGGTCAATGCGCACTCATCAAACTATGCAGTCTGAGTATGATTCCAGCTTCTCTCACACACAAGTCTATCAGAAGTAACTAACCCTAACCCTAACCTAACCCTAACCTTAACCCTAACCCTATCCCAACCTTAATCCTAACCCTAACACCTAACACTAACCACTAACCCCAACCCTAACCCTAACCCTAACACCTAACCCTAACCCTAACCCTAACACCTAACCCTAACACTAACACTAACCCTAACCCCTAATCCTAACCCTAACCCTTTAATCCTAATCCTAAACCTAACCCTATCCCTAAATCTAACCCTAACCCTAAAACACTAACCCTAATCCTAACCCTAAAACCCTAACCCTAACCCTAACCCTAATCATAACCCTAACCGTAGGAATGTCTGAAACACAACACAGATGTAAACACACTATCAATGGCTATTTCAACATAGTGGTCAATAATGCCCACTCATCAAACTTTGCACTCTGAGTGTGATTCCAGCGTCTCTCACCCACAAGACTCTCAGAAGTAACTAAAATAATTATTGCAACAGCATCTACTAAGATACACTCTCCCAATACGCATAACACATTGAAGCAGAGGTCCAATGCGTTTCTGCACTAAAACATAAATACATGTCTTTTCTAACTAAGGAAACAGTGAACATTCAAAGGCAACTACAGAAAAGAAGTGTTTCAAGAACTAAGTAACCTGTGTGTTCCAAATGCAATTCTAACTGTAGGAACGTCTGAAACACAACACAGATGTAAACACACTATCAATGGGTATTTCAACATAGTGGTCAATGCGCACTTATCAAAATTTGCACTCTGAGTGTGATTCCATCTTCTCTCACACACTAGACTCTCAGAAGTAACTAACCCCAAACCTAAACCTAACCCTATCCCTAAATCTAACCCTAACCCTAACCCTAACACAACCCTAACCCTAACATTAACA
>JAMJFZ010003124.1:0-27500 GCA_026225945.1 Cricetomys ansorgei
CCACCACTTTCTGTAGGGCTACCAGAGTCCCTCAGCAGTGCTGGCAGCTTCCAGTGCCCTGTTGTCTCTAGTTGTTGACTCTAGTGCCCTGACCCAAGAGTTCATGTGATTCAAGATTTGCTCCCCAGTCTCTTGGATTGCCTTGCTTCAGGGCAAGGACATTTTCTCACTTCTGCTCATACACCAGTCAGTCTGCTTTACATTCTCAACTGGGTCAAAGATAATTTGTGGCGATTTGGTAACACGTGGTGGTAAAACGTGCCGCCCAAACACAAATCTGTGTACCCTTTAGAGGTGACAGCTCCCGTGTCTCTAAGCCTGACACACCTCTCCTCCCTTCCTTATCCAGACCTGGCAGTGACCCCCAGGGATGCGAATGAAAGCCTCAAGAGAAGACTATGTTCTCTGTGTTCTGGTTTTGCTTGGCTTTGTAACAATCCAGCCTAGAGGGTGGAAGAGCCAGCATTTTATCTGGCCGGCAGCAGGATGCTCCAAGCAGGGGCGGCGCTGCTTGATTTTATCATCCTATTCGCAGACTTCTTAAATCTGAGATAGTCCTCACAAGAAAGTGCGTGCTCGCGTCCCAGAAGGAGGTCTAAGGACAAAACGTTTTTCCTGCGTACTCCGGGTTCACTTGTTGCCCCACCAAGCACTGAATTCTCTGGGTGGCTTCTTTGGAAGCAATCCAGCCATCTCTCTCCGCAACAGTTCCGGGGGGGGCCTCCAAGCTGAGCCGAGGACCAAACAGGAGGGCGCTGTGGTTCTAGCCCTCCCTGCGGGCCACGCTCCGGGGTCCCGCACCCCCGCGGCAGCGCCGCAAAGCCCGTCGCTCAAGCTCCGCGCTGTCCTGGGGTTCCTTACCTGGGTACTGCGCTGAGTTACTGCCGGGTACCCGGGGCCCGAAATGCACCGGTGCTGGACCCAAGTGCTTCTCCTAGTCAGCACGGCAGGCTTCCAGCCAATCGTTTGCACCTAGGATTGGAAAAGCTCCTAGGTAGGCTGAGAACTCGGCCTCTGGAGATCTTACGCTTAAGCTCGACCCTCCCCTCCTATGGTGGCGGTGGAGGAGGGACAGGGGAGGAGCGTGTGGCCCAGCCTCCCGGCTACGAGCCGCAGGCTCACACCGCGCCACCTCCAGGGCCGCCGCCTCCTGGACCCACAAGCGCCCATGCGTGGATGCTGACTATGCCTGGGGCGGTGCGGGATCCCTGGGTTTCTAGCCTGTAGCCCGATTCTTACCGGTCTGTTACGTGATGTGCTGTGCTCCATCCACCCCCAAGCCTACCTTTGCTAGTTCCATCCTGCTCTCCAAATTCACAAAGTTCACTGGATCGCCCAGCACTGGTCTAGAGAGCCTGAAGGGTTCTGCGCAGTCCTCATTTTGATACGTTGTGCCGGGAATCCCAAGTGTCTCCTCAAGCGACTCTGCTCCAGACTGGAAGGTCTGTCACTGCGTCGCCTCCTTGCTTTGCTGATTTTTGAGGGACATAGTATTTGAAGGGGCCATCTCATAGCTCGATCTGACTCAGTTACTATTGCTTGTGGTGAAGGCGTTTCCCTCCAAATAGAGACAGACATTCCCTCCAAGAGTAAAACTGCAGTGCGGCGGGGAGGAGGGGGGGATGAAAGTGGGGGGGGGGGGGGAGACGGCTCCACAGTCTTAGGAGGCAAATAAGAGGTCACACGTCTGGAGGAACAGAAACAGAAGATTCTTGAAGTCCCCTCCCTAGCTGTATAAAAAGCCAGGAACATTGGCTGCATGGGGAACTGGGTTGGCTGGCAGTTGGCAGTTGGAGACAAACCTTGAAGAGCAGAGGACAGATTTGGCCTGCTGAGGTGCATGCAAGTTTGCAGAGAGCCCACATTGTAGTTTTAATGAGCTGTCACCCCCCCAACAACACACACACACACACACACACACACACACACACGCCTTCTTGCTCCCTCTTCCCATGTTATATGGTCTTTTCGGTGACACAGTTGCCCATTCCTGCTCCTTTTAAGAAAACCTTTCACCCATACTCGTGTTAGAAGCCCCAATAAAAACTCATTGGTTCACCAAGTCAGACTCTGGGGAAATTGTTGCATGGGTGGGTCTGAATTCCCTTTCTGGGGGTGAATAGACACGTGTTGCATCTCCCCACAAAGTCTGTCACACAATCCTGTTTTCCCTGAAGTGTCACCCTTCATTTTCCAAAGTTTTCTCCTCAAAACACATTTTCCAATAAGTTTTAAACATCTTCATCTAAAACTATTTAGAAACTTGAGGGAAATTATGTTTACATTTATATGTCATATTACAATATCAAATTTTTGACATTTCTTGATAGCTTGAATATTATTTAGTCTTTATGAACTTAAAATCTATTAAACAATAAATTTTTTGGCAGTAATGAGGATGTAGAGAGACAGTACTGGGTAGCGAAGAAGATACAGACCCCATAACTGAGAATTGCTTCTAAGACATTTATGGAAGCCCGCAGACCATCAGTGGTAGGAACTTGCCTTGTTAGTGTGTATGAGGTCCTAAGTTCAGTCCTCGGTACCACAAAATAACATTTATGGAGTTTTAACAACCCAAATACAAAGAATCAAACAAACAAACAAAAGGTCCGGGGGGGGGGGGCTGCCGTTTCCCTGGACCACAGTGACTTACCCCGCCTGTGGCAGCTGACTTGAGGAGTGCTCCCCTGCTGATGGGAGGGCAGCCCCTGACCTGAAGGCTATCCAGGGTGTCCAGGATGCCTGTGAAGGCAGAAGCCATGCTGCCGAGGCCCTCTAACTCCCATGGCCTGAGCTCCCGGTTCCCAGGGCCCCACACAGAATGGATCCGGGAAACACACATCACATACGCTTAGGAGGGGGACGATGCCCTGGACAGCACCAGCAGTTCAAACAGCTGGACAGACAGTAAGGTTGCCAGGACCTCTCAGCCCAACAGAGCAGGTGAGCAGACCCAAGGCAGCTGCCGCTGTGGGGCAGCTTGAGTAGGAGAAAATGAGAGGGATAAGAACCGGGGTTGATACGGGATCTTCCTGGATACATGGGAAGTTTTCTGAATCCCACATTATCTGATGATAATTTTTTTTTGTTTTGTTTTGGTTTTTCCAGACAGGGTTTCTGTGTTGTAGCCCTGGCTGTCCTGGAACTCACTCTGTAGACCAGGCTGGCCTCCAATGATCCCATGATAGTCAAGCTCACTTCATAGTGGTGGAGTCCAGGCATGTGGTGATGCACCTTTCCTAGTGATATCTCCAGTTCAGGAAGGAGAACAGAGAAGAAGGTCAGCCAAGAATACTCAGTGCTGACTACCTCCAGCAACTGGGACCTATTATACCTTTAAATTTTAGTGATTTTTTTCTGTTTCCTAATATCTGAAGCCAACTGGGCGACAAAGAAAATCGTTTTAGCAGTTGTCTTGAATCCTACTCAAAAGGACCTAGAAAAAGTTGTTTAACGTCTCCTTGGTCACTGTTGGACAGAAGGGAAAATCTGTTCTACCCAGCATAGAGCCCTCTGCCTAGCCCAGGGGCTTTTTCTTTTTTCTCTTTTTTTCTTTCTTAGAATGCTGTGTTTTGAGTTTTCCAATTATACGGATCATTGGTTTAAAAGGAGACATAAATCATAAAAGAGAAAAGAATGGAATTTTTTCTTTTCTTTCAGGCTCAGCCCAGGAGAACTTTTCCCCCTTCCTCAGGGCTAACTGGAGCAGGCACAGAGTGGAGGGAATGTTCACCCCAGGGAACTATTTCCCCCTCTTTGTGTGCATGTTGCTTAGATGGCAGGGGATCCTGGGTGAGAGGCCCATCCCCTCCCCACACCCACACAGGACCAACCCTGACCATGAACGGGAATCAAGCAACAAAACAAGCAAGCGCTCCTGCACCCAGAGTCAGAGAGGTGGTGCATTACTTTTTGGGGGGAGGGGTCCTCTGCACAACCTGGCAAAGACAAAAAGGACTCAGGTCCCCAACAGAAGGGGACATAGGTCTTAAGTCAGGGGTTCTCATATCAGAGAAAGCCACTGGTCAATACAGGGAAACAGAACTGATAGAAACACATCCAAAAGACACACAGATGCAGGCGCATGCATGTGCGTGCATACACACAGACATACACACACACACACACCAGGAGGAGATATTGAGAGTAAAGATAACCAGGAGTGGTGTGGCCGCCCCGCATTCATACACCTGAACAGACAGGAGGAATCCAGTGAGTGACATCTCACATGGTTCCTGGATGCTGGATTTGTGGCTGCATCACTCCTCTCTTATGTGTCCAAACAGAAGGTAACTTAACCAGACTTGCCCTGGGGAAGTGACACAGATCAGGTGACTTTCTAAATTGTTTCCTTTTGGGGAGGGGGAGTCAGACTTCTCTGAATCAAAGCATTAGTGATTGATCAAAGGGGGCTCTGAGGACTTGGAACATCTCAGGTGGTGCACCCCCAGAAGTCCCCTGACCACTGCATTCTTCCTTGCTTCAAGGGGTTCTTAGACCCCATGTGTCTTGAGATCTGGCCTCTGAGGTCTCAGTGGAACCTCCAGAAATGTTGTGAGGTAGTCACCAGAAAAGACTACTGGAACACAGATTTATGCCAATAGAAAGTCTTTATTAGCTGGCCTGTGACTACACTGGGTGTTCAGGATCCCAGAGTAGCTTTGAACCTTTCGCAGGGTGAGCTTTTAAGCACAAAAATCATGCTCTGGCTTGACACACTGCAGTTAACAAGAGCAGTTAGCCAGAAATGGTACTACAGAATCCAAAGACCAAGGTTAGTACATCGAGGGACTTTCCCAGAACTATGGACTTTGATGGCGTAGGTCTTTGTTTTAGTTTTGTCAGGTGGTTCTGGCTATATACTGAGTTTTGTGGCCTGAATGGTACTTCTATCATGGAGGTCTGGGGGTCTACTAAGGTCTGGGGCCCTGTTACAAGCCCAATTCCATCAGACAATTATTTCACAATTTGGTACAATATTACGGACACTTGTCCAGATATAAGTGTAGTAATTAAAAACACTGAGCAGCTGGATGGTGGAATGCATACCTTAAATTCCAGCACTTGGGAAGCAGAGGCAGGTGGATCTCTGAGTTTGAGACCAGCTTCATCTACAGAGCTACTTCCAGGACAGCCAGGGGTGACACAGAGAAATCCTGTCTAGAAACAACAAATGAATAAATAAATATACTTATATATTTATATAAATATAAATAAATAAATAAAAGCACAGAGCTGGCAAACCTGGTCTTAATTCCAGCTCACTGAGTTTACCTCCAAGGCTTTGGGCAAGTTAGACAGTTTCCTAATCTAACAAACTGAAAATAACAGCAGCTCCTGCATGAAATGCTTGTATTGAGAATTAAAAGGGATAATTTGGCCAAGGGTGAAATTACATAACTGTAATTCCAGAAGTTGGGACGCAGACACAAGAGGCTCAAGAGTTCAGGGCCAACTTTGGCTACATAGCAAGATCAGTCTGAGTCACAGGAATGAGACTCTTACCTCAGTAAATAAACAGATAAATAGAACAGTGTGTGTAAGTGCTTAGAACAATGTTTGGCAAGCGAAGTGAGCATGATAGATGTTAGCTACTTATACATATGTGAGGTACACATATTTGTAAGATACACAGGAGAGCTAATTCATATATAAGTGAATATGAATTTCTGGGAAGAACTGAGAGATGCTGACGTTGTAAGGAGGGTGGAGGAGAACACTCACTTGGAGCAGAATGACAGGAGTAGCTACATAGAATATCGACTCAGAGAATGGAACCTGAGGTTCATGAATTGAAAAGTGAAGCCATGCCAGGGGACCAGAAGTCCAAAACAATAATTCTACTGAGTTTCTGAAATAGAGATAATGAAGAATCTCCTGTTCAACATTTTAGCCAGGCCAGGATTGGTTATCCAAACCAGGGCTTTCATGTCTTACTGGCAGAGACTTAACACATTTTATGGATTTCATGTTTTCCATTTCGGGCAGCGTTTCTCAGCCTGTGCATTGTGACCCGTGTGGGTCTAATGACCTTTCACAGTGGTTGCCTAAGACCATCTGCATACCAGATATTTACAGTACGATTCATAACACTAGCAAAATTACAGTTATGAAGTAGCGACAACCGTATTTTTACGGTGGGTGGTCTCCAGGACATAAAGAACTGCATTAAAGGGTCACAGCATTAGGAAGGTTGTGAACCACTGACTTAGAGGCTCCCAAGTTGGGGATGTCAAAACCATTTGTATGCTTTCAGTAAGGGGGCTCTGTGCATAGACTGCCAAACTCTTCTCCAGGGTCTACCCTGGAGAACACATCTGTCGATTCAATACTGATGTAGAAGTATCCAGTCAAGTCTAAGGCTCGGGGGTATCTCAGTGTCATTGTGACTGAGTTACCTAAGTCTTTCACCTATTTGTTGTTGTGGGATATTTTACTCCTGTATGCTGTTTTGGTTTGCGAATAAGGTTTCGATGCCTGATATTGTGGGATATTTTTACTCTTGTGTGCTGTTTTGGTTTGCAAAAGGGCTTTGATGCCTTGCAGCTGTGTAGCTGGATGCCTTGCAGGGGTGCAGGCCTTGCTTCCTACCCATTCACACCCTTGTGCTAGCCCTGCTAAGATCTCCACAAGATAGAACTGTTTACAGTTGAAGGTGACGGATGACATGTAAGAACTGCAGAGAAGACACTGATCACCCCCCAGCCCCAGTGTGCTAAGATACTATTGTGTTGTAATGAGGGCCTGGTTGTGGAGAGGGGCGAGGGGAAAAAGTTTAAAGGGTCTGAGGAGAAGCAGGTCGAGGAAATGAAGAGGTGGATTGAGGGTTGATTGAGAGCATGGGGTGAAGAAGCCTTAGAATGAGCTCTCTGCCTAGCTGCCCGGGTATAGAATTCCCTGAGATTTGACATGGTTTGTGATTAATAAAGAGCATTGGAAAATTCAACGCTGGACTCTCCATTAAGCGATTGAAAGTTAATTTAACAATTTGTGAGTTATTTGATTATCTAGCTGAGTCACCTGATTGTCCAGTTGTGAGTTATTTGAGTCTACATGCAGAATATAATTTTTACTCACTGTGTGCTAATTAAGGCTCAAAAGCTACTCCCTCGTTATTCACAAAATACTTGGTATAAATTATACATGCTCATTGGGACAGGGTATTTATTACTAATTCAAGATAAAGTTTTTCTTCTTACTCTATGAGTGTAAACAGAAAGATTATACTTACTGGAAGTTGTCTATTGTGTTTATAATTGCATTGTTTTTATTTAGCAATATTACACTGATGTTCTTCTAAAGCCAGTGTAGCCACATCTACAGTTATCAGTTTAAAAGGCTATAGATTTCTCCCTAGTTAGTAAAAAACTTGTGCTGTTTTACTGTGATTAAGTTTTGAAAATGGCACTTCAGTGAACATCTTTGCAGACAAATCTTTGTTCATATTTATAATTCTTTCTTCATCGTGAATACCTAGGAATGGATTTCACGAGGCAGGATGTGTGCATTATTTGCTTCTATCTATCCCTTATCCATGAGTGTCCTGATTGAGACCAGAATCGATTTTATGTTATTTGTGGAAAAGTTACTTCTCCAAAAATGACAGGTCTACACTGATTCCATTTCCTCATTCTGAAGCTGTCAGTGTTTCCCACAACACACTGGAAGAAATACAGTCGAGTCATGCTGATGCAGTATTCACGTCTTACAGCACCTGGCCTCGTTCCCTTTCTCCTTGGAGTCTCCCTTAGTCAGCTCAGTTTACATTCAGCCGCTCTGGATTTCACGCCATAGCGTCTCCTTTGCTGGTAGGATTTGGCTTTTTAAGCCAACTGGATTATTTGATGGGTATTTAATAAAGAAACTATTGATAATAGTAGCAGCAGAATTCAGGGAACGCAACCAGCAAAGCACAGGACATTGCTTCCAACCAAGCAGCCCTGTGAGCCCTGGCCAGCGGTATAGTTGGATAATGGAAGGAGCACGTGCAGAAAAGCAGTAGCTGGGACTTAGCCAGGGCTGCTCTGTGGAGGAAAACCATCCGGACAAGGCTGTGACCTTCACAGTCAGGCTGGCAGGCCTCCCAAGGGAGTCAGTTTCCTATCCCCAATCTTCATCTCTCTCCTCCCAACCCTGACGGAAGTCGCTGGCACGGGAGCCACACGGATGGTATCCAGATAGGTCAGACTCTGTCCAGGAGAATGATGGGGGAGGGGGATCTAATGAGACAAATAGAAGATTTCTAATGTATTGCCAAATGCTGGATCTTAAGCCCTTGAGTGCTAGTGTCAGGCCATTTAGCATGGTCAGAATTACACTTGATTTGAGCAATATCTCACTTCCACAAATATGTTTAAAACCTCCATATAAAGAGAGATTGACTTTTTTCACATGCATTATGAGAGGCTCAAAAATATTCGTTGGTAATTTTTCTCAAAGACACTCCCTAGGCCTAGGGCTCAGTTGGTAAAGTGCTTGCTTTATAAGCATTAGAATCTGAGCTCAATCCCCTAGGACCCACATTAAAAACAGGCAAACAAAATAAACAAACAGTGAATGGCAATATGAGTTAATTCCCACTCTTGAGAGACAGACAGGAGGATCTTTAGGGCCTGCTGGTGAATAGTGTCGCTTGCTCAGCAGCTGCGGGCCAATAAGAGACCCTGTCTCAAAACACAAGGTGGGCAGTGTGTGCAGAACACAGTGGAGGTTGTCCTCTTGACCTCCACATACATGTGCCTTGTGAAATTTCACACACGACACACACGCACACGCACACGCACACACGCATACACATACGCATACACACACACATGCACACACACACGCAACACACTCACACGCACACATACCACACACAACACATACGCACACAACATACACACACACACACATACACACACACCAACACATACACACACACACACATACACACACACACACATACACACACACATACATACACACACACATATACACACACACACACACATTACACACACATAACATACACACACACAGACACACACACACACACATACACACACCACACATACACACACCACACACATAACACACACACACACATACACACACACATACCTACACACACACATATCACAACACACACACATACACACACATCACACATCACATACACACACACACATACATACCCACACACACATACACACACACACTACACACACACACATACACACACACACATACACCAACACACATACACACACACATACACACAACTCCACATACACACACACATACATACACACAACAAACACACAACACACAACATTACACACACACATACACACACACATACACACACACATACATACAACACACACACACATACACACACACACATACACACACATACACACACACATACATACACACACACATACATACACACACACACATACAACACACACACATACATACACACACACATCACACCACATCACACACACACACTACACACACACACACACACACACACACGCGCACCACACACACACACACCACAAAGATCCCCTCAAGGCAATCGAACTAAGGTCTTCAATTGATTCAAAAGAGGTAATAGAAAGATATAAACTGTCTCAACAAGGGAAACTCTGTGTGACCAAAGGAAGATGAGATAATCAGCAGTTATCTACAGCTCTGTGCAAGCAGGGCTGTGCATATCATTCTCAGGTTACACAACATCCAGTTTGGGGTCCCAGGAGAATCATGGCTGTGTGTCTCTCTAGATGGTACCCACTAGAAAACTGCTTTGTAACTTAAGAAATGCGACCTACAGCTATCCTAACTTGCATGCAAAAGGTGTCATAAGCCTGCCGATAAAAGCTCATGGCAGATCCTGGTTGAGCTGGCTGACATAAGCCTGGAATCCAAGTGCCAGCCCCCTTCTCAAGTCTAAGTGAACCAAAGTCCTACTTCCTCACCAGGAGGCTTTGCAAAAGTTCCTGGAAGATAGATATAGACATGAACAAAAGCTCTAGGGACTGCAAAGGGAAGCTGAGTCTCAGCTTGCTAGGTCAAGACATGGGGAGCCCTGGAGGCTCCCTGAGATCAGGGCTCTGATGGTGATGCTGCCAAGCTCTGAGTGTGATCAGCCATGTCACTACTATCAAGAGGACATAGGGAGAGGTGACCTGAATATGCCTCAACCCTCTGGGCCTCAGATTCCTTGTGTGCAAACTATATTTCAGGTTTGGAACCCAGGGTAACAGAATATTGTCTAGAAAATGAAAACAAAAAGATGTTTAATACATAAAAGCATCCGTTGAATTATGGAGTCCCCGCGCACACCCTCCGTTTCCTTTCTGCAGTTCCCAGGACAACATGTCTCCTGGATTTGTACATCCCACCATGCGACTCTCTTTTAAAAGAGGCAAATCGGTTTGAAGTCAGAACTACATTGTTTCGTAGGCAGAAAATCTCAAATTCAGTAACATTTCCATGTGACTTTGACTCAGCCCCCAGGGGTAGTGCCAAGTTGCAGAAAAAGAGCGTGAATAGATGGCATAACCACATCACCGTAGCGTTCTAAATAACTATTTCTAAATTTCCAAATAAATTCTGCTTCTACGCCACTGTGTTCCTGTCTGCTAAGCAGGGGTGGATAATAATGTACTTGCTCCACACATTTCAGCTTGCTGTATGTGTTAAAGCAGGCTTGTTGATGTCTGATGATGCATTTGGTCCCAAAGCCTCTGTGGCCTGCTATTACAACCATTTCCTTGGGAATTAGAGTGATACACAGGAGAATCAGACCATACAGTCCCAAGCATGGGCCAATGAAGACAGCAAATGTACAAAGGATGCCATAGCTGCCCAGCACACAGAGCCTGGAACTTTCCTTCCTGGTATACGTCAGTCTGCTGAGGTCTCACTTGGGTGGGGGGGGAGGTGGTAATGTATCAGAACGCAATATTTAGGTGAAAATATAATATTTAATGGTTCTCGATATTTTAGTGTAGAAAATGAGCTATTGACTTGCCTTCTTTTAAAAAGTATCTCATTTTTTAATTTAAATTATATATATATATATATATTTATATATATATATGGGGGGGTGGGTATGTACGTGTGCATGTGTGCATGGGGGGGGGTATGTGCGTGTCAGTGTAGGTGTCAAAGAAGGCATTGGATCCCTGAAAGCTGGAGTGAGAGGAGGTTGTTTGTTACCTAATATGGGTGCTGGGAGTAAGTGCATTTAACCACTGAGTCATCTCTCCAACCCCTAAATTCCATTATTGATTTAGACTTTGGTTTTTATGGGGGAATAAATTTATGAAAAAAATTCATCTCAGCCAGAAATGTTTGAGGTAAAGTGACCACTGATCCATGATTGGCTCATAGATTTGACCCCAGTGATCTATCATAGGATAACCAGGAATCAATCTATAGATTTCTTTCTACTTTCTTTCTTCCTTCCCTCCCCCCCTCCTCCCTTCCCTTCTCTCCTCCTCTCTCTCCTCTCTTCTCCTCCCACTCTCCTCTCCTCCTTTCCCCTCCTCTCTCTTCTTCTCTTCCCCTCTTTTCTTTTAGACAAAGTTTCATGTATCCCAGGCTGACTTCTAGCTGATAATGTAGCCAAAGATGATCCTGAACTTCTGATCATCCTGCATCTACCTCCCAAGAGCTGGGATTACAAGAATACTCTGACATTTTAGGTCTCATGTTGTGTTATAAATTAAACCCACCACTATATGCACGCTAGGCAAATGCTCTTATCAACTGAGTCATATCCCCAGCTCCAGGGTATAGATTTTTGGCATTCATATAGATGATCGAAGGAACACTGGAAAATGCCGGTCACACAAACTGTGTATCCTGTTAGCGTATTCTGCTACTTGTTGATAAAGAAAACATTTTATATGATCATTGATTTTTTTAAATTTTATTTGTACATAATAGCCTTGCCTTGTGTATTATTTATGTCATTTTTTTTTCATTTTAATATATTGTATTACGTTCTGGCTTTTGGGAGTCAATTATTCCTTTTTTAATATAGTGGAAGAAGCTCACTCTTGAAAGAAATCCTGGGGCCTGTCCCTTTGGTTGACCTTGATTCCTGGCCATCTTAATTACTGGAGGAGGAGGTTGGACATCAGAAACTCTTTTATTAGGGGAAAGAAACATGTAGGACGTGACGGGACCCAAAACCTTCAGTTTACTGATAGAAGTTCTTATCATGTTCCTTCTACTGCCTATCTCTTATTGTAGTTCCTCTGTCCCTTATCTGTTCTTGAACCCTGTGTTACTCAACAAGTATTTGTTCCGAGAAGCCAAACTGAGCTGGAACCATATGAAGCTTGGGAAGAGCAATGGAAAATGAGCATTGGAGGTTAGAGATCCCACATCTCATACACACTGTTTCTAACTCATAATAGACAAGCCACTAAATGCTACTGTCATTGACATAGATGATTCTCTATTCCTTACAGCTGTCTCTCTGCTGCCAGACCTCAAAGAAGGGAGGGCTTCCGGCTGGGGCTAGAGCCTCCCTTGTACAATGATCTTAGTTTATCTTATGCATTCTTTATATCTTTAAATATTATCCACATGTTTGTGGTTTTGAATATGTAACTTGAACCCCAGAATCACAGGACTTTGAATGGCTTCTTGATATTTTCTGTCGTATTGGCTCCTTAAACTTATATCAAAATCTAATCTGTGCTCTTCTGTCATCCAAAGTTGGCCCCGATGTAGTCATTCCCATACCACCAATGTCATCATTGAGAAGTCAGCCTTGATTCTCCCTTCCCCTCACTATTCATGTCTAACTCACTGACAAATAATCTATCACTATTTCCTCCTAAATAACCCTAGTTTCAGTCACTTCTCTCCATGACTGCTAAGAGCTAAAGTTATGTTTTGAAATTTTAATCACTGTGCCTAAGAGACCTATAAAACAAAAAGACAGATAATTCCATAATCCCCACTTGCCCAAGGACAGATAAACTTCCTGAAATTCAGGGTGGGGGCTGTTCATCTGAGATAACAGGCCACGTGTATAGATTTCCTAAGCAAGCTTGGTTAATCCAACCACCATTGGTTGTGTTCTACTTATACTGGATATGCTTAGTCACTTGTAGGTAGGAGATACAGGAAGTGCATTAGGATATATGCTTGCCAATGATTGGAGCTGGTGGGAAGTGTGGAGTTTCATGGGTTCTGCCTTTATAAGCATCTGGCAGATGTGACCCAGTGCCATTTTGTGGGAACTCCGAAATTATCTTGGTCAGAGTCCCTCATACTGGCTAGTGTTTATTTAATCTAAGTAAAGCTTGTTTCAAATTTGGCTCAAAATTGTGGTGATGGTCTTATTCTCGACTGGTGGGATTTACAGACTCTACAACCATCATTTACTTTTCTTGGCTAGACTTCAACAATGGACTCTTCAACGTTCATGCTTGCAGTCACATCCCCCATCCATTCTCCAATTAGCATCCAAAGCAGCCTTTGAAGGAAATGTACATTGCCCCATTTCTTCTTAACCATTGCTTAAAACTTTTCAGTGGCTACTCTTTGTATTAGGGAGGAAATCCAAATTCCTGGCTAGGTCCCAGAACACATCGAATGATCTAGCACTTACCTACACCCAAAACTCACCTCTACTCCACTCCTCTCTCCATAACCAGCTGCACCCTCTTCTTCACTTCTCACACAAGCCAAGCTGTCTCCTTCTCTGTGTAGACCGCCCTCTCCAGCTCATCAGCTGCCTGAGTTCTTCCTGTTGCCAGGTCTCACCTCCCTATCATTTAGGGTTCTTCAGAGGATCAGAATCAATGCAGTGCTTAACAAGACATTTATGAACTGGTTCTATGGTCAGTGACAGAGTAATTCTGCAATGGCCACTTGTAAGCTGGAGGGTTGGGGAAACCAGTAGGTGTTCAGTCCAAGATTCTGGAGGCCTGGGGACAAGAAGGACAATTGATGTAGTCCTGATTGGAGGAGGAAGGCTTGGAAATACCTTGGGGAGTCATTAGAACAAGTCTGTCTTTGAATGCTGATGAATCTGGAGACTGATGCCCTTGAGTTATGGCAATAACAAAACTATGCAAGGACTCACAAAGAAAGCTGACAAATGCATAAGCTTGTCGTACGCATGACACACATGAGCTTCCCTCTTGCTTCTCGTTCCCTCTAGGAGTCTAGCTTGTTTGATAAGTCCCTTTTCATTTTGCTGACTAACCCACATACTCTCTGGAATTCCTCTCAATGATACAGCAGAAGTATGTTTGTATTAGTAAAGTTTTTCATTGCTGTGACAAAACACTTGAGGAAAAAAAATCTAAAAGAGGAAGTGTTTGTTTTGACCCTCATTCGAAGGTTTTCTTAATCACCACCACCACAATTTTGAGCCAAATTTGAAGCAAAGTTTTAATTGGAGCCCAACTGGTACAATTGGATTAACCAAAGTTGCTTAAGGAATCTAAAACACGTGGCCTGTTATCCTACATGAACAGGCTCCACCCAGCATTCCAGGAAGTTATCTGTCCTTGGGTAGGTGGGGATTATAGGGGTTATCTGTCTTTTTGTTTTATAGGTCTCTTAGGCACAGTGATTAAATTTTAAAACACAACTTCAGCTCTTATAGTTTCAACCGTGGTCAGCTGCATCATTGTTACATTGTTACATTATTTGGTGAGGCCAAACATCGTGGCAAGAAGCTGTGGTAAAGTGGAGTGGAGGAAAGCTGAATACCTCCTGTAGATGTTCTTTTTTACATGTGGATTCTGTAAGGAACAAAATTGTACTCCAAGATGCAAGCCTGAACAACATATGACAGAGGGCAACAGCCTTGACAGACTGAGTCCAAGCCTGTTCTGTCCAGATATTTTATTGATGAAAGGTCCTACTGAAAGGATGGCTAGCTCATGCCCGCCCTGGGGTCTTAGGGCAAGGGGCGACCTCAAGGAACCAGGACTCCAGATCGATGTAAAAAAGAGGAGGCTTTTATTATCCAATGCATTGGAGTCATCTCTCACGTATCTTGTAAATCAGAATAGGAGAAATGACCCTGAGGATCTTCCGGCTAGACTTTATAAAAGGGAGTAGGGAATCTCTCTGACTGGTCAGAACCCAGGCACTGGATTGGCTTGTTGGCAGCAAGGAGTTCTGGGAAAACAGAGAGGTTTTATGGGATAGTGAGTACTATAATGAATACGTATATTAAATGGAGGTTAGTGCCTTTACCACTAGGGGCGCTGGACTTTTCACTGCTCCACTGATACAAAGCCTTATTTGCATAGTGAACAGAACCCTACAGCCTGCAGCCCCCAGCCAGCCCACCTGGCACCAAAGATACTTCAGGAACAAAAGCCCATGGTCAGAGGTGTTCTTCTGTCTCTCATTACCTAAAACTTCGAGATGATAAGGCCTCTTCATTAGCAATATAATAAACACATGCTTTTAACATGAATATTTCAGGAGCGGGGTATTTTAAAATATCAATTGCTTTAGCCAAGAGTTGCTGACAAGTAGGCTACCTCTCAGGAAGCAGATATTAACAATTACTGAAATTATGGGGTTTTACGAAGCTAGCACTTACAGAAGGAAGCTGTCTCCCACAGGCTTCAGGAAGTAACCCTTCCCCCCAGCAGCACGTGCTGTGACATAGCAATTGTTTCAAAGTTACAGGAGCATACATCAAAACAAACCACAGAATATTTACAAAGATTTCCTCAAAGCTAAAGTATGATTCATCACCAAACCATCCAATTATTTTCTAAAGTGTGACTATATTAAAATTAGCTGTTGTATTTAATCATCATACTGCACAGATATTATTACATGCAGCTTCACAATTTCTGAGGATAAGTTCAAATATCTTACCAGAACGTCCTGCCTGCCTGGCCCAGAGAGAACAAGAGAAGATCTTGCTGTAAAGGAAGGTACCTTCCTCGTGATGTACTTCCTCCAACTAGGCTACACTTCCTCCTTTCTGCCCTAAGTAATGTTATCAGAGCCCGAAACCAGGGGCTAGAGAGATGATTCTTTAAAATAGGTGCTGGGTAAGGGTGAGAAATTCAGTTTGATCCCTGACACTTGTGTTAAAAAAAGCTAGATAACAGTTAACAGTGCAGGCTTGGTATGGCAGAAACAGGAAGATTCTGGGGGCTGGCTGGCCAACCAGTCTAGCTGAACAGGCAAATTTCAGGTTCAGTAAGAGACCTTGTCTTTAACAGATAAGATGGAGACACAAGGGACATAAACACACACACACACACACACACACACGTACGGTATGACTCAATGGATGAATCTACTGGTCACAGATATCATAGTTCAGCCATTTTCCAAAATCTCGTTTGCTGACAATCCACCTTTTGACATGGGAGCCTTAGGTTCCCTTTCATACACAGGTTTAGTAACGGTACTTCACTGTGGTTCTAGTAGTCTCTCAATCAAGTCAAGTTGGCAAACAAAATCAATCATGATACTGTCTCAGGCTGTACCCATAATCCTCTCCTGCTTTCTCTGACTTTGCATGTTGTTTGCTTAACGGCATTAAAAAAGTTGTAAATTTACCCTCGAACATTATTTTCTCATTTATTGTCTGCCTTCCTTCCCTTCCCCCAGACTGTAAACTCAATTAAGGAGTGCCTTATTTTCTACTGGGCTGTTCTAGTTTTCTTTATGTTGCTGGGATGAAATACCTCTAACCAAAAAGCAACTCCAGGGAGGAATGGGTTTATTTTATCTTACACTTTTTCCAGGTCAAAGTCCACTATGGAAGGAAGTTCAGGGCGGGAACTTGAGGCAGGAGCCTAAAGGTAGTACTGCTTGCTATTCCGTGCAGCATTCCCTCCAGCGTGGGGCCTCACTCACATCGAAGGAAGGACAGCAGGAACCGTGGGGGATGCAGCCTGCTAGCTGGCTCTTTCACTAGTTTGTCTCGCTTTTCTATAAAGCCCAAGATCACTGCCTAGAGTAGCGCCATCCACACTGGGCTATGACTTCCTACATCAGTTTATAATAAAGATAATTCCTCACAGTTATGTCCACAGACAGCCTGCTGTAGGTAGTTCCTCGGTTAATGCTTCTCCTCGCAGATGACTCTAGACCAGTGGTTCTCAACCTTCCTAACACTGAGACCCTTTAATACATTTCCTCATGCTGTGGTGACCCCCCCCAACCATAAAACTATTTTTGTCGATACTTCATAACTGTAATTTTGCTACTGCTATGAATCATAATGTAAATATTTGCTATGCAAAATGATCTTAGGCGAACCCTGTGAGAGGTTCATTTGACACACACACTTGCAAGGGGTCAAGGCCCATAGGTTGAGAACCGCTGCTCTAAGCTATGTCAAGGTGACAATTAAGGGTAGGTAATGAGAACATTGGCCAAGTACAGCCACCAACATATATTGAAAGAAAGATAGGAAGATTAATGAAAGGAAGGAAAGAGAGAGAAAATGTGGAAGGAAAGACAGAAGGGAAAAAGAGAGGAGAAAGAAGGAAAGGGAAGAAGGTAGAGAAGGAGGGACAGAGGCATGACGAGGGGTTTGAGACCAGCAATGCTGTAGATATGGTAGGTGTTTGGTTAGAGTAAAGGGAATAGGAAAAAAAGACTAGGAGAAAGCATCCAGAAATTTCACTGTTTGTTTGTTTAAATGTCTATCTTGCATCAAATGTTTTGTAAATTACTTCAGCTAATTGTGTTTATTAGCTGAAAGGGAAGAGGTTGTTAAAAATGCTTCCTTTGAGTGGTGAGAAAAGAGAAATGTCAGAGCTAAGGAGTTTGCTCAGGATCTTGTTTTCTGAGGGGCCCAGGCTGTCTCCAGCATTCCAAGGTGGGGCAGGACATTCCCAAGTCCCAAGCAGCTGCTAAACAGCTGGCCTGCCTTCCAGTGTCTGTGGACGGCCAGTAATCGACTGCTTTTCAATTTCAGTTTGTTTATGAAATGCTCTTTGAACCTGTTGAGGATCATCACAGTTAAAGTAACGTAAAAGATGGAATTCCTGTAGAGTTTGGATGGGAAGCAGAGAGGCAAGTCTGCCCCACAAGACAGGGACAGGGAAGCTGAAGCTGACTGTAGGTTTTCCTGTGGAGGAGGGGTCAGTTTCCATGGTGCAAATACACTAACACTGGAGTCAGCTAAGGTGGCCTGCAGCACAGAGCTTCTAGAAAAGACAGTAAGTGTTTTAATCTTAGTTCTTCTTTTTTCTTTTATTAGATAAATCATATTTAACTCAAGCGTGTACTACTGATTACTTTTTAAGCTGAGGCATATCTATGTGAAAGATTGTAGTTCATATATGCTCAATCAAATTCACAAATATTTCTGCAAAGGGAAGTTTGATAAATTTTAGTAGTTATTGATAGGCTAGTGAATCCAGCCAATTCACATGCCATAAAATCAGGTATGTTTAAAATGTCCACTTCAGTGGGTTTTAGAGTTGGAAAACCATTGCACTAGTCTGCTTTTAAAAGAATTCACCACCCCCAACTCTGTTTCCTTTCCAGTCTTAGTGACTGGCTCTTTTCTTCCGGTCCCCTGGGGGCATTACACTTTAATTTATGTTTACTTCTCTGATTCTCTGGTTCTAGGGGTGTTCTCACATTGATATGTATCAAATATCACACCAGGATCCTTGGTCGCCATACAGAGTTTCAGGTTCAGTAGGTGGCTATTGAGTCTAATAATTTGCATTCCTAATGAACCTCTGGGGCTGCTGGTGATGGCAATTTGTAAGGTAGGTTCTGGCTCCTTCTCCAGTTCTCAACTCGAATCTTGAGATCTAGCTCGTCCCCAATGTGTAGTAGTACATCTCTGTGATGGCTCACCAAGATAGACGAGGAGGCATATTTCATAATTGCAAACCCTGCCAGACCTCAGCAGAGAGGAATCACCAACACGATCAGCGCCATATTCAATCAACAGTGGAACCCTGAGCATCTGTGCTCAGGTGTTTTTATTGACCGGCACTCCTCAGGTGCAGAATCATAAGCAATCAAAGACCCCACACACAGAAATCTGACACCTGCAGACAATACAAAACGCCTTAGACAGCCCCTCACCCAACAGTGCATAAAACAATTATTTTATATATAACTAAAGATAAACTTCTCTAACAGCGGTGGGTGCAGTTCAAGCAACTGCCCACTCCAGGAAACAGAAACTGAGGCAGAGATCGCATATTGGCTTGCTTGTTTCCTTTCTTATACAACCCAGGATCACTCACAGAGGGCTGAGCCCTTGAACACCGATCACTAGTCGATAAAATGCCCCTACACGACATGCCCACAGGGCAATTTGGTGGAGGCAATCCCTCAACTGAGGTTCCCTTCGTTTTGTGTCAAGTTGACACAAATGCTATGCATTAAAATGTATTCAAGTACTTTGATGAATTACACTTCTCATAGAATTAAAGAAAACCAACAGCACAGAAAGAAATATTTTTATGAGAAGTAATCATGTTTTCATCACAACAAAGAATGTGAAGAATGATGCTGCCTTGCTCTTTGTTCCCAGAATTCCTTCAATAGCTAACGTAATTGGAGTCAGCTGGATCCTTATAGCAACTTTGGCATTCTCTGTCATGTTTTGATAGAAGCGTATAAAGAAATGGTCATTTCAGACATTTTGTAAAGTTGGAAAGGGAGGACTATTTACAGCCCTTTAGGATAATCGTGAGTTTCCTTCTCTGGGTCTACATCAGAACTGCACAAGTGGTGATGTCTCAAAGATTTGCTGTCGGGTAGCATCTGAAACGATGTCCATGTACCTGCCATATTGCTTTAGAACCCGCTGGTCCACCGCCAACGGCTCTTTACCTGCGCTACGTCCTGCAACACCCCATGCTTGTCACATGGAGAGACTGGTCCATGGGCGATGAAGATTTCCTCATGTGGACGCATTTCATTGTACAACCACATTCACTAACTCCTATATTCAAGGGTAAACGATTCAATAAAAGTACTCCTCATTGTAACATGAAGTGGTCTCCCACGATGCTGTGCTCTCCTGTAAGTGTGGTAAATAGTTTTCTGGCAACATTGTTTTTGTGTGTCCAGTCACCAGCAGTTTTCTCTACCAAAGCCTTTAAGCCACAGGGTAAGTGACAACAGAGTGAACAAGGCCAATCATTTTAATACTATAATAAAAAACATTTTTTACTTCATGAATTGCCTAAGCCAGTGGTTCTCAACCTTCCTTATGCTGTGACCCCTCAAAACAGTTCCTCATGTTGTGGTGACTCTCAACCATAAAATCATTTTTGTTTGCTCTTTTATAACTGTAAAGTTGCTACTGTTATGAATTGTAATGTAAATATCTGATACATGGATGGCCTTAGGTGACCCCTGTCAAAGGACCCTTTGACTCCTAAACTAAACTAAAAATCAGGGAAACTTAGTGGCCTATAGATTAAAATGTGAGCTCTGGTTCGTGGCATAGTATTTTGTGTATGTGTGTGTGTGTGTGCGTGTGTGTGTGTGTATGTGTGTGTGTGAGTGTGTATGTATGTGTGTGTGAGAGTGTATGTGTGTGTATGTGTGTGTGTGTAGGAGGAAAAGACTGTGTATAGATGCCTGCATGTGTGTGTAGAGTGTTTGGGAGTTGGTTCATAGAGCTTCCCATATTTTGCTTGAGATAGAATCACTCATTGGCCTGGAACATCACCAAGTCAGTCAGACCAGCTGGCAAGGGTGCCTCCAGGATCCACCTATTCTATTTCCCTGGCTGGGAATAAAACCATGAGCCATCATGCCCAGCTTTTTATGTGGGTTCTGGGGACCTGAATTTAGGTTTTCATGCTTGAGAAAGAAAGTGCTTTATTGACTGTGCCATCTCCCCAGGCCCCTAACGGCATGCCATTAAATAACATATTTTTGCTTTTTATTTGTGTGTTGGCAAGCTGTCCTCCTCGTGTGTGGCAAGAGCTAACGCATATGCTGGGTCTAGTCATCCAGTCCGAACTGTTCGTGCAGATTGTTGCTATCCCCACAGTATCTTCCACACATTGGAAAGACAAAATGCAAAATTCCACACACTGGAAGATGGATAGAGGGCACACTGTAAAGTGCCAGTCTGTGACTTTCGAGATAATTCTGGGTACAGTGGGGTTTGTCAGTAGTTTGGGGGTTTGGGGAATGAAAGGTGATATCCACAGTTGCTGAGTGCTAGGAACACACACAGCAGAAAATACAACACACACACACATACACATTACACAGAAACACATACACACACACACACACACATACACACACACACACACACACACATACACACACACACACACATACACATACACACACACACACACACACACATACACACACACATACACAGAACACACATACACACACACACACACACATACACACACACACACATACACACATCACACATACACACACATACACACACACATACACACACACATACACAGAACACACATACACACACACACACATACACACACACACATACACAGCACATACACACACACATACACACATACACACACACACACATACACACACACATACACAGAAACATACACACACACACACACACACATACACACACACACATACACACACACATACACACACACACACACAGAAACATACACACACACACACACACACACACACACGCACACACACACACACAAAACAGGAAAGCGAGTTGCTGATGCAGAAAGAAACCTTGGGAGCGCTTGCTCGGGATGAAGGGTTATATGGCATCTCCTAAGTGACCTGTATTTTCAGCAGATTCTGTCATGGAATTGGCGAAAATATCAGACATGACAAAGCTCCACCAGGCTGTGGCTGCAGGGGACTGCAATTCAGTGAAGAAGATTTTGAAGAAAGGTCTCTGTGACCCAAACTACAAGGATGTGGACTGGAATGACCGGACCCCACTTCATTGGGCTGCAATTAGAGGTGAGTAGCCAATGCCTCCATCTGTGTCAGGGAGTGGAATGGACATTTCTTTAGTGTGAGATAGAGCATTTTAACCTTGGCATCACCCCTTACTAGTGGTAGCACCTGCCCTATGTCATTTCGTGTCTTGAGGCCTCATTTAATTCTTCTGTGTGATGAAGTCAGTAATGGTACACTGGAGTCCTTTTATGGAGACTTGGATAATGTGTACGATAATGAGACTGCAGGTACGCTCTCAATTACTCCTCTGTTGCCAGGACTTCATGAATAGAGTACCATGAAGATGAATCCCTGTCCCTCCCAGCACATCCCAGCCTCTCAACAGGAAGTCACAAACTAGCCAGCCCCAGTTTCTTAAGAGTGCTTGTTGCTCTTGTAAGGACCAGAGTTTGGTTCCCAGCACCCATATGCACCTATAAATCCAGGAGAAACAACACCTTCTTTTGGCCTCTGAGGCACATGCATACACAAAAGCACACGCATAAATTAAAATAAAGTTCATTATTTTGAGAAAAGCCGTCAGTAGTAAACACCAACAAATAATGCTAAGTAAAGCAGTGCTATCGTCAACTTTGCTTTTTAATCACATGTCCTTAGCTTTCACGCGGGGCTATTCTATTCCTCTACAGTGCTGAGTGCTTCCTGTCTGGGAATTCACTCATACTCCTCACGGATGCTGTGAGGCCAGTGGGTGGATGATGAGAACTGGGCAGAGGCCACTCTAAGGCCAGTTTCCTCCCTCCATCTGTGCTGTTTAGGCTGGTCCTGGTCTCAGCCTACTTCGGATACAGCTTCTTAACCTCGTCTTCTTTCTCCATGGTATATCTAAGGACAAATGGAGGTGGTGCATCTCCTGATACAATATGGAGCCAGACCCTGCTTGGTAACCGACGTGGGCTGGACCCCAGCTCACTTTGCGGCTGAGTCAGGCCATCTGAATGTCCTCAAGACTCTCCACGCACTGCATGCTGCCACTGATGCTGCTGACTTCTTTGGAGACACTCCCAAGAGGATTGCACAGATCTACGGGCAGAAAGCCTGTGTGGACTTCCTGGAGAAGTAAGTACTCTGTTTTCCCACCTATAGAAAGGAGCCTGTAATCAGAGTTTTTGTCAATTGATCAATCTCAGGCAAATGAAAATGAAACAGAGATCTAACTGACTAGTAGCACATTTTTTTTTAAAGATTATTCATTTTAATTTTATGAGTATAAGTGTTTTGCCTGCATGTGCGGATGCACAATGTGTAAGGCCAGAAGAGGGCACCAGATCTTCTGGAACAAGGATTACCACCTGCTGTAAGCAGTCTTGTTGGTGCTGGGAACACAACCCAGGTTCTGGGTTCTACAAAAACAGGTAGTACCCTTAACAGCTGAGCTGTCTTTCTTGCACCTATAATAAATTTTTTAATCGATTTCAATTTTTTTTATTGGAATGACAACTTGCGGGTGAAAAGTATACTGATCTTCTGTTTTAGAGACTGAAGTTGAGATCCTACTAAAATTATCTCTAATAAGAGCCGAGACGCTAAGTCTGAGGACAGAGCATGACCGAAGCTTCATGACCACCTTCAGGTTTCTGACTGGTACTCGGGTTAGCTGTGTGACTTTGTTCAAGTTAAAGGAACTTCCGGACCCTCGGTCTCCTTATACTGAAGCTGCAGCAGGGGCGGTAGAGATGACTTGCCACCTAAACAAAGAGGACCTGAGTTTAGATCCTTACCAACTGTGTTAAACTAGTCAAGGTGTCCACACCTGTAGCTCCAGTTAGAGAATTCCGAGACGGAAGGATCCCAAGGGGTTTGCGGGCCAGCCAGTCTGGAAGAAACTACAAGCTGTATGTTCAGTGAGAGATCCTAGCTCAGAAAATCAGGAGGAAGATACACCTCATTGACCTTTGGCCTCCATATGGACATACACATATGTGCACACGCACTCTTAAGAACGCGAACACATACATAAAATGCATGCAACACACAATATGCGGTAAGGGAATGAAACTTCTCTTCTTCAAGACATGTCTACGTTCATCTATAACTCTCCTAGCCAGACTGGACTTGTCTAACATGCATTCAGTTATTCACTCAGTTAAACAGTTTTGAAAATAAGTAAGTATTAATGCTGCTCCTTGCAGTTATAGCCTTGGGATGAATTAAAATGAAATTTATGAATCTATAATTTGGTTGGGTCAACCCAGTGATTCACACAAGAAGAAGTTTAATATCCTGGTATGAACACTGTTTCTTGGAAAAGAGATGAGATAGACAGAAAGCCTAGGAATAGTGCCAGTTTATGCTGGAGAGTGATGACAGTGGACTGTCTTAGATGAGCTTCAAAATACAGTTACTGTCAGAATGGTGGTGGGATGGTGGCTTAGGTCTACAATGCCAGCGACTAAGGAGGCTGAGCCAGTCAGACTGTAAATTCAAGGATTGCCTGGGCTACAGAGTAAGTTCAAGGCCACTCTGGGCAAATTAGTAAGAAAATCAGCAAAAGTAAAATGAGAGTTGGGGAACGTAGCTTAGTAGTGGAATACTTGCCTAGTACCTGTGGTACTCAGGGCTCAATCTCTGGCACTGCCATCCCCCAAAAGTTAAACTAGTCAAAACGTTGCCTAGTATGAGATTGGTTTTCTGTAGAAGTACCTCAAGAGGCCCTATCTTAGAAATGATGTCATCCATTTAAAAAATCACGAGCCACGAATGCGGAGATGGGAAGAGGCAAGCCATGAGTCCTGTTCACACGCTCTCCCCAGTTCTAGATGTCATCTCCAATACTGAGGACCTCCGAGTTCATTGCCCTGAACACCTTCAGGGATTCTTCACTGAGTTTTCTACGCCCTACCGTGTGACATGGATTCCTCCATCTTATCATTTCTTAGGTCCTTACACAGGTGCCTGAATTTGAAATCTTAGGATCCAATACGATTCTTTCCAAGCCTGTCACCCGTCTGCAGGGTTTTCTGACTTCCCTGCCATCTGGACACCATTCTACCCCACCCCTTCTGTCCCTCTATGCATAACTTTCCGATCTTTTGCTCTCTGTACCTTATGACCTAGAACCCCCAGCCTTGGATGGATCTCTATACTTCCTGTTCCTGGGCTTGGCCAACTAAAGAAAACCCCAGAAATAAGTAGATGAGTCTTGTCAGGGAACTTAGAAGTGCCTACTTCTAGATAAGGGCCCAGCGTGGCTTGCTAACTTCTGTGCTTCTCCCTCCTTGATAATCCCAAGTAACACCACACCTCAGCCAGTCTCTCAGAGGACACACCTTCTACCCAAAGTCATGAGAGGACATACTTTTCAGCCCCCATACTTCCAGGTCTCACAGATGCCCACATCAGTTCATCCTTGCCTTCCCATCCTTTCTGTGTCATGGTGTTCCTCAAACTAGAACCTTCGTGCCTTCTACAGGAAAGCCACCCCTGTGTTCTTCCTTTAGGCTTCACTTCCTCCTGTATTGTTAGTTGCTTTTTTTCCCCCACTCCTCTTTGGTGTCTGGACAGGTTCAAGTGGATCATTTAAAACAAATGAACTAAGAGCTAGAGACCCCTGGAGACCCACGTCTGTGCCTTCTTCTTCCCTAGGCTCCCAAGCTACTCAAGAGTTAATCTACACAGCTGTTTCTCCTTCCTCATCTCTCCGTCATTTTCTTCCCCATCTTGACTCAGTTCTCTTACAAGTCATCATAAACTTCCTGTTTCTAACACAATGTTCCTTCTCCATCCATAGTCAGTCAATTACTATTGCCCTTCCTCTATCCCTCCTCTCCCTCCCTTCTCTTTTTGCTTTCTTCTTCACTTCCCTCCTTCTCCCTTCCCTCCCTCTCTTCTTTCATTTTTTTAGATTAAGGCCTCACTATACAACCCAGCCTGGCTTTCAATTAATTCACGATCCCTCTGCCTCGGTTTCTCAAAGGCTAGGATTATAAGCAGGTACCAAGATGCATGGCTCCTTGGGATTTATTCTTACATGACTTAAAAACTCTGGAATTCCTTAGCGTCTCATCCTTGACTCTCTATTAATTTTTTTTTCCTGTGCACTCTTAGTGCCTCATTAGTGACCAGATGCTCATGATGTTTGGCCCAAGCATAGCTGGACTGGAGTGGGCTCTACCAGGGGAAGCTGGCAGGCAATGGTGAGCAAACAAAATCAAACATCAGCACATCACGCATGAATCATTTGCCACCAGAAACTCACTTCCCTTCTGATGGTAGAGGATTCCGAGGAAAGAATTCCAGATGAAAGACAGTTAGCTGGACAAGAAGCCAATGCTGAACTCATCATGGCATTGAACTGAAACATGTGCTAGCAAAGTTGCTCACGCCGTAAGGGATGTGTCAATGGGTGTCCTGTGGTAGGATTAGAGACTCTGTGACTCTAGGCAAGGGGACCACCAGATTTCTACATAGTTCACACGGTGAGAGGTTGAACTCCTAAGCTAGAATAAGCCCTCCTGTGCGATGTAACTGTCTCTGTCTCTCCCCTCCCATCCCTACTCTGAGTCTAGGTCTCACTTTGCAAACCAGGCTGACCTTGAATTTTTAATAATCTTCTGGCTTCTGCCTCTCAAATTCTGGGATTATAGACTTGATTCACTATAGCACGATGTGCTTGACTCTTAAGAAGGTATAAGGATAGATCAGATACAGGGCTATAGAATTGCCTGACTACAAGAAACTAGGGAGATTTCTCAGTTACTGAAATGCATGTTACATAAACATAAAGACTTGAGTTCGATACCCAGATCCCACATTAAAAAGCTGATTAAAAAGCCAGTTATTATAAATGCTGGAAAGGCAGATATGGGTGGATCCCAAGGCTTGATGTCCAGCTAGCCTGGCCTAACCTGCAAGCTCTTGTCCTATGAGAAACCCTGTCTCAAAATAGAAGATGGAGGAAGAGGAGGAGGAGGAGGATGAGGACGAGGACGAGGAGGACGAGGAGGACGAGGAGGAGGAGGAGAAGGACGAGGAGGAGGAGGAGGAGAGGAGGAGGAGGAGGAGGAGGAAGAGGAGGAGGAGGAGGAGGAGGAGGAAGAGGAGGAGGAACACCCACCAAGGTAGATGGAACATTTGAGTGTCCCTCAAATATTCATAAGGATGACATATAAAGGTGACTGTAACAGGTTGCTATTGTGTGTTTTACTTTCTAGCTCAGGAAAGAGAAAGGAAGGATAGGAAGGATAGGAAGGAAGGAAGGAAGGCAGGAAGGAAGGCAGGCAGAGAGGGAAGGAGGGAGAGAGAGAGAGGGAGGGAGGGAGAAATCTTCACTGCCCTTATAGCAGCCTTGAAAGAGAAAGAAAGAAATCACAGCCCTTTTTGGCTGTCTGTAGCTTAGAGGAGAGAGAGGGGGAGGGGATATGCTAGAGAGCTGAACTAGCATCCAACAAACAAACCCATCAACCGTCACACCACACCTGCTCTCCTTATATTGGAAGCAAAGTTCCCAGAAGTCCATGTGGCATGCAATCATAAGAAAAGCTGCACATACGGCAAAAGACTTTCTCAAAGCATCCTGCTAAAGATGTCCCACATGCACACACCACCCATAGGAACAC
>JAMJFZ010003124.1:32500-77107 GCA_026225945.1 Cricetomys ansorgei
ATTTGGATACTTGGTCCTCACTTAGCGGCACTGTTCGGGGAGACACGGAATGTGTGGCCTTGCTAGAGGAACTACATCACTGAGGGCGGGCTGTGAGAGTTAATAGGCTTATGCTATCCCAGTGCACTCTCTTTGTGTCCCACTTGTGGTTCAAGAGGTGAGGGCTCAGCTTCCTGCTCCTGCTGCCATGCCTTTGCTCCATGATCATGGACTCCATCATGAGTACCATGAGCCCAAATACACTCTTCCCTCTATAAGTTGTCTTGGTCATGGTGTTTTATCAAAGCAATAGAAATGTAACTAATGCAAACATGTTGTACGTAGCGATTTGTTGTAACAGCCCTAGGAAACTACCTCAAAGCACTGAGTTAATCAATGGGCTGTCTCTCCAGCCCCTAATATCTTAGGGCTTGCTGATTCAGCTAGGATGGGTGGGTCTCAGACTTACTCAGAGGTCAGGTTGTCCCTGTCTCCCCAGCTTTTTTACATCGATTCTGGGGCTCACACTCAGTTCCCCACACTTGCACAGCCTGCACTTCAGTGACTGAACTCTCTCTTCAGTCCAGTTATAGTCGTAATCATTCTTACCACTAGAGTAACAGGATCTTAAAGCATTTAACCCAAACCTCCTCTTTTTCCAGATTGACCATCAGGTGCTCAGAGATGTCCGGTGATTTCCTCAGGGGCACACAGCTGACTTATTGAAGAAGGATGATTCGTAGTCAGGTCCTCTGTGTTTCAGATGAGGGGGTCTCTTCTCCATCCCATTCATCCTCCAGAGGGCTATTTATTACATCTTACAAATTACAGAAGTCACCTACCTGAAAGTTAGTAAGGTTAACCAGTCGTTTCTGTGCAAAAGGACATAGAGCAGGGTGGTAGAGATCGTTCCCTTGCTGACTTGATTGGAACTCTTGTGTAGTCTCCGATTCTATAGGGAAAAGGGCTTCAGACCAAAGAGGTGAGATGTCCAGGACTTGAAAAGCACTGTCATTTTCTGTTTGGTGGCTAGGGGATGGTAAGTACGAATTTCACAGGTACAGCAGCCCACTCCCCACCTCTGCCCCTGCCCTACCACCACCCCCCCCCGCCCCCAGCAAGCCATTCTAGCCCCATCTCATTTGACAAGACCAAGACAAAGACAAAGAGATTGCCCTGCAGACATACGGTTAAAATATCAAGGCCAAGGTACTCTTACACGTGTTCACTCTGCCAAATCTGCAGAGGCGAATCAGACACCTCCTGCCCACTGGGAAACGTGTGGCTCTTGGGCACATTGTACTGTAAGTTCAGAGTTTGAGACAACACCTTCTATTGGCTACATTGGTTCTTAACCCTGGCTGGCGCCACTGAGACACTTCTCTGGCCCTGTCTGGTTGGCAAGGAGCCAAGCAATTCTTTTTTGTTAGGTGTTACGGTTTTATTGAGGTCTACCTGATATACCATGAAGTGGTCTCACTGTACTTAATAAATCTAGTAAGCATACATAACTGTCCAGACGTCACACATTTTAGTTTTAGAACGTTCCCGTCACCCCAGACATGCCATCTGCTCATTAGCAGCACTCCTCACGCCTAGGTCCCGGCAGTTTCTAAGGAACTGCCACTTCTGCACATTTCCCGCACATGAGTCGGTGGAGAGATAATACCTCCGTCACTCATTTACTCAACAGGCTGCGTAGCAGATGCACATTCATCGGTGTTATGTTCCCCGTGCTCTGCTGGGTGCTAGGGGCTCGTCCTAACGTGAGGGGAACAATCTTACTCCACAGGGAAGGCAAGAAGTTATACAGTCAACGCGATAAAGAAGAGCCAGTGGTGGAGGTGTACGCCTGTGAGGATAGCACTTGGAAGGTAGAGACAGGAGGATCAGGAATTCGTTATCAGCTACATAGCAAGTTCGAGGTCAGCCTAGACCACAGGATAGACCCTGTCTCAGGAAAGGATAGATGGATAGATAGATGGATAGATGATAGATAGATGATAGATAGATAGATAGATAGATAGATAGATAGATAGATAGATAGATAAATAGATAGATGATAGATAGATGATAGATAGATGATAGATAGATGATAGATAGATAGATAGATAGATAGATAGATGATAGATAGATAGATGATAGATAGATAGATGATAGATAGATAGATAGATAGATAGATGATAAATAGATAGATGATATAGATAGATGATAGATAGATAGATAGATAGATAGATAGATAGATAGATAGATGATAAATAGATAGATGATAGATAGATGATAGATAGATGATAGATAGATAGATAGATAGATAGATGATAGATAGATGATAGATAGATAGATGATAGATAGATGATAGATGATAGATGATAGATAGATAGATGATAGATAGATAGATGATAGATAGATAGATAGATAGATGATAGATAGATAGATAGATAGATGATAGATAGATAGATGATAGATAGATAGATAGATAGATAGATAGATAGGAATGCAACTGTTTTCTGATGCTGTATCTGAGTTCTGAAGCCCTATTGTTTGGAGTCAATTGAAGTCAATTGTAACTGTTAAACTTTTCACTCGTAACTGAACTCCACTTGGCTGCCCCAACTGCTACTGGGACAGATTCTTAACTTGGAGCTTGTTAACCCCCTAGCTCTAAAAGGTTATGAAGGAAAAGAGAGATAGGAGGATTTCTTTACAGCCCCTTCTGACTGTCTTTGTTGGTCTAAACCCTGGAGATTGGACTAACTTCTAACAACTTCTCTCCCATTAACACGCTTTCCCATCAACTGTCTGTGTAACTCTCCTCTGACTGAGCCTTCCCGGCAACTGTCTGTCTTCCTTCCCAGCAACATCCTCTGCTACTGACTCCTCTGTTCCTTGCCACTAACTGACAATTCCAACTGCCACTGCCTCTTTTATCCCTAAGCTGTTCCCAGAAGTCCAAGCGACATCCAATTACAATGAAAGATGCACAGGGTAGACTTCAAAATGTTCTGCTACAGAGGAAGGAAGGAAAGAAGGAAGGATGGAGGGAGGGAAGGAAGGAAGGAGGAAAGAAGGAAGGAAGGAAGGAAAAGGAAAGGAACAGAAAAAAAGAAAAGAAAAGAGAGTCCGCTGGAGGCCAGAGAGATGGCTCAGCAGTTAAGAGCACTGGCTGATCTTCCAGAGGTCCTGAGTTCAATTCCCAGCACCCACATGGTGACTCACAACCATTGATAATGGGATCAGACGCCCTTTTCTGGCGTGTCGGTGTACATGCAGATAAAGCATGCACATAAATAAAAAAGAAAGAAAGAAAGGAAGGAAGAAAGAAAGAAAAAGAAATGGAAGGCCACAGTGTTTGCAGAGCCCTTCCCTGAATCATACACACACACACACACACACATACACACACACACACACACACACACATATGAAGAGGAGACCTCTTCAAGAAAGAATATACTCCAAGCCCCAGAACTGCTGCAGAGAGACCCAGACCTAAAACTGTGGGATGCGTCTGAGACCCCAGAACTGCTCTGGCCATGGTGCGGTGTAATGTTTGAGAGGACTTTTAGGAAGGCCAGAGAGGAGAAGACCCTGGAGGTAAGTGAAGCCAGGTCACAAATGTCCTTGATGTGGCCCCTAGGGTGTTTCTAACAGGCTCTGGGGAGGATTGTTTATGACATGGTGACATTACAAGCATACTGGGACAGGTCAAATCCGCAAACAGGGAGAGCAACTAAGAATATGGCTAAAATAACTGGGGTAAGAGATACCACTAGGAGGCGCCCAACCATCAGCTCCTGAATCCCCAAATCCCAGAGGAGTCTAGTTTTAGGAAAATTATTCAACTTCTCTAAACTGTCTGTGAGTTCTCCTGCGTGGGAATTAAGAACAGTAGTACTTTCCTCTAGGGACTGTGTCTGTGTTTGTGTGTGCATGGTGTAGATGTGTGTGCAGTGCACATATGTGTGCATATGCCCATGCATGTATGCACGTAGAAGGCAGAAGTCAGCCTCAGGTGTCACAATTAGTCCTCGTCTACCTTGTTTTATGAGGCAGGATTTCTCACTGAACCTCAAAAGTGCTGATACAGGGAGCCTATCTCTGGAGGGAGCCCCCAGGATACACCTGTCTCTGCTTACCCTGTATTGAGATTCCAAACATGTCCCGCCACATCTGCCCCTATAAGGAGCTTATAGAATCAAAGTCAAGCACTTTACCCACTGAGAGACCTCTACAATCCTTTTTATATTTTCATATATTTTTATATATATTTATATATTTTTATATCCACCACAGATCTCCTTAGCTGTGGTGAAGCTATACACAACACAGATTCAGGAATTTGGAGGGAAACATGTAGCTTTTCTGGGGTCACGTGAACAAGTGTCTATTCACCCTAAAAAGGATATCAATGGCAGACTGAAGAAATGATTCCATGCAAGTTTAGCTTAGGGAAATAGTCTTTAATAGAATTGCTCATAAGAGTGTGGGTAAGAAGAGAGAGTTACTTCTAGAAACATAGGCAACTGAGAAACAGCTACCCTGCTGAAGAAAAGGACTTCTCTTTCAACTTTACCTCTCACACATCCTCAAAGAGAGGCAGGGTCTTGTGAGACCCTTCTGCTCCATGAGAGGAAGCTAATGGTCACAGTTTAGTGATGTTGTTCTTCCTCTAATCATACCTACGGAGAGACCAACTGGACAATGGTGCCCTGCCTGAAGGACAGCATTCCACAGCAGAGGACAGAGGGCCCAGCCATAGGATGAGCAGGCACATGCTCAGGACATCACATCAGCCACATTCGTGGTCCCGGATGATGTGTGATGACAAATCAGCTTTGCAAAGGGAAGTTTTCTGTGGTGGTGGCCACTGTCAGCTGGGAATTGCTCTGAATCCCTGTGACGTTCCCACTCTTCTGGAAAGTGGTTCATGCTTAACCGCCATTATTTGCTTCTGTCTGTCTGTCTGTCAGCAAAGCCATCTCCTGTCATGCTGCCTTGCACTATATCTTGGTAGCCCAGCCTTGCCTTGTGAGGTCTCCATGAGTGGTTAAACACCATGCACTTCTTTATTTTATTTCCCAAGAGAAGTGGACTGTTTAGGGTTCTACTCGACTCATGGGAAACACACAAAGATAAGTGAACAGTTGGATGTGTGTGCCTGTGAAGTCCACATTGTAAACAGGCTTAGAATGTTCCTATGGCTTAAGAGCGTCCTTTGCCACCCGCCTTTCTAGTCAGTGCTACTCTATAGTCCAGTGCTGCTTATTTCTCATGTTCTTTTCTGATTTCTGCCACTGTAGATTGCCTTGGGCTTTCTTGAACTGTCTATGAAGAATTAATTGTCATGAATCCTTTTGTGTGACTTCTTCCCTTTTCATGTGTTTTGGAGATTGGTGAGTTACTGCCTGTGCCAGCAGTTGGGGTGGTGGTGAATGTACTACACTTTCTTACTAGCTTGCTCAGCCTGCTTTGTTATAGAACACAGGCCCACCAGCCAGGGATGGAAGCACCCACAAAGGGCTGGGCCCTCCCACCCACATTAATCTCTAATTAAGAAAATGCCTTGCAGCTGGATCTTCTGCAGGCATTTTCTCAGTTGAGGCTCCTCCTTCTCTGATGACTCTAACTTGGGTCAAGTTGGCATAAAAAACCACAGAGTCAGGGATGTGGGCTTGTGTCTACTTCTCTCATTTCTGGGACCCCGTCTGGCTCAGATCTGTACAAGCCCTGTGCATGCTGTAGGAGCCCTGAGTTCATATGTGCACTGATCCTGCTGTGTTCAAAAGGCCTTGTTTTCTTGCCCCTTCACCCCTCTCGTTCCTGTAATTGTTATCCTCCTCTTGCACAAGGTTCCCTGAGCCCTGAGGAGAGGGATTGACTGAGACCTTCTGTTTAGGACTGAGTGTTCTGAGGTCCCCCACTCTCTGTGCCTTGTCTGGATTGGGGTCTCCGTATTTGTTATCTACTGCAAGAGGCAACTTCTCTGATGACGGCTGAGCGAGGCACTGTGTGAGTATAGCAGAATGTTATTGGGGCCATTTTATTGCTAAGTTCCTTTAGCAGTGCTATTTGGTTTTCCCCTAGGTCCCTGGCCTATCTGGTCCCAGGTTCTGGCCCCTGAGCAGCGTTGGGGATTTTGTTGAGAAGACAGACTATTTTCAGTTCTGCACTTTTGTCCTATGGCATAGTCCTTGCTGCCCTCTGGATTTGACATCAGAGATTTGCAAATGATACTTTTTCAAATTATAGTCTTGGAAGACTGGTACACACTTCGAATAAGTCAAGCAGTGTCCTTTACTGTTTACCTGGACACACAAGTAGGCACGCATCTGCCTTTAGTTGAATAATCTCATTTCTTCTATTATTTTCCCCTTGGTGTTCTGATTCCTTTTCTGATGTTAGCAAGTCACGCTGGGGTTAAAACAATAATAGTTGAGTGACTGTGTACTTTTGTTATGAAAATTAATCGCCTGGAAAATAGAGAGTAGGGTGTGGCCTCTTCCATAGCTAGGCTGCTATGAGAATACTGACTTGCTGTCTAAATACCATTACATCCCTGTGTTTGGCAGTGATTGACTAGAACATTGTCGGTAACTGCTTAGTTTCGTCTGCCGAGTCCCACACGCACACGGACTGTCCAGTGGGGCCACATCATTTGCCGTGGTTTGGAAGACACTGGAAGCCTCCCATCTCTGCAAAACTGAAGCCACATGTGAACTCAGACAGATATGCTTATTTTGTAGGATCTTGTGACAAAACACTGTCATCTACAGAGCTCACACTCCAGAACCAAGCAATGGAGTCATAAAAAGAAGTTTCGTTTTGTTTTCTGAAGTCTCATAATGTTTTAAGTAAGTTTGCAATTTCTGTTTGGCCTAATTCACAGCCAGCCTGGGTGGCCTGTAGCCTGTGTGCTATCAATTGGACAACTGGGATTTAGGTAGCATTTCAAATCATCTTTGTAGTCTTTGTGGCCAGGTATAATTAGGAAGCACAGCTATTAAGCAGATGTTGGTAATTTCAAGAACTGAGAGCTTTCTATAGTGCTATTAAAACCTCAAAGTTAGTTCTACATTTTATCACTTTGGTACTGTGAGCAAAATCGCAAACTCACCTTCCTCGCCGACACAGACAAACCTTTAAAAAATCTGAAATCACTTTGTAGGAAAAAGTGTATTTTGAAGCATTCAGTAAGTTAAAAATGGTGTTTCAATTTCTTATAAACCTGTGCCCACAATAATGTGTTAGCTTCTTCTGCTGTTGCTGCGGAAAATGGCCTCACAGAAGCTATGTCATGAAGGAACAGTTCAGTTAGCTCACAGTTCGAGGTACAGCCCTTCATGTCAGGGAAGACAAAGCAGCGGGTGCTTCAGGAGCTGGTCACACACATCTGCAGTCAGAGAAAAGGGAGGAATGCTTGTGTGCCCGGGCCCTGTCCCCTTCTCCAGCTCTGCATAGTCCAAGATCTCTGTCCAGGGAACAGTCTTGCTAACAGGCAAGATGAATCTCCCACATCATTTAACCTGGGCAAGGTAATAATCCTCCAAATGCATGGCGAGAGGCTTGTCCTCAAGGTGACCCTAGGTTCGATTATGCTGACAGCAGTAACCATCATCAACATCAGAGTGGTTCCCTGATGTCTGGGGAAGGATCTCTGTAAGGACAAGGCTGTGATAGTAATGTGCTAGCATGTCCCGCCCCCTGGTGGCAAAACACAAAACCAAAGAATGGCCTGTTGTTACCAGGAGTCCAAGCCAAGCAGCACTGTACTGTGAGCATAGAATCTCTATACGTGTATTATAAAAGTAAACAAAATGCTATTAGATACGTGGATTCAGCAGAAAACCTTAGAATCTGTAAATCACCACGGATGTGTAATGCTGCTTTACAGTTACTGAAACCAAAGCTTTACAAAGTTGATTGCCCTCAAAGAATAAGAAAATGGAATTTACTCTGCTAGGAAAGGATTCTGTCCATGAAGCCAGAATTAGCAGGCTGAGTGCCTGTAACACCACAAAGAGATACATTAAGAGACATACACACATGCAGTGGTGCTAATACAAAGACTCCTATAAATCCTTACATCTGTGCATTCTTTAGATAGTCTTGAGGTTTCTTAATGTCCCAGGAACTGGTAGGAGGCTGCTCGGGAGCCAGCAGAATCCATGACCCCAGTAGCCATGAATTAGGGCTATGGGAGGGTATGAAGCAGATAGTTGAAGGAGAGCGATGGATGTGGTCCAACACAAACTCATAAACTTCCCTAAAACCTGACGAGGTTTGTTTTGGTAACTCCACTGTGAATTTTGAAAGTGTGAAATTTGTAAATGATAATGTTAAATTGCAATGTCAAAAAGTTGGACCTGTCTGACCCTGTAGAGAGTTATGTGTAAGGGTGAAGCTTCAGAGTGAAGAGGAAGATGGCGTCTGAGTGTCTGGTTTGGGGCAGTTTAGTGGGGAGCAAGTCAGGTAGGAGATAGGAAAAGAAGAGCAGGCTTGAATGCATTGTTGGACTGGAGGTATTATTAATTTTTGCCCATTTTAAAATTCTAATAAGAAAATATTCATGGGCTGGACAAGTGGCTCAGTGGATGCAGGTGTTTGCCAACAAGCCTGGTGACCTGAGTTCAATCCCCAGAACCCCCAGAGAGGACAGAGAGACCTGACTCCCCGTCCTCTGACATCCACAGTTATGCCTTGACACGGCCATCCACATTCACACACGCACATCAATAATTAAACAAACAAACGCACTAATGCATAAAGGAGTAAGAGCATACCTTTGCCATACCTGCGTCAACGTATAATTATAAGAGAATATGTTAGCCTTACCTAATTTCAGTTATGATTAACTGTGGGTTCTGGCCTCTGTCTGACGGAGTTGTCTATCATACAACTCTATGGATCAGAAACTGGTTAGGCTTGGTCTGCTTCCTTATGTGGTTTGCTTATAATAAAGGCTAACATTCTAAAATCTTGGGTGGACTTGGTTCCATCTAAGTGGACTTGGGTGAGGGCGTGAAAGGTGACCACGAACCAGACAGACCCCTTGGCAGCCCACCAGCGTGGGGTCACTAGCAATGTCGCCTCAGTAGGAAGCAGATTCTTCTTTGTTGTCTCTCACTCCTCCGTGCTGGAATATTAGACCAGGTAGGTCGTGTGCCAGGAGCCACAATAGCGAGAGTTCTTGTGTGCCACAGCCACGCTGTGTCCAGAAGACAGTGTTTCCTGCTCTCCTACGCATCCCTGACTCTCACAGTCTTTCCAACCCCTTCAAGATGGTCCCCAAGCTTGGGGATGGGGCCAACTGGCAGAGACGTCCATCTCTACGGCTGAGCACTCTCAGTCACTTGTTCCTTATTCTTGGCATTTGGGCAGATCTGAGTCTCTGCATTAACCACTACCGACTGGAGAAACTGTAGAACTATTTCAAATCTTCTGTAAGATTAAAAATATTCCTTAATGAACGTGATGTTAGATGCATCTTTTTCCCTTCCAAATAAAGAAAGAAACAGAATTATCAGGGAGAACAAAGCAGCACCTTTAAAGGTCTTGAGAACAAGAATGTGCAACTTTCCTCTTGGTTGGCCCCTCATTGTTCAGTGTGGACCCCAAGCACTTGGGGCACCATATTAAATACTGGCCTCAGTTACTGTGGCAAGAGGGATGAACTGTAATTGGGCGTGTTCCTTCTTAGGGCAGGTGGGTTGGAAATTAGTGGTAAACTATTGAGCTCTGGGTTAAATAAAACTAAATTAAAAAATCATGGGGAAGAATTGCTCTGAGAATTACTCCTTTGGGAAAAACAGTCAGCACTGAGAGGCTAAGTTACCAGGAGGAGAACCAAGCAGCTTTCCCAAGCACAGACCTAGCTACTGTCAGTAGCTCATTTTGTGCCTTGACCTCTCTGTGGCTTCCCTCAGCACCCAGGCACAGAGAAGACAAGGGCTTCTTAATTCTTTGAGGATGTGTGGTTACTGGCAAAAGTCTTCAAAAGCTATTATTTCCATCTGCTCAGCCAGTTGATGGTCCAGGGTCGGGGCAGAGGGTGAGATTTCCCTAAGGCGTGCTGACCAGGCACCCACGCCCCGGCTCAGACTCCAAGGCTGCTCTTTAGTGGGAAACCAACAGTAAAGTGTTGTGAAACCTGTCAGATTCTATTCACTCAAGGCTCTAAGAATCAGGATAGGTGATCTTCAGTGAAGGGATGGCCAGTTACATATTTACGTGTCTCCTAGACAGGACAACGCCTTATCCATGAGTATGTGAAATCTTCTTCACTTCCTAAGAACAGCAGATCGGGCCTCACCGAGCCCCTAATATTTCCTGGGGTCAGTGTTCTACTACAACACAGAACCATTTATTACCTGTCTCTTCACCTGGCCACTAAACCGTGCTGAAGTCCAGGAGTCTAAGCATCCATGGGTATCTGCATTCCTTGAGGGAATACTGGTCCACGGTGAGTTTCTCCTCTCGGTTTGATATCTGGCACAGAGGTAGTATGTGATGGCATTTTTATGGATGAATGCATGAATAAAGAAATGAATGAGTGAACAAACTCAGAAAGGACCCACCTAGTCTACTGCCAGAAAGAAAAATCCATCATTAAGTAATTTCCCTATTTGGCTGGGGATGTATATTGGTTGGCAGAGGCTTGCCTATGGTGGATGAGAACCTGAGCTCCAGCCTTAGCAAGGAATGAGCCAGGCATGGAAGTACACTACTGTGATCCCAGAACTTTAGGAAGCAGAGACAAGAGGGTCAAAGGTTCAAGGTCATTATTGGCAAATTAGCAAATTCTGGAGCTTGTGGCCAGCCTGAGGTATATGAGACCCTGACTGTTAAATACTTACTTTTCTTTATTTAGATTTTTTTAAGGTGCTGAGCTCTATTTTGTTGCAACCTGGGGCCTTTATCAAAGGAGAGAAACAATTCTTACTTTATGCGACTGGATGTGCAACCAGGAAGATGGAGCAAGATAGTCCATACAAAGTGACTGCAAGAATTCTGTCATCTGAGCTTGGGTAGTGATGCAGGCCTTTTGCTTGGGAGGCAGAGGCAGGTGTCGCTCCGTGAGTTTGAGGACAGCTTGGGCTACACAGTGAGTTTCAGGCTAGCTAAAGCTGCACAGTGAAACCCTGTTTCCAATTGAAAGGAAGGAAGGAAGGAAGGAAGGAAGGAAGGAAGGAGGAAGGAAGGAAGGAAGGAAGGAAGGAAGGGAAAAAAGAGAAGAGAAAAGAAAAAAAGAAAAGAAAGAGCAGCCATATCATGGCTGCCCAAGTCACTACAGAGAAGAAATTCAGGGTGAGCAACTTCGCAAGGGACTGGTCATCAGGTATTCCCAGAAATTCAACTCTAAAACCCAGGCGTGGCTGACTTTCTCCCTTGCTCGGTTTGTAAAGCCATTTGGCCCCTCTGTTCACACACAGCCATCAGTGACTGACGCTTTCCCATGATTGCACAAAGCTGTCCTCATTAGCGTGGGACGGGGCCGTGTCTTAGATAGCAGCTGGCCCTTGAGTCCTCCACCCCGGGTCATTAGATGGTGGGGTTATGCTGAACACTGCACTGAGCCTGGCCATATCACTCAGGATGTCTCCTTTGCTGATCTATCAGCTTGGACCAGTCACCCAGAGAGAATTCCCAAACCACCCTGCCCAGGGCCTCTGCGACTTTCTCCGTGTCACTTGGACTTGTGTTGCTGCTGCTCGTGCCAACAATGGCAACAGAGCCCTTGTAGCCATCCCCAAACCAGCTTTCTGGATCTCAAATCCAATTTATCCTCTGACAGGGCTGAGCCTCCTGTTCTCTGGTTCCAGTTATGCGTGTGACATGGCCCTCATCCTGCTTCCATTTAAGACTTCAAAGCTGAATAGCTTCCTAGGACACAGACACTAAAGAAAACCTCTCTAAACCACACCACACCCAATCTTTGTCCAACACCATCTTCCTCAGAGGGCTTCATCAGTCTTGTGGCCTTCCTGCCAGTCAGTGGCCTTGAGTCTGTTTCTTTATGACTAATCCTGACACCCTCCTTAAAATGTTTCAGAATCCAAGAATCCTGGGGTGAGCAGGAATGGATTCCATACGGAGTAGTTCAGTGTCCCTTTTGCAACTGAGCTTGTTTCCTTGTGTCCTCATTCTGAGGCAAGAGTAAAACAGATGTCCTCTCCCTCAGACCCACATTTCTGAGAAATGCCTGGCCCGATTGTGTCTTGGCTCTCCTCACCCATCCCAGTGTGTTCAGAGGCTTCTTCCAGACTTAACCCCAGTCCAGAGTCTGTATTTCTTGGGCTAGGGACTCTGTGACACTCACCACCTCAAGGATACCGCAAAAGACGCATGGTTTGCCTCAAAGATTAACTTTTAAAAGAATATCCACCTCCAGTACTAAAAGTAATCAATAGCACCCTTACCTGAAGTCTCCTATCCTGGCATCGAACTGACCAGATTATGCTGGATATGAAGGTGAGAGTTTGTAATCGTGGTATTCTTTGGAGCCAAAAGCAGGATGACCAGGAGTTCTAGGTTATCCTTCGCTACATAGTAAGCCAACCTGGACTACATGAGACCTTGTCTCAACAAAAGGCAAAAGAAGATGAGAAGGGGAGTAGATTAAATTTTGATGAAGACAAAAGCTTTTTTTCTTACATAAGCAACTTACCTGACCTCAAGGTTTACGATTTGTGAAACTCCACCTTTAACAAGATTTTATATTTTTCTGGACATTACAGGGTAAGAATTAAATGTATCCCTCAGATGGACACCCAATCTGCAACATCGTTAAAGAGAGCCAAGTTTCAGGACAGCACTTTTCATTCCTCCTGTGTAACGAAGCCCCATACACACGTGCATTTTTTCTGACATTTTACTCTGTTCTAGAAACCCTGAGAGCTTTCTTTTGGCCATATAATATTCCCTAATTAGCATAACTTTAAAAAGATTCCTGATATTTCTGTTATAGCAATGTCTCCCTCTTTAACTTTCTCTCCAACATTTTCTTATTTATTCTTGGAAGTTTATTCTTTTGAGGAAATTTCAAAAGCAGACTGTGTAGCTCAATTGAGAACATTGGTAGGATCTTCAGGAATCGACTTATAGACTAATATCAGACTAGTCATGAACATTTTACTTTTATATATGAGAGAGAAAGAAATAGGGAAAACAGAGAAAAGACCGAGCCATACATTTATGTACTGTCATAATTGTACTTTGTAACAGTTCCATAAGATTTTAGTTCATCTTTCGTTGGCAGTATGTAATATTATCACTTGAAGATTATTCTCATTCGTGTCGTGGATAGCATGGTGTACAACATGTTACCATATGTTTGTTTCACTATTAATTTTCCAAGTTTTCCCCCAGTCTTTGGGTCAGAAGTATTTAGAATAGGCTCTTCTTTGTACAGACTCCTGAGAGGGTCATTCATTCTTGTAGACTGCATTCACTGAACAATGCAATGCCTACAGAAGGGTCAGAGTCCCCAGTGTGACCTTCAGAGCACGGTCCAATAGGTTTGTGTGGCAAGGAGTCTTTGCTAAATCCAGCTCATTTGCAGCAATGCGTTGGACGAGACCTGCTTGCGTTCTCTCCCTGATCTTGTTTTCTGCCCACATAGCAGCTGTGTCTGTAAGTAGACGTCTCCTTCTCTAGATATTTAAAAGCATCTGCTCTAGCCTAAGTTACCCACTTGCTCTACATGTATTTCCTTCCAGATTAAGCATCTTCAGAATGGACATGGTAAGAAGCATTTCATATACAGTTTTTCTGAGTTTTCTTCAACAAGATTAGTAATGTATTTTTCCTCATTTTTTTTCCCCCCTTAACAGAACAAGATATAGATTTGGGTGAACAGAAAGATATTTCAGAAATCAATTTAGGTGAGCTCAACTTCTCAAATACTGAGGCCTTAAAATCATTTGTTTATTATTTTAGTTAATTGATTGATTGATTGACTGATTTGAGATAAGCCCTCTCTGTGTGGTCCCTGCTGGTGTGTGGAAATTGCTAGAGTAAACCAGGCTGGACTTAAACTAGCACCTACCCTCCCACACCTGCCTCTAGAGTACCAGGACTACAGATGTATACCACCATACCTACCTTGAAATGATTTAAAAGCCCAGTGATTGGATTACCTTTCCAGGGGACAAGTTTCTTGGTGCTTACTGGCATTAGCAGTTCCTAGAAAATGATGATGCTTGAGAGCAAGAGGATTACATTAGATTGTGTGTGTGTTCATGTCAGTGCAGGACACGAGTGCGCATGCGTGTGTGGAGGCCAGAAGTCCATTTCGGCTTTCGTTCTTCAGGAACTGTCTGCCTTGTTTTTTTGAGACAGGATCTCTTTTTGGCCTGTGTTTTGCCAAGCAGGTTAGACTGTCTGGTCAGTGAGGACAGGGGTCCACATGCTTCTGCCTCTCCATCTTCGGAGTCACTACTTCCAAATGTGGGTGCTGGGGTCCAAGTCAGGTCCTCCTTCACTTGCTCAGCATTCATTTTACAAACAGAAACATGCCTAGGTTAGATGTTTTTTATAAGAGTAATAACGAAGCCTCACTAGACCTGAGACTACGTAACAGGTTTTCTGTTCATGAAGATTCCATATTTTCTAGCTTGAAATAAAAGCAAAGAAGAATGGGTAATTATTCCACTTGCTAAAAAATTAAAAAGAATAAGCAGATAGTTCTCTTTAGTGGGGAAAGGCCCCAAGCCTGGACTGGCCCACCTTATGTACCGGTGACTACTTGGTGAGACACAGGGTCGTAGATGCATGCGTTTCTGTTTGGGTAGCTTGTGCAGAAATGCATTTGTGAGGAAACCCATGCTGTCATCCATTATTGAGAGGAAAGTCATCGAGGCGTTGCCTGTTGCTTCTGTCTGTGTTCTGCTCCTCAGATCTCAGATAAGCCTTTCTATCTTGATGTCTTTGGCTGGGGCTGCAGTGGCTGAACACCAGATTACAAACACCTTAGACTTCTCAAACAAATCCATATCTAGTGTCACCCCCATCTTGTAATGGGTTAAATGCTGTTTTTCCTTTTGCAGGAGGGGACAGGGAATTCCCCACGGTTAGAGACACGGGCAGCACTGAGCCGTTCCCTGTGCGCAGACATAAATCACACTGGCTCAGTGCTGCTTGAAGATGGCAGAATTGCAAAGCTCAGGTCCGAGGTTCAAGTACCTATGGCTCTATCCCATTGACAAAGACAGAGTTATTTGATGCTTACTTGGAATAACCTGAATTTGACTGCCTGGCGAGGAGGAAAAGGGCAGCAATGTAAATGCACGGGCCCCAAGACTTCAGAGTCCTGGGGTCACGATGCATGTAATTAAGTCCAATATGTGTTTCTAAGATATTTATTTTTTGCTATGCGTATGTTTGTGTATATGTGTGGGGTATGTGTGCAGGTGCTTTCAGGGGCAAGAACAGCAACTTGGTGCCACTGGAACCGAGTTCTAGGCAGTTGTGAGTCACTAGACACGGTGCTGGGAACCCAACTTGGGTCCCCCGGAAGACAAAATGTGCTCATCATAGCTGAGCCATCAGTTGGTCTGATCTATTTTGAAACAGGGCTAGAGACAGAAGCTAAATTTTCCTAATCTCATCCTGATTTCTCTAGTAAAAAGTGCTACTATTATTTATTTCCAAGCCATTTCTTAGTCTTCAGGCTTGGTACTTTCTGTCTAGCCTGAGGTCTAGCCTGGACCTCTTTGCTCAGCCTCCTTAACTCTGGAATCACAGCATGTGCCACCACAACCACACCTAGCCTTGTTCCTTCATTTTTGTCCTCCCCTCTGCCCACTGCTCCACATGACACAGCCAGGGCTGCCCTGTCAATAGTTGTCCCGTTACTTCTCTGATCTACCCATGCAACAACTCCTCTACCATACAATGAAGGTCCTTCGCCCTTCTAGCCAGAGTGAGACCTAAATCAACATCGCCTGTGTCACTGAAGTGCCTCAGCACGCAGGCTCGCAGATCCTGCCTCAGGTCTGGAGAATCAGCATCTTCATTTCCTCAGACCTGAGCAGACCCTAGGCACAACTCAGTGTGAGGTGGGCTGGTCCTGCCTGTCTCTTTACACCATATCTTATCCACCCTCCTCTTTCTTAGAGTTTTCCCGTGGCTACATAGACTTCCCTCTATGGAAGTGGTTGTCAGAGTGCTGTCCCACCAGCAGCATCAGCAACTTGTTAGAGATGAACTCACAAACTCCGGAATGGGGCTCAGCAGTCCGTGTCTAATAAGCCGCCATGGTGGGGATGCCCAAGTGTGAAGCCTTGCTTTAGCACATCAAGGCTTTCCTCCCTCTGACTTTCCTAACTCCTGAGACCTCTGGCTCCAGCATGCTTCCTTCACACCTTCTTACCACCAGCTCTCTCCTTAAATACCATCTCCTCAGGGAAGCCTTCCCTGACTACCCTTTGTTAAATAGCAACCTTCCCCCGACCCTCAGAACCCTTCCTCCCACCCCTGAGTTAGTCATTTTCTTCTTGGTCTGAAAGGAAACAACTAAAGAGAGGAAGGATTTATTTTGGCTCATGGTCTCAGGGGTTCAGTCCACAGCTGCTTGTCCTTCTCTGCTTGGAGAGAACATCATGGCGGCCAGAGCCTGTGCTGGGGGATAGCTGCTCACTGCATGGCCTGCCAGGAAGCAGAGGAAGAAGATACAGGAAGGACCCAGGGCACAAGGTCATGTCCTCAGTGACCTACTTCCCCTAACAAGGCCTTATCTTTTCAACTCTACCACCTCCCAACCAGCATCAGGCAAATCCATGCAGTGAGAATTAGCTGATCTGGTCAGAGCCCTCAGGATCCAGTTCTCTTGGCAAACGCCATGGCAGACACACCCAGAGCTGAATGCACTCAGCTGCAAGGCTGTCCTTAGCCCAGGCATAGCAGAGTCGAAGGGAAGCACACATTCCTTTACTTAGAATTCATATTTTTAGTACATGTTTTGTCAGCCACCTGCCTCTCTGTATATGGATGCATTTATTTCTGTGTCCTCTTTTTCCCTCAGCGAAGAAGGTTATTTCCTTAAAGTCTTCCTTTCTATACTCTACTATTAACCCCAAGATCTAGGAAAAGTCCAAGGCGTGCTTTAGCTCAGGTGAATGAGCCAGCTGGGTAGGGAAGAGCTTCAGACTTTGTTCAGCAGGATATTCTCTCTCTTGGAAGGTGTTCCCTCAGCTCCTGGGACCTACATATGCCAGCCAAGCACCAAGACCAGGGTCTGAATGAATCTGTTCACAGTGCTGTAAGGAAGTCACTTTCCTCTCCCTAGTGTGCCCCTCCTCAGGCTTCTCCAGGAAGTGCTCATGGTTGAGCTGGGGAGGCCCAGGTAGCAGTGTGGCTGGATTAGCAGGAAGCATTCATATGGAAAGTCAGCTCTAAATCTGGTCCTACTGACAGTGAAGTTACTATGCCTTGTAGCTGGCTGTTATTTAATTTCCTGTTATCATGTAACTAGGTCAGGCTCAGCAAGGGTAAGCACATCCATGGAATGCATGCACACAGAAGTGGGTAGAGCAGGGACAGCCTTAGTCCTGGGCAGGTGAAACCAAGCCCCCTTCTAATAACTGATCCCTCTGTGCTGACACTTGTAAGAAGCTATACTCTTTGTGGAACAGCACTTCTGCTACCAAGGAAGGGTGTGAGGATTATTCTCTGCCTTAGTTTCCTAGTTGTACACCATGGGCTGTCCTCAGTGCAACCCAATGATCCTCTCTGAAGCTGTTTTCATTTTATGCACAATACTGCTTGTCACATGAGGTTACAATAAGTGGAGTTCTCAGGCTGGGGGAGCAAGTCAGTTGGTAGGAGTAGTTGGGTAGCATGCACAGGGCTTCATCCTCAGCACTGCCATAATGATGGCAAAGGCCTGAATTCCCAGTGTTGGGGAGGTAGAATCAGGAAGATCGGAGTTCAAGGCCATACTTGGCTGCATAGACAGGTCACAATGATCCTGAGGTATAAGAGATCATGTTTCAAAAATAAGAGTAAATAAAATGCTGGTACTCTAGTTACTTAGGAAGAAGAGTGTGGTGCATTTGATCAATGTTAACGAATACTGGTTGTTAGGAGCTTATTATCATTATCCTCTTTATCATCATCATCATAGTTTATTATTATTATTATTATTATTATTATTATTATTATTATTATTATTATTATTACTATGTTGTTTGGTGTTGGTTTTGGTGCTACTTTGAGACAGAAAATGTGATTGGACCCCCAGACCTGACTTACAGGTGGTTGTGAACCACCATGCTCACAGGCTGAGAACCTGGCCAAAGTCCTCTGCAAGAGCAGCCAGTGTTCTCAACCACTGGGCCATCTCTCCAGGCCTGGTTCCAAGGCTTTCGGAGAAAGCTTTTTATTCCCAAATTGATGAGAGGGCCTTTGAATATATAATACTTACTGGCTGTGTACTTTCACACAATTAAGGGGAAAATTTTGCAGTTTTAAAGGGAGATGCGTGTATGAGATGAGAGACGGATAGTAGCAAAGATTAATTTCACTGTGACATGTCTTTTCATAGTGTTCAAACCTCCTTTGTTTTCAAATCCATTCCAGCTGCAGGCCTGAACCTCTTTCAAGGGGACATGCTCCTGCCGGTGGTGAGTGCTACTGAGGACATAATATTGTGCCTTGGGGGATGTGACATCCCAGGGGGCTGTGCTCTGATGCTAACCCATGGGAGACTGTGGAGAGGAAGCAAAGATTCACTTATAGGAACTCCTCTTGCTGATAGTAATTTAAAAAAACATCAAAAACATAGAAAAGCATATAATTATCAAATAGTTCATTATTTCAATATCTTAGAATTAGCAAAGACCAGGAAGGAAGTGCTTCAGTGTATTTGTCAGTGTTGTGCCTGAATCAGCAGTCACCTGGCCATGTTATTTTATTCCTATTCCTGCACCTGAATCCCCAAAACTTATCTGAAAGAGTTCCCATTGTTTTTATAACGAGAAGATAAATGCCCTCACTCAGGGACTTAATTCTCTGTGGTGTGAGTCCAGTGAGGGCTATGACTGTAATCTGGGGCCCTGGGCTTTTCAGACATCTTTGCTTTTTATTCTTCGTTTTGTTTTGTTTCATTTTGTATTATCACCCAGTCAGTTTACAGAGTGCCTGGTTCCCTTGTGGCATCTTTCACATTTCCTTAGCTATGGTTGGTCCTCCTCCCCACCCCCTGCTCTTCCCCACTTTCCTGATCCCCACCCACGTTCCAACCCTTCCATCCCTGTGTCCCCTTCCTCTTCAGATCACTGGTGTGCTATTCCCCACCCTCCCTCCTCCCTCTAGGCCTCCCTCTCATATTCTCAGAGTCCCTCTCTCGTTCCCTGAGCCCTGTTCATCCTCCCTTCCACATAAATACCAAGATAAAAGTATTAGGAACTAGAAGGTAGGACCTACCTACTAGAGAGAACACACAGTTTGTCTTTCTACACCACATATTCTGACAGAGATGTAGCCCACACATACTATGGAGTTTTATCCTGCTGTAAATAAAAATGAAATTGGCAGGGAAATGGACAATGAATTATTTGCTTTTGTCTTTTCACAGAGAACCAGAAATGCCCTGCGAGACCCCACAAGCAGATGGAAGTTCCCTATCCCTTACATTCTGGCTGACAGTCTGGGTAATAGAAGTCATTCTTAACTAGAAATCGGTGAACTCTTCTCTTCCCTTTCTCCTGTTGATCAGCCTCAGACCAAAATATAAAGAGCCCTGAAGATTGTTTATCTCATGGGAAGAAAATCATGACATTCCGTCAAAACCACTACTGCTTATGCAGTCTGTGAGTGTCAAGGAACACGTCATGGTTTGGACAGATGGCTCAGTCAGTAAAGTGCTTGCTTTGCACACTTGGGGCTATGAGTTCAATCCCCAGCACCTAAGTAAAGCAGGCTGACTCATTTGTAAGCCCAGTGCCTGGAATGTAGACACAGGTGGGTCCTCAGGACCTGGGCCAGCCAGCCCAGCTACTTGGTGAACTCCAGGAAAAGGAGAGACTCTGCCTCAAAACAAGTTAACGGGACCTGAGCAGCAACACCTGAGACTGATTTCTGACCTCCACACATGCAACCTTGTATGTGTACCCACCTCAACACAAACATGCACAGAGACACAGACACAAGCACACACATACACAGACACACCAGAAGTTACTGCATACATTGAAATGTTAGTAAAATCAGGAACAACACAGAGACTATCGTGTGAGATAAATTTTGACACCATGATGGTAAAATCTTGTACTCCAATGTTACAAAGGCCGAGCAGAGTATAGAATGAGGATCCTATTTCCAGCATGTTGATTTCTTCTCTTCTCATAAGGAAATTAACATGTCTTGGAGAAATAGAAAGCATATATTCCCCATGTTCAAGTCCCATCGACTACAGTAACAATTTTGACTTTTCCTTTCTCTTGAGAGAAAGATCTGTATACACTGCCTTTCAGTCGCTGACGGGAGCATTAATTGGTAGAAAATGAACGACTGCTAGATGCCACAAACAGGTACTGGCTGATCCTTTAAGTAGCTGACTAATAATTACCACAATGACTCCCTTCCCAGCAGAGCCTGTTCTTCATTGATGGAGAAGATGACAGGGGAGAGGGGGAGCCAGGACTAGGCTGCATGGTCTTCTGGGTAGCTGGGCTCTGCCCACTCTCAGGACGTGGAGACTGTGTTTCAGTGTTCTCCTGTCGCTGCCATCAGTGCTGTTTCTCGTGCTTTTTCCAGAGAACAAACAGATGAAACACTGTTGTTCTCAGCTGTTCATCGGGAAATTAAGTCATTCCCCACGTTTCCCCAGCATGCCTTTAAACTCACAGAGTGAACGTATGTCCTGGAGCGTGACTGAAGAAACCATCTTGAGTGGAGTTTTTTCCAGTTGCTATTTTTCTTCCTGGACCTCACATCTGCACTGTCCCCTCAGGCCAAGCACTGTGCCTTTACCCGACTGATATTTTACTGAAGTTTCACAGTATCTATGTGACATGGAAGACAGTTTTTCAACGTGCTTACTTCTCCCTTGTGCACTGAGAACCTCCTTTAGCTGGCAAAGTGCTTGCCTCATCTTCACGAAGCACCAGACTCCATCTCCAGAACCCCATAAAGCTGGAATAATGAACGTGGCCCACCCTGCCCAGCTAAGGACGATTTCCTTAGCGATATTGCTGTGACGCCATGATGTTCACACTGTGGACTCTCCAACATGATACCTTAAGAAGTGAAATCCATGATGTGATCACTTGGCAATCTGCCAAGGATTATAATTCTTTTAGTTAATGCAGAAAATCAAAGTACAAAACCAAGGGCTTCATTTTCTATGACTTAGACTAAATTTTAACTGAGCTTTCGACCTCCAGTGAGTTGATGGCAGCAGAAAGGAATGTAATCTGGTTCTCTGTAATATTACTCCTCTACACGCATCCTTGTTATGAGGGGAGCCATACTGGGTATGGTTCTGGCTAATTGGCTTTGTCTACTTTCTACTGCTCTCATAGGGGGGAGCAAAGTAATACTGCCTGTGCTTCTTTTGCTTCAAGAACTTTCACAACTCTCTGATCTATGTTCTCTGCCATCTAGGGTATTAAAACAAGTCAATGGGTCTGATGCAGCCCAGGTTGGACTTGAACTTCTTATCTTCTGCCTCCACCCCCTAACAAGGGCTACGATTATAGGCATAAACCAACATGTCTGGTTTATGTGGTGCTGTGGATGAACTCACGACCTTATGCATGCTGGACAAGCACTCTACCAGCTGAGCTGAATACTCAGCCCTGGGAAGAGGTTACTGGGGAAAGAACCAATATTTCTGTAGCTTCCCTCCAAAGTGTTTCACCCATGCCCACAAAAGCCAGAGTGATTTGCAAGCCATTTCTGTTTTCTGCTCTGCCATGTGACTCCTCTCAGGCAAGGCTCTAAGTGAAGTAAAGAAAAAGAAGAAGAAAAAGCAAGATGCTGTTCTGTGGTTCAGTTCAGCTTTGTACCCAGGCTTGAGCTACCTCTCTGCAGTCACGTTACACTGATCATCTAAGTGATGAACCAGCACTGTGCCAATTTCGTTTCCAAAAACTGAGTCATTGCCCAAAAGAAAAAAGAAAAAAGAAAACATCCACATGGAATCGCTGTATATCTCCTATCAGTGGTATAGTCTTCTGTAGTGCGTAAGTTATGTCTGTTATCCAAAGTCTAAATGATGCCTGTCAATGTTTCACAGGTCTGAACGCCAAAGGAGCCATCCTCCATGCCTTTGAGATGTTCCGCCTCAAGTCCTGTGTGGATTTCAAGCCCTATGAAGGGGAGAGCTCATACATCATCTTCCAGAAATTTGATGGGTTGGTATGAAATATTATAAAGCTTGAAGAGCATGTGTCCTTTAGTTTGTAAATATCATACATCAACTTTGAAAGCTAAAAGAAATTATAAGAAAAAAAAAGCAAAATCAAATCTTTCATGGTTCTCTTAGCTTCTGAGCGATCTAGCAACCTTAGGGAGAATGGGTAGGTAAGATGATGTGAGCATTTCCCTGGCAGCTTACAATCCCCAGCAGCACTGCAAAATACCAGCAAAGCCCTTTCTACGGGTCCAGATTTCATAGTGTAAAGCCAATGGGTGATCATTTGTAGAAAATCTTGGGTTTGCTAACAGAGGAAGAAAACTGAGTTTATGAGAAAGACAAAAAAAAAAAAAATTGAAGGGAGAAGGGCATTTTATGATAAACTTAGGGAGTCTGTTAAGGTTCCCTAGTCCACCAGTTTCTGAGGGAAGTTTGGGGTTCTTCTTGCTGAGGGCCCTTCAGCAGGAAGTCAGGCAGTGGATTGGTGACACTTATTGCTTTGAGCAAGTTCCTAATGCAAGCAATTTAAATGAGGAGGATTTATTCTAGCTTGCAATGTGAGCAGGAATATAGTTATAGTGCTGAGGATGGCAGGGTGACAGGAGGGTAAGGTGTCTGGGACATCGCATCCTGAGTAAAGAAGAGGCAAGTAGGTACTGGGGAGATGGCTCAGTGGTTAAGAGCATAGGCTGCTCTTCTGGGGGACCCAGATTCAACTCCAAGGACCCACAAGCTCACAGCCATCTGTAATTGCTGTTCCAGGGCATCCAACACCCTCACACAGACACACATGCAAGCAAAATACCAATGCACATAAAATAAATAAAATATTTTTTAAAAGAAGACTTTAGGAAAAGAGAAAGAAGTGGGAAGTAGACAGGAAGTAGAGCTGGGCTGTAAAGCCTCAAGGAAGGCCTCCGTGAAGCACTTCCCCAGAAAGACTCCACCTCCGAAGGGTTCCATAGCTTCCAGAACAGCTGGAGACAGACAGGCGGGGCCAAGTGCTACACTGCATGCTCCACTGAGAACAGAAGGCAGGGTCCATTCCACAAGGGAGGAATTCAGGGGATCTGCCAGGAGTACCCTAGTTCTCTGGTCTCTTAGGGAAGGTTTGGGCCCTCTTTGCCTAGGATCCTTCAATATGAGGTCGGCAGTCTTCTCTGTGTGGTCAGACTACATCCAAAGATGTGAACTCCTGCAATCAATAACTCATTTTATTATGGAGACTCTTCACAATTATGAAATTGACTTCTGCTCCTTATAATTTGGGAATTCCACAAGAATAAAATGTAAATTAGCCACAGTCATCACTAAAGGCAATGTTTCAATCTAAAAGCAAACAATGTTGTTTTGTGGAGTGTACTATTGGTTGATGAAGGGGAAGGAGAATACAATTTTTCCTTGATTATGATAGTTCATCTTCAGGGAAGGAAGGTTTTTTATTAAAATAATTCTCTGATTAATAGTTTGAATTTCATACAATGTATCTCAATAATCTCTTCCTAATACTCCCTGCTCTACCATCCTACCCTCATGGTCTTAAAAAAGAAAGAAAAGGAAAAACAAAACTAGAAAATTCAGTCAATCTTGTATGGCAGGAGCATGGATGGTGGGCTTCACCATTGTCTTTGGAGGCAGAAGGCTGCTTTGATTGTAAATTTTGATCTAGCCTGTATTACCCTGAGATAAAGCATGACAGAGTTGGACCTGAACTTGTGCCTTACCCCAAAACCCAGACACTGAGCAGTCTTCCTGGTATCTTGCAAGCACCGGAGCATTCCACAGGTTCTCTGACATGCCATAGGGTCATTCCCAAAGGCACCAGGTCATTCCTTAGGGACCTAGACCTCACATAGGCACCTGGTCATCTGTCAGTCACCAGGATTTCACACATGTATCAGTGCACCTGAACTTTCTGCAGGGACTAAGATATCCTACAGGCACTCAGACATCTATAGGCACAAGGACTATCTGAAGGCACCAGGACATACCACAGGCACCAGGGGATCCTGCAGTCATTCAGGAATCATGCAGGCACCCAGCAACTCCACAGATACCTGGTAATCATGCAGACACCCAGGCTCCCTATAGGCAACCATGGGCATCTGGTCATCCTACCAGCAACTAGATAGCCCACCGTTATCAGGGTCACTCAAGTGCACCAGGGCATCCTGCAGGCCCAGGCATTCAGCAGGCACCTGGCCATCCTTCAGCCATCTGGACATCACACACCCAGTCATCTGACAGTCATCTGTGGCCTCACATAGGCACCAAGGTCTCCAACTAGCACCTTGATTTCCCACAGGTACCCAGACATCCTATAGGCACAAGGGCCTCCCACAGGCACCAGGATCCCTCTCCCCCACAGGTACCAGGGCATCACACCAGGCAGCTGGACTTCCCATAGGCACAGGACTTACCCCAGGCTCCACTGAATCCCACAGATGTCTGGGTATCAAGCAGGCACTGGGCCAATCCACAGAACACTCGAGCATCTGAAATGTACCTGGAAATCCAGAGGGCACCCAGACATCCTGTAGGTACCAAGCATCATGCAGACACAAATATATCACACAGGAATCTGGTATCACACAGGCACAGAGTCATTCAGCATTCACCAGGACCTCCCCCAGACACTTGGGCCTCCCACATGCACAAGGGCCTTCACAGGCACCAAGGTTACCTGCAGGAACCCAGACAACCTAGAAGCACCAGGACCTCCCATGGGCACTAGGGCAACCCTCGAGATCCAGGACATCCCATTAGTACCAGGACATACAGAAGGAACTCAGACATCCTACAGTGATACAAACATTACACAAAAACCTCATCCGCTAGCAGTCACTTGGATCTCCAACTGAGACATGGAGTTCTTGCAGGCATCCAGACATCTTGTAGGCACCAGGGCATCCTATGGGTACCAGAACCTCCTGAAAGCACCAGGCATTCCATAGGCATCTGGATATCCCACAGGCACCAGGACTTTCCCCAGGTTCCAGAGAATTCTGCAGATGTTGATGTATCATGCAGACACTAGGCCAACCCACAGACTCCCAGATATCTCACAGGTACCTGGGGAAGGAAGGCATTTAAGATGGATTATCATTCTAAGTTGGCTTAAGAGAACACAAAGGTTGCTTGCTGGAAATATCCCATACTTAGTTCTTTTCTTGTCACGGAACCATCAATACATAAGAATGTTTCACCTTCTGTTTTTACAGTCCCTCTCTCAACTTACTGTTTTGAGTTGATCCAAGCAACTATACATGTTCAGGGATCAGGGGCTATGCTTCCTTCATGGATACTTAGGATGATGAACTGGTCCTTAGATACAAAGTTGTGGCTGGTTAGGAAGGATAAGTTTTGATGCTCTGATGCATAGTAAGCTAACTAGCGCTGACAATGTTACACTGGATCTTTCCAAACAGACAGAAGACAGTGTTTTGAATGAGCCTATAGCCCCAGTCCTTGGGCACTCTAGAGTTTGGCTAGTCAGGTTGCTCTGGGTTCCTGTCTCTGCTTTCCAAGTTCTGGGATTACAGGTGGTTCTCCACACTTTTAAATGGACACTGGGTTTTTGAATTCTGGCCTTCAATATTGTATAGCAAGTGCTTCACTAAGCAATCTCCCCAGCCCCCAACTAAAAAAAAAATCAAACTCAGTTTCCTTCTTTTTGTCCTGAAATAATAAATTATAGCCATTTGAAATATATAAATATATATATATACATATATACATATATACATATATATGTGTGTGTGTATATATATATATAATATCTCTACGAAAACATCTTCTCTCCTCCCTCTTTCAAGGTGCTGGTCTATGGTTGGGGACCAACATGTGGGACAGAACCTTTCTATTGGCCTATACTGTGACTATAAGGGCATTATTGAACATGAGATCATGCATGCTCTGGGATTTCATCATGAGCAGTCAAGACCTGACCGGGATGATTATGTGAACATCTGGTGGGATGAAATTCTTCCAGGTGTGTATGAAGCTGAGAAGAACCTGCTATGGTCTTCACAGGTTTCTGAGAACATCTGTGGGAGGCCCAGACTGACTTCACAGCACAGGCACTTCAGACTCTCCAGTCTTGAGGAAAATAATACAGAATTGCTCGGTGCTGTTTGAGTCAGGGTTACTCTAGCTCCTATCTCTATTTTCATTACATACAATTCCATATGTGTATATTACCTGCAACCACAGGTTTACTGTTCTCCAAGGAGACAGCAGACCTTACAAGATAAACAAAGCCAGTGTGGCTTCCCAGAGTTGTTGGCATCTTCTAGTATATATCATCTCCAGCGATGCAATCTAGAGTTTAACCTGAGGCTACTGTACGGATTCTGTCGCATTTCTGTCCCCATTCTCTGAATCAGGATTGCGTTTCTTCTTTCCCACTAAGGAGAAGACCTTGTTTATGAGGTCTAGCAGAGATTGACAAGCTAGAGCCCCGTGAGACATGTAGCTGCTTTTATAATGGAAACAACCACAAACATTGTTTTACCCATTGTGAATGCGTAAGTTTCCTCCAAGAAGGAAATTAGACATCTCTCAACCCTTCCTATCTGGGTAGCTGAGACAGTCAGTTACTGGTGACTGGTCAATTGCAGGACATTGATTCAGCTACAAAGTTCAACTCTTCATGTTGCCATACATCTTATCTCCTCCTCACTAATCTTTACCTCAACAAGTTACCTTCGATAGGAAAATAATTTTTTCTTCCTCTCTTGTTTTTCCTTATGTATGTTCTTCCTAGACCAATGGGGCATAAGCTTTGAAAGACATGACTCTCTCTTTCCAGCTGCTCACCTTTCTCTTCGACCCTTGGATTTACTTTACCCTAACACACAAAGAACCGACCAGGTGGAAAGATGGATGGACTGGGCGATGGGTGCTCTTGGGTATCACGAAGAAATACCTTGAACATACTCCCAAATAGTTTCTTTAATTGAAAAATTCCCTTTCTTCTTGTTTGTAATTCTCGCCTTAAATTTTCTGTTTTACTTTCTTTCTAAAAGCCACACACATATAAATGCTCTCTCATACAATTACATGAAGTATTTGTAATGGATAATAATATATAAGTACGTGTATTAGTTGAACATGGGTATTCTAACAATCTCACGCATAATATTTTACAAAACACTATATTATGACATCAATGGATTGGGACTAGCAATCAACAAATTATATTCCTTTTAATATTCTAATCGAAAGATGTGCACACACACACATATATATGAGTATATGAAGCAGTATTTCAGTACCTGAGGGTTCTCTCCCCACAGACTATGAACACAACTTCGAGAGTTATGATGACAACACCGTCACAGACCTCAACACGCCGTATGATTATGAGTCCGTGATGCATTACAGACCGTTGGCATTCAACAAGAACGAAAGCATCCCTACCGTCACTACCAAGATCCCCGAGTTTAACGACATCATTGGACAGCGTCTAGATTTAAGTGCCATTGATTTAGAGAGACTGAATCGACTGTACAATTGCAGTGAGTGCCTCTGAAGACTGGCTAAAGCGGCTCGCCCTCAGCTTCCTTTATTCTCTTGAGTACTCTGGCTAACAGGTAGACTACATAACCTTAAGTATTCTCTCTTTAGAAGAAGCCATCTCATAGGATGCTTACGTGGCAGGGTTTGTAAGGTACCAGTATTGGGCAAATGGAAGGAGCTGTTACTGTCTAGTTCCTCTGGCTTCTTCCAAAGGGTGAATAATTATGTAGAGCTCCAGAGAGGCAATGGGCTTGAAAATGTGTTGTGTCCTGCAAAACTCTTTCCTTTGGTTATTCTTAAAGTGCTCTAAAGCTTTGAAAGGGGGGCATTTTCCAACTGCACTCAAAAGGTATACAAGGGCCTAGTGTACTAGCTGCCCAGTTTGGTCTTCAGTTTCTGGTCGGCCTTCATCTAGCGAGGAATGATTACAAGTCTTGGTTCTGGTTCTCTGAGTTAGGTGGTTCGGTGTCTGTGTTCTCAGACCTAGCCAATGCCAGCAAGCTGCATTTGGGAAAATGTCAGGAAAATGAAAGGCATATGATTTTGCTTTGTCTATATAGTGGTGTTTTAGTGGCTTGAGACATTGACTATTCCGAATGAGATACCTTACACTCTTAACCATGTGACAAAAATATCGCATGCAGCCACAACCCACACCCTGTTGGACCACTGTGCCTTTGAGAAGACAAACATCTGCGGAATGATCCAGGGGACCCGAGATGATGCTGACTGGATCCATGGGGGCAGCAGTCAGCCTGGGCAAGTGGATCACACCTTGGTGGGACGGTGCAAAGGTTGGTGATGGTCAAAAGTCAGCTCAGTGAGGTGGAGAATGACAGCCAGTGCTTTTGCCTCTAGGTTACTGTGTTAACTATCAAATCTGAGAATCTGAATGAGGACAAAGACTCTTTCTCATATTTTAATCATTAACTCAATAAAAAGCATCCAGGGTCTGGGGATGCAAGAGCATGTTGTAGTTACCCCTCCTGATGCCCTCATGCAGGCAAGCTGAATTAGACTCAGTGGATGACACAAAATAAAGAACCTGAAAGTAGGAAGAGAACGTGGTGGGAAGAAGTTCCTCAGGAGTAGGCATGGGGCAGTAGACGATGCATAGCATCAAAATGCATTGTAAACGTGTATGAAATTGCCCAAGAGTACATTTTAAAATGTTTTTAAATAAATATAAACAAGAAATATGTCATCTTTTACTGTGACAAAACTATTAAGGGCATACCTGTTTAATAATATGACTCTATAATGTAGGGTAGTGTTTTCTGGGCTGTCCCTCCAATGGAAATATCATGTCAGCCACATATATATGTATGTAGACATATGCACATGCACATATACATATATATATACACACATATATATATATTTACATATATACACACACACATACACGCACAGATATACATTTCATAATAGCCTAATTAAGGGCTAAAAGGAAACAGATGAAGTTCATCCTGATTGAAAAATATTAGTATTCCTATATGTAACAAACATGAAACAACTATATGAGATACTTTCACATATTGTTTGTTGAAAACCGATCGCATCAGGCAGGTGTTGGTTGGCAACAGAGCTCCTCCACTATCTGTCAGACAGGAAACTGCTGTTGTGTGCTTTTTCTTTTCCGTATTTCTAAGGCTCAAAAAACCCAAAAATACTACAACCTCCCAGAGAGATGGAGGAAAACCTCCAAAGCCTCTCACTGGAGACCCGTGGTTCCCCCTCTAACTTCTCAGATTTTCCATCTCCCCTTTCCCTGGTGAGGTTTGTTAAGTTCTGCTCACTTATTTATTTACTTATTTATGAGACAGTCTCATGTGACCCAGGCTAGCTGCAAACTTGCTCTGCAGAGGAGGGTGACCTTGGACACCTAACCCTCCTGCTTCACTTCCTAAGTGCTGGCAATGTGGGGTGCACCACCACAAACAATTCATGTGGTACTGAGGATCAAAGTGGGGTTTCCATTGAGCTGCATTTCTAGCCCTTAAACTTTTTTACTTTAGTATGTTTATCATGTACCTGTCATGGAAGTCATGTCAAGCCTCTTTGACAGCAAATGGGGCTACGGGTTATAATAGCCCTTTAAATGCTAGACTACTGTGAAGTCTCTTAGCCTATACAAGATTGAAAGTTGATTAGATTTCCTCTCCGAAGAGTCAGCTAAATGCCAGGCCACCAAGAAGAATGTCAGAGGTCATAAACTACTGCACTCTTCCTCTTACTTCGCTAAGGATAAAGGTCTCTGTCACACAGTATTCAAAGGGTGATCAATCCTGTAGCTGTAAATTGCCAATGTAACCTCTGCTTCCCACTACCCTGTGGGTTCATTTCTAGGTTAAAGTTCAACTACCAGAGAGACAATGAGATGCTTGCAGGAGAAGAGCCTTCTGGGATAATGTTCTAGATCCTTAGTAGGAGAGGACCACATCCTGGAAGAAATGTATAGAGAAAGCTCTGATAGTTTAACTACTGTCTGTCTGTCTGTCTATCTATCTATCTATCTATCTATCTATCTATCTATCTATCTATTATGAGCCATCAAAGACCATCTATCTTGAGTCCTGCATTCAGAATACCCACTGCTAAAGAGCGCTTTCTCTGCTCAGGTAGACTTCAATGGCTGAAAGGATACCCAGAGATGGAACCTATCTCTCATTTGAAATTCACAGACAGGGAAGAATGTCCAGTCAGGGGAACTGGAGCATGATTCAGACTTCCCAGGTCCTTGACTTGAATTATTTGATTTTCATCTTTCAGCTCTGAAACTATTGTGGACTTAACTTTCTTTTTTAGTGGGATTCCAACACTTATCTTTGCATTCAGGTGAAATCTTTAATCGGCCTCGTGTATGTCGTGAATGAACAATTCTATGGAAGAGTAGACATGATTATCGATAGTAGACCTAATTGGTTAGAAACAGCCACTTCAACCCCTATTGCTATAAACACTGGAAATCCAAATCATAAGCTGGAACTGTTTCTTACAAAGTGAGGATATCCACTGTTTTCTTTGTAATGAATCTCTAATTTAAACTAGGAAACCAGCTAGGGAAATAGAATTCATCTACAAATACCAAATTATTCCACCAAATTTTGATTAAAGCCTATGTTGATGTAAGGCAGACATTTATATTTTACTAACATGGGAAAAGACAAGCAAAGGAAATGAGCATGTTGGAAACATCAGTAATTTCAGCATTCCAGAGGCTGAGACAGCAGGATCATGAGTTCAAAACCAGCCCCAGGTATGTAGAGAATCTTTTCTCCAAAAGTAAATAAATATAAATAATAAAACAGATGTGCAGAGCATGGGTGTTAGCTACTAATTATGCCCCTCGAGAGAGGGTGTTTACAGAGAGTGGGCTTCCTCTTCTGTTCCTCAGAAAAGTTCCAGCTTTGGGTGCCCTGTGACAGCTACTGTTCCCTCCTTCACTCTGTCTGGGTAGGTGGGGCTGCGTGTAGGTCACAAGAAGGCAGAGAAGGGACTTTGGGCTGCTCTCTCCACAGCTGCTGGCTACTTCATGTACTTCAGCACCAGCTTGGGGGTGACAGGAGAGACAGCTCTCCTGGAGTCTCGGATCCTTCACCCCAGAAGGAAGCAGCAGTGCCTGCAGTTTTTTTATAAGATGACAGGAAGCCCTGCAGACAGACTCATCGTCTGGGTGAGAAGAGATGACGGCACAGCCAACGTGCGCAGGCTGGTCAAGATACAGACCTTTCAAGGTATCTAGAGCCATCACAGGACCAGCTCGCTGAGAACCTGCGCGGTGGTCCCCTGTCTCCTCTTATCCCTGCTTTCTTCCTTTCCATCCTCCTCATGCCCTCACCTCCTCCCTCCACCTTTCTACTTCCTTCTCTCCTTTCCCGATCTCCCTCGTACTCTTCTCAAAGTCTACCATGATCCCTGGCATGTTTTGCCACAATGTTTTAAGCACTCAAACATTAGAAGCAACACTGACGGTTGAGGTGAGGCTCAAATATATTTTTGGATGAGGCCGTATGAATACACAGATCACATTTTCTCTAGCTCTTTGGAGAAAGCCAAGGGTTGCTAAACAATTGACCATAACTGTTTTTGTTATGTTCTGGAAAAACAGATGACATCCTTGTTTAAAATATTCAAGTAACTTGAAGTCCATCCACTTCATAAGACTTCACAAGTAAGTTCAGGTTATTTCAGCGTTTAAAATAATCTTGAGAACATCAGCCACTGGGCATATCACCTCCACCGTGGCCATTTATGTGCTAAGTGTTGTTCTCTGTGTTTCTGAGGGTCACATGAAAACCTTAGGCTGCTGGGGTAGGCAGGACGATATGAGGATCATCAGACCCAGCACCTTAAAACTAAATATTTCTCTTCTTTTGATGTGAAAGTGAGTCTTTCAGAATGAGTGGGGGAGACAAACTTTCCCATTTCCCCACTCAACAATGAATTCCTCAAAATGAGCACTAGAAAGGAAATACAGTTTGCACTGTATTAAACAGGAGTGCTACTCCCAAAGGGAGGAACCTTCCTTAGATGGCCTTGGGAAGAGTAAGTACCCAATCACATCTACCCATTCCAACATCAACTGCCCGAGAATCTGTTATTGATTTCTCTCCTTGGGGCACGGTGTGCTGTTCCTAGTTGTAATTAATTAAAGCTGGTATGGTTGAAGGATGTCAGCAAGATGCCTTTGACATTTTTCTTTAGTAAGTAAAAGTTTATTGTAAAGAACTTACATGTAAAAAAGCATCGCACTGTGAGATCAGCCAGACCCATAAAGCATTTTTAAAATGCCCTTCAAAAGTAAACAACATTTAAAGTGAAAACGTGTTGTAATCATAATATTGATGGACTGATTGTCACCCATGTCCAGCTCACTCTGAAAATGCCACGCAGGAAGCATAAAACCAACCCAAGTAGAATTTAATTCCTTACATTGATTTGACTTCGCATAAGGAATTGTAAGTTCCCTGGAAACAGAATATACATGGATTTTGAAGTCAGCCCATTCTGAGTTTGGCCTGTCAATGACACTTTCCTAAGGGGTTAATTTGAATGTGACTTGGTGTTTATGGGGTATCCAACAGAATTTGGTTACAGTAATCTTGGAGGATCTTGTAATTTTGTGAAATGTCTATTTTAATCCAGATGCTTACATAAAAATGTGTCTATCAATAAGCTTATTAATATGTAAGATACAGATTCCTAAGACTCTTATGTATAAACTTATTTACAAAATGCTTACATACAAATGTGACTATGAATACACACACATACACACACATTATGCTTATAGCGAGGTCTCTAATAAGTGACATCTGAATTATCAAGATTGAAGTTTGCTTCAAACTATAGCAGTATCCCCATCACCTGACTGCTTCAAGGAAGCTTCTCATGTAGAAAAAAAAAAATGAGAAATTTCATACATTAAAATAAAGTCTCTGCTCATGTGGTAACGTTTGTAGGCTCTTGTTCCTATTACCAAGACCCATTTCAACCTCATTATCACGACATTTAAAACAGTAAATAAAATCAAAGCAGTTAGGCAGTAACAAGAACTGAACTTTCATTCTCTTCCCAGAAAGATCTGTACTCTGCTGTGTAAATGTTTCGCATCTATGCTCCTGTTTAGGCTTCCGGTCACCCATTATATTTCCTGTTCATGTGTCCTCATGGACGGGGTGACAGCTACATAGATTCTCATGTTACCGACATGGCATGCCAGGCTCACTCGTTGACGCTGACTGCCACAAACCTTCTTTGTCCTCAGGAAATTCTCACCACAACTGGGAAATTGCTCATGTGACACTCAGAGAAGAGAAGAAATTCCGCTATCTTTTCCAGGGCACCAAAGGTGACCCTGATGACTCACATGGGGGGATTTACCTGGACGACATCACTCTGACAGAAACCCCCTGCCCCACAGGGGTTTGGACCGTATGGAATATCTCCCAGGTCCTTGCAAACACAGTGAAAGGGGACAAGCTCCAGAGCCCTAGGTTCTATAACTCTGAGGGCTATGGTTTTGGGGTGACCTTGTACCCGCATGGTAGAAACACCAGTAAGCCGGGCTACATGGGCCTCGCTTTCCACGTGTGCAGTGGAGAGAACGATGTGATCCTGGAGTGGCCAGTGGCAAACAGACAGGCCAGGATGACCATACTGGACCAGGAACCCGATGTCAGAAAGAGGATGTCCTTCAGCCTGATGTTCACGACCTCCACATCTGACACACATTCAGGTAAGTCTCTTGGCACAAGAAGAAGAGCTCCCCAGTCTGGGATGGCCAGCAGCAGTGTGAAAGATGATAACATTGCTCTCAGTTTCCCTTGTGCTTAGCACCAACATAGTGATGTGAGTGCATAGTTACTGATTGCTCTGTGTGTGTGCGTGTGTGTGTGTGTGTGTGTGTGTGTTTCCCTTCTTTTTGCTGGTGTGAGATTATTTCCTGTTTCCATGGGAGTAATTCACCTCCTTGGGTTGAAGTTTTCATTCTAGCACCTTCTTTATGGATGGATTTGTAGATGGTTATTGATTTAATTAGACTTTATCATGATCTCTTGTTTTCTCCATCTACGGTGATGGAAAGTTTTGCTGGGCATGGTAGTCTAGGTTGACATCTGTGGTCCCTTGGCTTCTGCCGCACATCCTTTTCTGGCTTTTAGAATCTCCATAGAAGTCCGATGCGATTCTACTAGTTCCGGATTTACATGTCACTTGATCTTTGTTCCTTGAAGGTTTTAGTAGTCTACTTCCTTTTTTCTTCTTGCACATTTTAGTCTTCCTTCTTTGTTCTGTACGTGTAGTGTTTTGATGTTTATGTGGCTAAGGGACTTTCTTTTCTAGTCCAATCTATTTGGTGTTGTGTACGTTTCTTGTGCCTTTATAGGCATTCTCCTTCTTTAGGTAGAAAAATTTCTCCTATGATTTTTTTTGAAAATATTTTCTGGACCTTTGAGCTGGGAATCTTGTCCTTCCTCTCTTCCTATTGTTCTTAGGCTTGGTCTCTTCACAGCCTCCTATACGTCCTGAATGTTTTGCGTCAGGAATTTTTTAGATTTAATATTTTCTTTAACCAATGTATCTGTTTTCCTATCATATCTTCGATGCCTGAGATTCTCTTTTTCGTCTCTTGTATTTTATGGGTGTGGCTTGCCTCAGTTTCCTGTTCACATGACTAGATTTTTCATTCCTAGTATTTTTTCCCTTAGTTTCTGTTTTCTTTATTGCTCCTCTTTCCATTTTTAGGTCTTGAACAGTTTGATCCATTTCCTTCAAGTATTTGTTTGTTCGCTAAGCTTTCTTGAAGGGATTTATTGATTTTTGCCCAAAAATTTTTGCCGCAAAAAAAAATTGGTTGTCTTTTCCTCGATATCTTTAAGGGTTTATTCATTTCCTCTTTATGGACTCTATTGTCTCCACCAACCTGATTTTAGGATCTTTTTCTCGTGTTTCAGCTATACTGGAACATTCAGGGCCTTCTGTGGTAGGAAAGCTGGGCTCTGGTGAAGACATACTGCCCTGGCTGTTATTGATTACGTTCTATGCTGTGGTCTAGGCATCTGGGTTTAGGGTAATTATTGGCTGAGGTGCTGATTTCTCAGTGTGTCTTTGTTGGGAGAGTCTTTTGTTCCTTGGTTTCTGTTTCTCTGGAATTTCAGAGAATATGCCTGTTGTATACTGCCTGTTTTACTGCCCTGTTCAACTGGTGTGCTCACTGGGAATACCTGCTGGAGTTGGAAGCTGGGGGGAAAGGACAGGCATGGCTGGGGGTTGGGGTGGGGCTGCTGTTCTGTTACAGCACTAGGAAAGAACCTCATGATTGGGTCTGGGGGAACACAGATGGTTGGGAAGGTTTGCTGGTGGGTGGTCCAATTGGTCTTCTGGCAGATGTGACCTGTGATTGAGCAAGAAGTGTTCTGAGTGGGGGCTGGATGGGAAGAGATGACTGAGGATTGGGTCATCTGTGAAAGTAGCGTTCAATCGCTTAATAAGAGTCCATTATTAAATTTTCTCAATGCTTTTTATTAATTATGAGCCATGTTTGTTCTCAGGGATTCAATACCCGGGTGGTTAGGCAGAGACCTCATTCCATCTTTTTCCCTCCTGCTTCTCCTCCTGCTTCTTCTTCTGCTTCTCCTCTGCCCCTGCCCTAGGTGCTTTTTCGTTCCAAATTCTCCCTGTCTCCACCCAGCCTTGCAATATACAAATGAATGGAGCTTAACCTTCATCTGCCTTAAGGTCCTATTCATATTGGAGAACTGGGTGGCCACTCCATTGGTTACTGGTTGGAAGCGAATCCTTTACTTGCTATAGGGACAGCTTACCGGAATATTATCCATAACTATAAAATCTCCCACAACAGGCATCCCATTGTTGGATCCTAGTATTGGGGAAGGTCCAGGAGCAAGGGTGAACAGCCTACCTGTTCTTCTGGTCACTGTGGCCTGTATATGAGCAGAAGAATTCTGCCTGAGTTGGGTGATGTGTTACGGCCTCATCCTATTACCTTAAAGTACATGAGTCTACATATATGATATATACTTTTAAATTCAGGTGCTATCAGAAGCTAGAGGCATCAGATCCCCTGGAACTGAACTTACAAAATGTGAGCTGCCTGATGTGGCTGCTGGGAAATTAGCTTAGATCACCCACAGGAGCAGTATGTACTCTTAACTGTTAAGTCACGTCTCCAGGAATCCATCCATATTCTTTTGACAGGGTTTTTAGTCTGGAACTAGTCCAGCACACTAGACTGGCTAGGCAGACAGCACCAGCGATGTGCCCACGGTGAAGGGACTATAATCATGTGACATTATGCTTGGGGAGGGGTGCTGTTGCTGCTGATTTAAAACGGGTTCTGGGGGTTCAACTCAGCTTCTCAACTTGATGGTGGATTGATCCATCCCTTCAGTCCTAAGTCATGTTTTTCAATGTCATCGTCGCCTTCCTTTCCCTAAGGTTCCTCTCAGCCATCTAGGAAAAGCTTGTCCTGGACCGGATACAGCACTGGAGACTCAGGTTCCAGGAGCTCAGATGGTTCCACCCAGCTGACTGAGAAGGCAGACATTACCTGTCTGAAACTCAGTCTCCCTGAGACTTTCCATAGCATTGATGTGTTAAGTCTGAGACTGACTGACATAAGTATGTCTGTGAAATAAACTGAAATCAACCCCAAATTGGGCTATTGTCTTTTCAAAAGAATACACGTAAGTCTCAATAGGCCTTCATTACGGAAGGTCTCCATGCCCTTCCTTACGGAAATCACTCAGTAGAAGGCAAACAATGAGGTACGTGTTCTCTGTTCTTACCTGTTAGTTCTGAATTATAATCATCCTCCAAATATAAAAAAAGTCTTCATTTGTGTGTGTGGAGGTGTGTGTGTTTTAACAAGACACTCCGTGGTCATTAAAGACAAATTGGAGGGTAGAGTATAAAAGCTAAGGAGACCGATGTCCCTCATCACTCTGCAGGTATAAATAACTCTGTCATCTGGGACAGGCCGTCTAAGGTGGGAGTCTATGATCCGGACTGTGACTGTTTCAGAAGCGTTGACTGGGGCTGGGGCCAGGCCATCTCCCACAAGCTCCTGCTGAGAAAAAGTTTCTTTAAGGATGATACCCTCATCATCTTCGTGGACTTTGAAGGTACTTTGTCAGACTTTCTGGGTCAATAATCCCGAGCTCTTCATGGCCTACTGATTTACCTTGATTTTAAAGCAGGTCAGGGAAGTGGAAATATTCTTTTTTGCATAAGGTTTCTACAAAAGAAAAAGGTTGTGTTATAACAGCTACATTTTACTTGTTTGGTCAAGGATTCATATTTTCGTATGATGTTTTGAATATGCTGTTTAACTGACACATAGAATTATACACATCCATGCAGAGTGTACCATGGGATACATTGACACATCTATTCATCATCTGAGCAGAATCCAGGGAAAGTGTATCTAGTGCTTCAAACGCCCATTGTTTCTTTGTAGTAAAACCAGAATCTTTAATTGTCCCTGGGAGAAACTATAATTTCATCTTACCAAAGTGTTATCTTTGCGATAATTTATCAGATATGAGAGTGTGCTGACTTCAGTTTAGCCTAAATCTATGAATCCTTGTTTATAAGTTTGTGCTTCTTTTTTAAATTCAGTAAGTAAATGTGTGCGAGGATCATTTTACAGTGAAAGGGCTGGCATCATGAAATAAACCACTCTTCTATGTAACATATGGTATTTGTGAATGAGAGAGGAGCCCTGGGAACTTCCGGAAGTGGGTGCTCAGCACTGTCAGTTATTAATCTTGGGTCTTCTTGCTGCCATGGCCTGTTTCCTCAAGATCTCACCCACCTGAACCACACCGAAGTTCCCATTGGAGGGCAAAGTGTGGTTCCCCGAGGCCTCCTTCTTGAAAATCAGAATCCCCAAAATAAGGATCCTCCCGCCTTGGGAGAAAGCTCTGGAAGATCCATGCTGGAGGAAGCCCTGCCAAGCAGCCTGGGCCTGGGACAGTCCAGTCGACTTAAGCGATCAGTGGAGAATACACGCCCTGTGGAGGACCACAACTGGCCACAGTATTTCAGAAATCCCTGTGACCCAAACCCTTGCCAGAACCAAGGCATCTGTGTGAGCATGAAGGGCTTGGCCAGCTGCAGGTAAGCTCCAAGGCCAAGGGTGGCAGGTGGTGGATGAGGTAGCATATCTGATGCCAGGGTCCTGCCCCAGCAGGTCGGAAAGTTCCCTGAGAGGCGGTGTGAGGAATAGAAAAAGACAGAGACAAGAGACAAAGATTCAGAAGGGCGCACAGCGGCTTTAATTAGCTCTGCAAATATATCCACGTCTCAAGTGTGTGAAACAGAATCTCCAGTTTTACAAACAACTCTTGTAATCTAGGTACTCTCCTTTCCCAAGGCTAGAAGAAACACTCAGGTCCCAGCCTTGAGCCCTAAGCATGATTTCCCATGAGTTTCCCAGGATCAGACATCCTGCCAACTTCTCCAAAAGACCTTACAAGCAAGCAATGTCCTCAAGGTCGAGAAACATTAAGCTTCTCCTCCCATAACTCAGCTCTTCTTCTCATGACTCAGTTTCCCTTATGGCTCCCAACGATCTGAGTCAAATCTGTTGTATAAAAAGTCACACTAATGGAGCAGAGGAGGTGGGTACTTGCTGCACAACCTGAGGATCGGAGTTCTCATCCCCAGCATCCACATAAAACATCAGAGAATAGTGGCACGTATCTGAACAGGGAAGGTTGGGGCAGGAGGATCCTCGGGGCTCACCAGCCTGACAGTCTAGTTAATCAGTGAGTGTCAGGTTCAGTGAGAGACCCTGCCTCAAATAATAAGGTGAAGAGTCCCTGAAGAAGATATTCAATGTCTATCTCCAGCAACATACACATGAACATAACATAACATAACATAACATAACATAACATAACATAACATAACACACACACACACACACACATACACATGCACAAACAAACATACACACCCACACCCACAACATATATATACATAAATGACCATGGCAGTGACTACATTATACAAGATGTTGTTTGCCTTGACTGTGGCACTAGGGCTCACAAATGGCCTCTGGGTTTTAGCCCTGGGCCTTTCTGCTCTGTGACCTGCTACAGAGAATCAAGATCACGCTAAAAACTTCATGAGTGGCAGATGTCTTGTTAGTTATTTTTTTAGCAGTAGCAGTGACGGTTTTAGAACTCCTCAGTTCTCTTCTATTACTACGTCTTCAAACTGTAATGGGAACACCCATTTCCACTTGCTGGATATCATGTTTCTTTATAAGCAATATACAATATACTGAATTCATCTCCTCTGTCCTCTGAGACACAGCTCTTCTTACCATCATCTAGTATATCACAGAGGTGAATGTACACAGGTTATTTGTCCCAGTTATCTGGATAATAAATGCTGGAAAGGGGGAATTGCATATACGAATGCCTGTCCATGCAGTTTCTATGACTCATAGTTCTGTTTCTAACATTTGCATAAAAACCTAAAGAAGAATCATGAGCAAACCTGCATAGCAAGGAAAAAATCAACTGGAGTTGGCAGGAAGACAGCAAATGCAGGAGACATGACCCCTGGTATCCTAAACAACCATGTTCCTCAGTTCTCATCTCTGCTTTGTTTTATTTTCTTTTGAGCTTTTAATTAGAAATAATCTGAGGCTAGTAGGTACACTGCACAAATACTAGAGATTTCCCCGTGCCATTTAAAACCCTCCACTCCTGTTACATCTTCCTCTCATGTGTTCATGTTTCAACTCACAAATGTCATGAGCATCCACACACCATCGACTGGACAGTAGACATCATTTAGTTTTCATCTGGTTTTCCTCAATGTCCCCAACTTATTCGGGACCCCACAGTGCCACAGTTCCGTGTCTCTCTAGTCTCCTTCAGGTTGGCACAATCCTCATCTTTCATCGCTGTGACATTTCTGAAGACTGATGGTCGATACGTTACAACATAACATTTCCCTTAATTGTGTTGACTCTACATTTCCCCCTCATGATTAGATTCAATTTATATTTAGATTCCAGAGGCAAAGAATACTTTGCTCTTATTATGTCAACTGTTCCTGGAGTCATATCAACACATGTGGACTCACACCAGACAGGGCACCAATAACAGATCAAAGACATAGGCCGTGCCTCTGGCTGCTAGGTCTCAGATGTCACATCCCAGCAGGTGCACACATACCAGCCTCACTTGTTTCAGAGGGAAGGCCAGGAGTTACCACTCATGCACCAAAGTGTTCTCCTCCACAGCCCTGCGGCTGGGGCTTTGTGGGATAAGCTAAAGGTAACTCAAGCTGGTGGGGTTAGGTCAGAAGCTGTAGAGCCCTCACTGAATGATCTTTATACCAAATAACATTTTAAAAAGAAAAAAGTCCCAACATTTAGCTATTATGCCCCTAGAATGTATCAACAACCTTAACTGGCCCGGGAACTCTATTATTTCAAGTGACTGTCCAGGACTTTGAGCGACCATTGGCAGTATAGGAACTTACAGTAAGGTCCATTTAATAAGGTCTGCGAGCTTTAGCATTTCGAGTGTACTAACTGAGGTTCTCTCTGGGGAGCTCTCTTTGCAGCATATCTGAGCCAGGGTCAGGTAATGAGCTCTGTAAGTGTTCTAAGCCTTCCTCCCGCTTGCATGCCAGGTGGTCAAAGACTCCTTCTGGGGCCCAGCTTCAAGTGTGAAACACCAATCATGTGACTGTCAGAGGTATTAATCTTCTTCAGCTTAAATAACAACGCTGAGAATGGCTGGGTTATAGCCCCTGACTCCAAAAGCCATGATTGGTTAATAGCCCTGGTTAAATGGTTTGATGTGTGTAAGGCCTGTGGGTGGGGTAGAAGTGCTCTGCCATTGTTTGCCATGGTGATTGCTGTTAGTGGTGGGTCATGCTTCTAGAAAGCACCTGAGGTCCAATTAGTTTCCACTCTCTCTGCCCTGTTCCACAGGTGTGTCTCCGGGCACGGCCTTTTCTACACGGGGGAGCGCTGTCAGGCCCTGCGCGTGCATGGCAGCGTGCTGGCCCTGATCATTGGCTGCACCACTGGTTTGATCTTCCTGACCCTCTTCCTGTTCTCCAACACTTACCAAAAGCTGAGGCTGTGAGCAGCTACCTACTGATGTCCCCCAGACTACAGAAGGGCCTCCTCCACCCAGACTTTCCTTCCCGTGGCCAGTGTGATTTCGGATAGTTTTTGTCAACTGTGTTTGAAAGGACCTTCAAAACCAAGGCTGTTAGCCTCGTACGGAGCTCTTACCACTTCTGTCCCTGCACGTTGTGTGGTCCTACTATGACTTCCTGGTGAGCCCATTATGTCCTGAAAACAGCTGTCATCATCACGTTTAATTTTAAACCCTTTGCTTAATTATCTTATTACCTTATCTCATCTTGGATCACAAGCTCGAGTCAGGTAGGGTATGTCATCATCAGCTTTATTGGCCTCAGTGCTAGAAGCATGGCTGCCTGGTGCATTGTGGGTACTCCATAAGTATTAAATGAATGAACCAATATGTCAGTGAACAGCTGTGGTATACTAAGTTTTGTTTCTGTTTTAGATCATAAAACACATGAATGAATCTATACACTGATGCATTAGAACCAAATACTCAGTTTTCACCATACACTATAGTTTTAATGCTCATTTAGTATCTGGTGAAATGATTTAAAAGATTCTTCTTGTCATCTGTGCTTCTATGGCATGGGCTTTCTTCTTGCTCTGGTTCTAAGGAAAAGGTTTAATAAATCCAATAAAAATGCAGCATGTATAAACTATGTCCCTAGTATGTATGTGTGTAGATGCCCCAAAACCTCAATAGCTTTCTTCTGGCCTCAGATGACACCTGTTCACACCTGCACATACACATAGACACAAATATAAGTTGTTTCTTAAAGAGATGTATCACATTTATCCTGTGGTGAGTACTGTTTGCCAGACTTTGTTCATAAGAGCTTCTGATGAAGGCACTTCAATCACAGCTACAGGGAAACAAACAACTACAGGGAGTTTGAGCCATATGAAGTAGAAGGGACTGGGGAAATCCTTGGGTATTCCACCAACACCCCAGGGAGATGGAGGAAGCTTGCAAGTCAGGACCATGTCCTAGCATTGAGACATCTGCTTTGAGATAAGACCTAACATCAAAGCAAAGCCTTCACAAATGCCAGCCAAATTCTTGGCACCGTGATTTAAAATTAACAGCATTTCTAGGAAAATGCCAGCACATAGCACCTCTCTACAGGGTAATAGTCACAGTACTCTATTAACCTAGAGTCAAATATCACCAGTGTGTGGCAACACAGGAATGATCTACAGAGTGCAGGACTCCAATGTTAGAGTTAGCAAAGAGTCTAAAGTACGATTTTTTATTTACTCAAGGATTGAAAGAAAACAAGGAACCAACAGAGAGACTCTTCACAGAGAAGAGAAATTTATACGAAAGAATCAAATGAAAAGTCAACTGACTTGCTCCCCCAGCCTGAGAACTCCACTTACTGTGACCTCATGTGACAAGCAGTATTGTGCATAAAATGAAAACAGCTTCAGAGAGGATCATTGGGTTGCACTGAGGACAGCCCATGGTGTACAACTAGGAAACCAAGGCAGAGAATAATCCTCCACCCTTACTTGGTAGCAGAAGTGCTGTTCCACAAAGAGTACAGCTTCTTACAAATGTCAGCACACAGGGATCAGTTATTAGAAGGGGGCTTGGTTTCACCTGCCCAGGACTAAGGCTGTCCCTGCTCTACCCACTTCTGTGTGCATGCATTCCATGGATGTGCTTACCCTTGCTGAGCCTGACCTAGTTACATGATAATAGGAAATTAAATAACAGCCAGCTACAAAGCATAGTAACTTCACTGTCAGTAGGACCAGATGTAGAGCTGACTTTCCATATGAATGCTTCCTGCTAATCCAGCCACACTGCTACCTGGGCCTCCCCAGATCAACCATGAGCATTTCCTGGAGGAGCCTGAGGAGGGGCACACTAGGGAGAAGAAGGTGACTTCCTTACAGCACTGTGAACAGATTCATTCAGACCCTGGTCTTGGTGCTTGGCTGGCATATGTAGATCCCAGGAGCTGAGGAACCACTTCCAAGAGAGAGCATATCCTGCTGAACAAAGTCTGAAGCTCTTCCCTACCCAGCTGGCTCATTCACCTGAGCTAGAGCACGCCTTGGACTTTTCCTAGATCTTGGGGTTAATAGTAGAGTATAGAAAGGAAGACTTTAAGGAAATAACCTTCTTCGCTGAGGGAAAAAGAGGACACAGAAATAAATGCATCCATATACAGAGAGGCAGGTGGTTGACAAAACATGTAATAAAAATATGAATTCTAAGTAAAGGAATGTGTGCTTCCCTTCGACTCTGCTATGCCTGGGCTAAGGACAGCCTTGCAGCTGAGTGCATTCAGCTCTGGGTGTGTCTGCCATGGCATTTGCCAAGAGAACTGGATCCTGAGGACTCTGACCAGATCAGCTAATTCTCACTGCATGGATTTGCCTGATGCTGGTTGGGAGGTGGTAGAGTTGAAAAGATAAGGCCTTGTTAGGGGAAGTAGGTCACTGAGGACATGACCTTGTGCCCTGGGTCTTCCTGTATCTTCTTCCTCTGCTTCCTGGTGGGCCATGCAGTGAGCAGCTATCCCCCAGCACAGGCTCTGGCCGCCATGATGTTCTCCCCAAGCAGAGAAGGACAAGCAGCTGTGGACTGAACCCCTGAGACCATGAGCCAAAATAAATCCTTCCTCTGTTTAGTTGTTTCCTTTCAGACCAAGAAGAAAATGACTAACTCAGGGGTGGGAGGAAGGGTTCTGAGGGTCGGGGGAAGGTTGCTATTTAACAAAGGGTAGTCAGGGAAGGCTTCCCTGAGGAGATGGTATTTAAGGAGAGAGCTGGTGGTAAGAAGGTGTGAAGAAGCATGCTGGAGCCAGAGGTCTCAGGAGTTTGGAAAGTCAGAGGGAGGAAAGCCTTGATGTGCTAAAGCAAGGCTTCACACTTGGGCATCTCCACCATGGCGGCTTATTAGACACGGACTGCTGAGCCCCATTCCGGAGTTTGTGAGTTCATCTCTAACAAGTTGCTGATGCTGCTGGTGGGACAGCACTCTGACAACCGCTTCCATAGAGGGATGTCTATGTAGCCACGCGACGGTGAAAAACTCTAAGAAAGAGGAGGTGGATAAGTAAGTGGTGTAAAGAGACAGGCAGGACCA